>OZ026833.1:43265662-43865662 GCA_964023205.1 Lutraria lutraria | reverse complement strand
TTGGGACGGAAAAGAATTGACACGAAAAAAGTTTCTTTAACCGTCACAAAACCAAAACTTACAACATCGTTTTCGAAGCGGAAATAACTCAGTATAACGGATTGTTTTAATTGTGTGTATTTAATTTTGTGTTCATGTTAATTCGCACATGATCTAACATATTTTAATTATAGCAGTCTAGTATCAAAATAATGATCACACATTTGTCTTGCCGATTTAACCATTCTTGTGATAACTACTAGGATTTATGTGCATTTAATTTATAATAACTTACACAAGTTATTCATTGAATTATTAATTTCTTTAACTTTTTGTTTTGTAATTTGTTGACACAGTCAATATCTTCGAGATTCCTGTATCTTATCCAACTGTGTCCATATTCTATATTGTAGACTTATATTTACTAATATTATTTATATGTAGAAACATTAGATTTTTACGATTTTGATTTCTTGTAGATGTTTAATTTTCCAATTGCTTAACTAACATTCGTTGTACAATAGGCGACATAGATGACATGATGGCAATATTGTGGTATATTTATGTAAGCTTACAAAATGCATTTCCATTTAAGTGGTGCTCGGTTTTGATGTCACAATTGGCGAGCGTTCGGGCTCAATTGTGACATTAATTGTGGAATTTAAAACTGGAGCAAACTATCACATATAGGCCTCTTGTTCGGCCTTATAACAAATTGGCTTTTATCATTAAGGACTTGTTGTGCCTGTTGTTTCCACTGTTTTGATTCGTTGTCCATATAGAATTCTTTTCTTCATTCGTTAACATTTTTCAGAAAAAAGGCTCACGTGTCAGTCATCTGTGTCGCTGGTTTATATATGTGCCACATGCATTAGTATTTCATTCATTTATGCACATACTAGTGCGCTTGATTGCATATTTGTGCGTGCGTCAAAGTGCGTGTACGAACAAGCATTTGATCATCCGCTCTTGAAACATGATGTATACCAATGTTATTTATAATTTCATTATCAATTGTCAACGTAATTATCATTTTCACCATGATTGTACTTATAAGATTTAACACATTATATTAAAATCGTCACATTACACTCATGTTTTCCTCACTGTTGACGTTTGTGTTCACGAGTGGATAAAGTCTTCACCGTTTCCATGGCAATGGGGTTGTATAAAATCACGTAATTCCACGGTTTCATGTCTCACACAATGTACGAACCTTGCAGTAAGTATGGGATTAGTTTTTTTGCTTATACAGTTATACCTGTGAATAAAGGTCACCTAAAAAATTAGTAAAAACATGGCCATTATGTACAATTTGTGGTTATCCAGAGTTTGTATAGCTCCATCCACTGTCAGAGGTGGAACTGACTGGAATCACGTATTTTATCGCGTCGCGTCCCATTTCTTTTTTTAAAGCCTTATTATAACAATATTATAGCATTTTATGTAATTTAAAAGGAACATTTTTACATAGTAATGGCTGTTATTCACAGGTGGCTATTAACTCATAGTTGAACATATTCAGAATATAACCACCTCGGTGTATTTACCAAAATATAGACATGTATATCATCATTTTGTAGATTCTATATTATACCCTTTTCAAAAAAATGTTAAGAGAAAATCACAATGATAACGTAATGAGTACTATAAAAAGTAAGTAATGATTCAACGTTTTGAAAGGTTAACTTAATCATTGTAATTGATGTGATACATAATGTCGAGATCAAACACCACTGGCTATGTTTCAGGTGGTAATAAATTTACCTGCCATCGTAGGCAGATCGGCTTTGTTCACTTGTTGTCCATAGCTGAGGTTTGAATGACAATAAAAACTGAGATTATCAACCAAAATTAATGTTTATAATTCGATATTACATAATTATATATCTAAACTTGCAATAACTGGGTAATGTAATGTTAATAGTCCAAGACCGGTTGTCCTTCAATTCCACGAAAATGTGAAGTCTTTGAGAAACTTTATTTATGTATCATTGTGGCTTGTAGAGTCCTGTCTAACGTTAGATAAAGGGTGTCAGCTCTATGGCCGCTAACAAAATCTCTCTGAAAGTAAATGCTTTCTAAGAATATGGAGACTCGTTTAATTGGATATCAAATATATATCATTCATTTGGAATAATTACGACAAAGTGCCACGTTGTCAAGTCAATAATAATTTACACATATTCGAATTAAGATAATACGAATAAACATTTTCTGGGTCAAAGTTCATGTGTATGTTAAATTGATATTAATGTGTAATTGTCTTTTATTATTATTTCCAGGCTCAGAGTAAATTAAATAGTTCATCGTCTTCATGGACTGGTGCTGTTACTAAGGTTAAAGCTATGGCTAAAAAGGTCCGTGGAAGTGGACCGGAGGATGAAGAGAAAAGCGGTGTCAACCGTGTTGATTTGGTGATGGAAAATCCTGATGGTCGTGAATCAGTTGTGGATCTGAATGCGACTCTACCACATATTGTATTACCTTCCACTATTGAAAGAGAAGATACGTTCTTACCTCCCCTCTCTAGAGAGAGCTCATTCGAAATGGAGGGTCTGGAGACATACAGAAGTGACCCTGATCGTGATAGAAGCGGTGCCTTGTCTGCTAATAAGGCCAAGTATGCAGGGTTTTCAATGGACTCTGTAAGAGAAGCGGATGAACCAGAGTATACTTTTGCTGATCAGCTAACTGCTAATGATGGAATTTATAAAAATACTGAAGAGTTTTTAACTTATAGATAAGATTAGCTGATGTAGACGTTTCTGATGATCCGGTTGCTTGACCGGAAGAAACATTTTTGTCAACTTTAAAAGTCTCAAACCTATAGCATTATGATCTGTCAAACCTTTTCAGTGGATTCTTGAGAAGGAAGCGGTGGTGCGGGTTAGGACATTATGATGGATTAGATATTAAACATAATGACTTTGGTTAGTCGAGTCATTTGGTGAATTGTGTTATTTGTTTTGATTATGTTATACTATCCTTCATTATTTGTTACAAGTTTTGGGTAATTTTACTATAGTTATATATTTATTCATACGTTAGTTTTTGTATGTTAAAAATATCATATAATTATAAACATTTACATTGTTATTCAATTTCTTTTTTTTCCCCAATATAATGGTGATAATTGGTTTTCCCTTGTTACGTGGACGGGATATAAGTACATATAGGCCACTTATGAATTTACCTGATGCAGTTTAACATCAGCACGTGGTCTCTCTCGTGCACAAAGTATTAAGAATGAGGATCTTGTTTTTACTTCCAATTTACTTCTTCAGGTTTGATAATTTTTTAAAGAAGTATACGTACGTATGGTCTTGATGTAACCAGGGATGCTATATTACATGTAATATAGCATCCCTGATGTAACATAACACGTCAAAACGCATACTAAACTTTCTGAATTTGACCTTGGTCTTTATATACAGGTTTGACTGCAGCTCTCGACTGTACAGACAATGAACAATAGTTAGTGATGCATTTTGACACCATTACTGGTGTTTGGAACGCACATATCCGACACCCGGCTGTGAAAACTTCGACCGAAGGGAGATAACTCTACTTACTATATGTTTGTCGTCAATTGTTTTATTATCGTTTTAGATAGAAAAATGTCTTGAAGGTATGCCACAAGCTGGTCGCCTGTGTTCCTCCGCAATATTAATTTACCATTTTGGCAATTTATAATTATTTTCACACCTCAAGCTTTACTTCTTGTTACGTGTGTGAATGGCGCCTTTGTGAAAAAAAACATGAAAAAATACGTATCACATGTGTACTGTGAATGACATCACCATTGAAATAACGATTTACTAGACGTACTAGACCCTTTGTGAATATTACTCCTGTTTCTATCTGAGTTTTCAGCCTATGTTCAATAATATTCCGCATCCTGATATATACCGACAGGCTTTTAGTCAGCTTTCTAGTTTTCTTGCTTGGATTCTGTACGCAAGTTACTGCCGAGTTCTTCATTCTAATAATCAGATATGGAGAATGAATGTCTTCGAACGTAATGCCAAGAACCAAACTGTCACAGAGAACACTGGTACACCCAAGATTCGAACTTACGACGCAAGGTTGACAGACCACATTCTCCAGCAACTCAGCTAAGCACCAATATAACATGATATTGAATACAAAAATAGAACACAAACTCTTAAAAAAATTCCTTTTCAGTATTTAATAGTATTGCCGCTTTTCTTGAACAGAAAGCAATATATGAACACAGAGTATAATATCAACAATATTTAGTCTATATAAATAACTCCCGGATTAATCCGAACAAAACATATAATACAATGAAAAAATGATGATTAACTATGAAAGTGTAACATCTAGAAACAAAGTAGTTCTAACAAATAATATCTTGATATTTTGTGTATCTTTTTAATTATTAATACTACGTATGTAATTTAACATAAAAAAGATACAGTAGATCTACTAAACTTACAAAAAAAAAGAAATTTTAACTCAATCATTACTTGATGGAAATTAAAGATATTTTTGTAAATTTCTCATTTCCGCTTACATATTTTTTGTCTAAGAATAAAAATTGATAAAAGATGATTATAACGCAGAAACTGACCATTCGTATTTTGCGAATTTGCAAGTACTAGCTTATTTTCAAATAACTTGACCCGTTGACCAAAATAGTTCTAACTAGAGTTCAGTTATATGCCATTGTCTGAATTATTAATATCTTCATGAATATCAAAACTGTAAATAAGACAAAGATCAGGCATTGGAAGTGAAGAGTTGATGCAGTTACACATCTTTTATAAATAGTCCAGAATTAAAAAAAGAGTTCAATGTAATAAAATTGGAAATTTTGATACCAGTCAAAAACTGTCGTTTTGTCATTGGTTGATTTTAAAAAGATAGTTTTGATTCAACCAATCAGAAGCCTTCATCCACAGACTGGTCTCTTAAATTATATTTCATCAGATAGGGACATCATTTAGATCATAGCATAACATTTAATCTGCATAATTTAGTTATTGTAATGTCAACAGATAAAATAAAACATTTATAGCACTATTGTTCGTGTAAAAATACTACAAACAAAACACATAAGAAACACATAAGAATAAAGGCACATACTTGTCCGACTGTGCGATAGATACAACTCATCATTACGTAAAAATAGTTCGCTTTAAAATTCCAAACTTGACTAATATAACAATGCAATGACTGATATTTATTATAATGGTTAAGAGCTTGTGAAGCCGATTAACTGATGGTTTATTTCACTGTCTTGAGTATAAATACATCTTGATCATGGTAGTCAGAGATTTCACAAATCATGCCACTGTTGCCTCTACTTAGAATAAAAAAGATGTCTTATTTATATGCCAAAGTTTTAATGAATTATATTAAAAACAAGGTAAACTTTGCATAACAAGCTGGGGACACAAATTAACATAAATAGATATTTCACAAATATTATTAGAAGTCAAATTGTTTGCGAATTTAAATAGTTCGTTTTTTTAGATATCACTAATTGTATAGAAAAAAATATGATAAACAATGATTGTTCGGATGACAAAACATAAACAACTAAATTAAATACAGTCATATTGGTGGTACTCAGCAACTGGCGATTTTTTAAAATCAAAATGAGGTAAAGCGTTAATACTGAACGACATCGACCATGAACTAAACCTATAAACGTTACAACAGTCTAATCATAGATCACATGACACAGTAGCACGTGACAAAACTGTAATTTCTCAGTGTAAACAAATATTAGAAAATTTGAGATTGCATAAAGTTTTCTGACAGCAATGTGGGGGAATTAGACATTACCATTAGTCAAAATTAAAGGGGTTCCTATGGCCCTGGATTTATGGGAGTTTTGCAATAACAGACTTGAATACATTAGTGAGTTTTCAAGTTATTCGATAGAATCTAATTTATGAAAATGAAAATAAAAATTGCTTAAACAAATCTTGGTTAAAAAGTTGCTCTGTGTAAATGGTTATTGTTAGACACTGGTAAGATATATGTATGCATATACAGTATGCTATAGTATGCAAGTTTGGTTTCATGAGTAAAATATAAGCTTTTAAAACGTAGCACAATAGATGTAGATTATCCACAATACATGTGAACTTTCCCTGGATTTCTAGTTTCGTTTTGCATATATGTTATATACAATTATAATATTGCATAGTTAAGGAAAAGAAGAAAAAAAAACGCACATATGTACCTAAAATAATTTCATATGAGAAAAACCTCTTTGAACAAAGCATGTGCAAATTATGGAGTAAGCCGGTCAGCTGATGTGATATTTCCAAAATGGCGGCCAAGAAACAGCGCAAAATTTAAAGAAAATCCTTACTCCAAATACTAAATATAAATATATAATATGTACATCTATATTGTATCTTCTAATATACGTCATGATATGTAGCACATGAATTGAACTTATGATGATATATTTATAATGTATTATTATATTTGTAATGTATTTTTCACAGTGAAATATAGGCCTATACAGTCAACAATAAAAAGTCCTCACCGAACAAAAAAGCTATCCGAGCAAAATAAATATTCACATCTCAATTCCAAACGGAATATATTTTGTAGATTAGTTCAATTTTTAACTTTTTTTTCACACAAGAGTTTCTTGCTCAAAACCGTCATTTGGTTTTTGTGACGTCACATCGTCCCATTGACGCCATCGATTCTTTTGCCACTCGTTTTCACCTTCCGGTGTAGCACGATTAAAATTCAGAGGTCTTTGAATCGATGACGTCACACGTGGTGACGTAGATCCGGCACGATTACCGCTATATAAACCCTCTGAACGGGATGGCGACGCCCTGCTATTGTTAGAATATTGTCTCGCATAGTCCGGCGTGGGAATGGATAACGTTTTTGGAGTAGTGTATAATTCCGAATGAGGCCGTTCGATGTGGATAGAATGAGGCCTGGTTAAATCCGGGCTAGAATGGTCACGTGACAATGTATTACGTTGAGTTCGTGACATGCGCGGTGACTTATTCACTTCCGGTGGGCTAGGAGAATTATCAATCACTAAATGAAATTTCGGACGATTCATATGGTTATTTACATCACTTTTGCGTCTTTCACTTTCGCCTTCCGTAGAGTAGAAAAATTTGCGCCTAGCAACAGGCGTTAGAATTTCGGCACTTCTGGCAATCCGCAATGGCGGATGTGCCTTCAATCCTTGGTTGCTAGGTAGATTAGTCTCACTGCTTGGAGAATGTGGTAACGACACATCGCTGTCTTCAAAAAGACTGCTTGACGTGTCAGGGTCAGCCTCGATCCTGGAATAATAAATTAAATCAAATATCAAAATCACTGTTATTACGTCAGAGAGCATATCAAAGAAACGACGAATAAAAATATATAGATATTATAAACAAGGAGACACAAAGTATATTTTTAATAAACCAGTTATGGGAATAGTATTCTGTTAATGACAAAATATTAATAATAATAATTCTGATTCAGAGCAATTTTGTTGATTTTCATAATTTATCCTATATTTGGCTACGTATTAAAATGAGCTAAGAGGGGGGGTGAATAGTAAATTGTGTAAGTAACTCACCCATTATCACTAGAAATTCTCTTCAATATTTGCTCCGTTGTTTCCGGATCCGTTTCTAACAACAAACGTAGAATCTCGTCATGTATTTCAGCGGGAATCTAAAAAAAGTAACACGTAATAAACTTAATACATCGTACGGTTTAACTCAAAGGGACGTAACTCTATAAGTATGCCTAGATGTTTGTAGCAGTTACTTCCCTTTAACTGTCATTTGGAAACTATACAATCAGTTCTTCTATTACTTAGTGTACATTTTGATCAAGGGAAATTTTAGGATGAATTCGATTTAAAGTTCCCATGTATATGAAAAATAGACAAATTATGTTTAGGTAGGCTTTATTCTAAACAACTTGTAAGATATATTATCATAGTTCAATGTTCGCCATTAAAAAATATATAATTTGCTTATATTTTCAGAATATGTTCAGATTCCATCACCTGACGTAATGCTTTATCTACGTTACATATGTAAACTAAATGATCGAATGTGGTAAAGAATTTTGTTTAGAAGTTCAGTCGATAAATTATTGTGTTAACATAAGATCGTTCACTGACCTGGAACATTAGCTGATGATTATCAATCATAGATTGAACAACTTCAATAACTTCCTTTCTTTCTTCAGCTCTTTCTTTACTTTCTACAGAAAATTCTTTCTCCGTCGCTTTAGCTTTATGCAGGATGTTAGGCCCTAAAATTGTCGCCAGGTTGGAGGAATCCATCTTGTTTCCTGACAACTGTAAATAGAATAATAATAAACATATGATAATGATATTAAAATGATGCTGATGTTGTTGCTGATGATGATGATGTTTGTGATGATGATGCAGATACTAATTATGAATTATGCTCTCTGAGATGATTATATTGATGTTGTTTTAGTTGGAAGTGTCTGCAGTGACTGCAGATGATGATACCGCCGGCGATAACAAAGATCTCGTTGATGATGATAACCATTAAGATATTTCAAATGACTCTTATCATGAAACATACAACATCATTAATGTAGACATTGAAGTTTAAGACTGCAATAACAACACGTAGTAAAGATTTACTGTTTTCCAAACCAGAAGATAGTTAATTGAATTCACTTATGTGCACTGGACTGTTTTTGTCTTTTCGAGCTGTTTTCAAAGAAATAAACAGTGATTAGATCATAAAAAGTCGGCCAAAAACCATTGAACAATTTTAGCTACAAGTAAATAATGTTTAAACTCACATTCCATCAACATTACTGAGCACGTGTTTTAAACTAAAACTTCTTCATCCCTGGGGCCTGTGTTTTATTGCTACTTTATAGCTTGATTTAATATATTTTTAGATCTTTAATGTAGAGATGGGAACACAGTATCAGTCCATAAATGTAATTTTAGAGTTAATCTCTTAACGTGTGTGTAATTATCCACTTTGCGACACGTATTCTTGTCCACTTCATAAACAGAACATGTTTGAACTAAACCACAGATCATTGACACACACACACATATCTTGGTTGGTGGTCCAGTGGCTTAAATTGCAATTTACAAGCCGTAACACCTTTACTATGGCCAGTCCAGTCGTCTAACAGACCACTGGTCAGACATATCGTGTTTTATTCAATTTACACTGTAGTACAGGACGCGACTTAAATGCCGTAACAATGTGAAACTTTTATACGAACGACATGAAGGCGGAGGGTCATATTATGATATTCTTATAGCACAATTTGTTCTTTTGGTGATTAGAGAAGATTTTAAACCAAGTTGAATCCAAGAAAACTCACCATTGCCAGCTTTCAGAGCTTATCAGTTGGCTTATCGGGAAAGTTGTCCCCCTTGAAAATCGACTTTTTTGCGATATCGATGACATGGCGGTGACAGGTGCTCTATATAGAGTTATAGAGGAAGTATTTATTTAACTTGTAATAACTTTATTAATAATAAAGGCACAACATTTTCCCTGTTATGTGCACAATTTTGCATCTTTCTTCTTTATAATGATATAAATTTTAATTATGTTATATATTATCTTCTTGCTTCCCTGATCGTTACAAAATTGTCCCTGTCGGTCTAGATTTTTTATATGAACAAAGAAGGAAATTTCTAAAATTAAGCAAAAGTGGGAATTTCAAACACCTAGAAAGACATTTTGTAGTATAAGCACAACACTTTCCCTGTTATGTGCACAATTTTACATCTTTCTTCTTCATAATGATATCAATTTCAATTATGTTGTATTTTATCTTCTTGCTTCCCTGATCGTTACAAAATTATCCCTGTCGGTCAAAAATTATAAAAACATTGTGTATTAACATACAAGAAAATTTTTAAAACTATGCAAGATGGCGGAATTCAAGCACCGAGAAAGTCATTTTGCAATATAAGTACAATATTTTCCCAGCTATGTGCACAATTTTGCATCGTTCTTCTTTATAATGATATAAATTTCAATTATGTTGTATTTTATCTTCTTGATTCCCTGATCATTACAAAATTATCCTTGTCGGTCTAGTTTTTTAAAAACATACAAGGAAATTCCTAAAACTGGGCAAGATGGCGGAATTCAAGCACCGAGAAAGTCATTTTGCAATATACATATAAGTACAATATTTTCCCAGTTATGTGCACAATTTTGCATCTTTCTTCTTTATAATGATATAAATTTCAATTATGTTGTATTCTATCTTATTGCTTCCTTGATCGTTACAAATTTAAGTTATCCTTGCCGGTCCAGATTATAAATACATTGTGAATTAACATACAAAGAAATTTCTATAACTAGACATAATAGCGGATATTCAAACACCACGAAATCATGTTGTAATTTTAGCATCACATTTTCCCAGTTACGTGCACAAGCTAGATTCTTTGCTGATTCATATTGAATGTTAATGTATTAATATTTCTAACATTTTCTTGCTTCCCGGTGCGATCTGAATTGACCAGTTTTGGAAACGTGTTGTTTCTCATAATAAGGTACCTACATGATAATTATAGTTATTTGTATATTCCCGTAACCAGGTAGCATGGCTTTAGAGATAAAATCAGTATGCGGATATATACAGTATAAGTATAGCTTAGATGTTAGTGTCAGATTGTGAATCAACATTTTACGGTTTAATATAATGAAACTGCTAATTCAAGCATAATTTATCATTTTTTCAATTTATAACTAAAGATCATTAATCTTGATTAAGATGTATTTTGTTCATTTTGTGATCTTTAAAGACATAATTCCTGGGACCAATATACACAAGTCATATAGATAATTTTAACAAAACAAAGTGCGAAAAGTTAAGCATCAGAATTAAAGTATAGTAACATAATGAATGGCTTTAAATTAGCTGTTGAGCACAACCCTGTCATAAAAATATAAAATAATTAAATTTGTTTCCATACAGTAAGACGGATCAACATTTATAGATGAATGCAGATTACATCGCCAATTAACGTGATTATCAATATACATGTGTATAATGGTCCAAGTTAATACTGACCGTAAGTGCAATATATATCATTAGCTCACTGAACCATGACCTGTATTGGATTTTATTACTACATGCTATTTAAATTGGTAAAAAATGATGCGAATTATGCCAGGCACATGTATTATATGAAGACATGTCATATTTTACTATGATATTTAACATCGAACTTATTTTAAGCCAAAAAAGATTGTTAGACTTAGTGGTTTGATCAGAGACTTTTTTACAGTTTATTTATCTAAAAGGGATGTTATATATATCCAAGGACTTATATACATACATGTATGTATACAAGTCCTTGATATATCTGAATTTATACTCGATAAAATATAAACTAGTTATTTAACACAAGCGAATTCAGCCCCCCACCTCCTAAAGAAATGAAAAATCATTCAATGAAGTAGCATACTTTTCAAAATGTTATGCCCCTGAAATCCTGGATCTGCCGCTGTTTAAAGTAACATTTGTCGATAAAAATCAGAATAAATGAAACAGAATGAATTTCACAATCTATTTATCTACATATTAACAAAATTAGAATTAACTAAATTTTCACCTTGTCAAAGAAAACTTGTTATTAGCAGGATAAATATAATAAAACGTACATCAATGGTTATTTTATTATAAAACATGTTAAGCTTGGCTGTAGTTACCCAACAACTAACAAATAACGTTAAATAATACAAGTATAAGTCAAGTTCTTCATGATATCACTTTCTGTCATTGTTTTACTGTATTTGATGAACCACTGATAAGATCATGCCTGCGGGCGCAATGCGCGTCTTGTTTAATGAACCGTGATTCTACTGATTTCAGTGCTATCTAGGGTCTTAAATGGTTTATCTAGGGTCCTTATCTAAGGGACATAATCGAAATTTGATCACAAGCTTCCCTTCGACCGAAAATCAAGGGAGGCTACTTTGTAAATTAGGCCTTGAAAGCTGGCAATGTTAATTTAAGTTAAGAAGATGCTGAAACTTACAATATAATGTATTTTGTCACTCGGATATCAAATTTCTACAATACAGGGTCCACACTGGACATATAAATCTTCTCTTTTTGTGTTAACATTCGTACTGGTGTACATGGCATTGTATGTTCTAAATCACTTTTTAATGACTGTTTTCTTATATTTTATGTAGTTCATCATGTATCATGTACATTGTATTTCCAAAACTGAACTAATCTACATGTATATATCTATCTACAGGTCACGTGTACAGGTTTAGACAAAATAGATAAAAACTACAAACTGATTTAAGATTATCAACGGAAAGAGATCCGACACATGAATATTACAGTAACTGAGAATACCGCGTTTTGTCATAAGTTAATGACTAATCATTACTTTTGATATTCAGAAAAAATATAATTGGTTAATTGGCTTCGCAATTTACGCCGCGACACTTTTCCTCGAAGCATTACTTCTTTGTAGACAGCTATAATTGTCAAAAACATCTTAAAGATAAATATATTTAAATTCGTATTTTTACCTGAATAATTTATGTTAAATATTTAAGAAATCTAATTAGAATATTGTCATATATCAAGAATATGAAGATGATGTAAATTTGAACGACACAACACTGGAATGTCACAAAAAGGTATTTAATATCACATGCTCATATCCTGCACTTTTTATATATTTTTATCAGGTTTGATTTATTGCGGAAACGGGTTTTCCTGTGTCAACTTTCACTCATAAATATTGAATACTCCACGAAGTTTTAGATGATCGTATCGTATGAGTTCACTTGGCTTCAAGCACCCTTAAATCAGGTTATTCATAAATCACTGCCTTATACCCGAAACATGATAAAAAAGAGTCGGTGTAATCTTGGACGACATTCAAAAACATTACCGTCCAAGGTCGGCGCAATATTTGCCCGTATAGGAGAACCTATTCCGCACATTTGTTCGATTTTTTAATCAAACCGTCTTCGTGTACAGCGGACATTAAGATTAAATTGCAATGCCTTTTTTCGTCTGTTTTGTCTCTTTCCATGGGGACAAAGTTATGCTTTAAATACAAGGGGACTCAACGATTGCATGGGGCTAGCCAGACATCTCGATCCACACTCGTACTTGTGAATCGTTACACGCAGAGTTGACAGTTTGTTAAGGTGCAGTAACTTATCAATCTAACCTTAATAACTACAACTTGTATTACATTGCAGTTTTTTTACTTTGATATCCACGAATGATGTAGCTAAATGCACTAATGTCATACGTATTTTATGGACAGGATCATGTTATGTCTGTATTTAAAACAGGCCTCAAGTTCGGTTTTGCTACCCTTTGGTAATCGTAAATTATTCGCTTCTTTAAATAATTGACTATATTTTACATATCTTTACAATAAAAACGATACTAAAGTTATAAATGGAAACTGTAGAGATACGAATATAGAATTTCTCAAACTGTACTAAAAAAATGCTTAGCGATGCAAATGAATCATTTCAGTGAGTTTTATGATAACAGCAAGGTACGAATATTTGAATACAACAATAAGTTATCCGTGTTTTTGCTATCTTTTAATTTTCTTCGCGAAACAAAACACACGCTATAATTTTAGATGCATTGCATAAGACGTTTGGCATTAAAACGATAATATTTACTGAATCTGTTCAATTAAAAAATTGGCGTATTTTAAACAAAATACTATTCTAATAAAGCATGTATTTGCACGAATATTTAGGAGAGTCATTGTACATTATAATGATCAAAATATAGATAGCAATGCTTTTTGGAAAATTTACTTTCGATAGACATTCCGGTTGATTATTAGTAACTGACTGATTAATTTGTTAAACGATTGATAGATTGAATGCTTGCACATGTGATTGACAGATCTACTTACCAACTGGCCGTTCTCATCCATAACGTCAGTGGAATGTTCAGCGACCTTGTATAAGAATTGAAGTAATGACCACAAGGTGTCGCGATTAGCAACCGGAAGTAGAGTAATCAACATCCGGGTTACATCAATCTGCTTCTCAACCTCATATAGACCTGAAACCGGAAGTCGAGAAATGCTGACTCATATATTTCTGACGTGACTTGTCTTATAATCATAACGTATGATCTACTTCCAGGCCCAAGCACAGACGACCTAAACATTGGGTTCAGGTAAGACAGACGTGTTTTTAACGTCTCTATTTCATGCATAATTATACGTTTTTGATCGGTAGAAAAATTACACTACTGACACCACAGACGTAATAAAATGTTCGTGTGTTATTTTTATGTTCGTGGTATTTGTAGAATACATATAAAATACATATTTCTTTGTCTGGGACTTATTACGTAGTCCTGAGATACAATCAGGCGATAGCAATCGATTTCCTGGTTTTATACACTACATGTACATTCACGATGCTTGGAATCCATGTGCAATATTAAATATCATTTATATATAAATTATATACAGTCATTGTTATAACTTATATCACAGTAAAAGTACGCGCTATTGTCCGTGGCATGGACCGGTAGTTCCCCCGAGGCACTGTATACAAATACAGGAATTATAATTGATATAATTCATATTGCAAACGAACATTACATTTTTCACCTTTACTGATAATGACCGAGGTGTCTGATACTGTCCAAAAAGACACGGCCATTTAGAGTTGTTCACAATACCATGTAAATCAGACGTACATCTTCTTATAGACGTATGAACAATCTTCAGATTTAAAAACAATACAAGGGAATAGTCTACGTTGAATATTTACCTCGTGCAGCGAGTAATGGAGAATACAGATCCCTGGTTAAAAGGGGCTCTGGAAGGTCCCTAAAGTATTCTTTCAGTACAGACCCTACTTCGTGTGGATTATGGGACTCATTGAGTTTGACGTCACGACCAGAATCAAATTCGTCCCTCAATTGTTTCGTTCGTTTCTTTGATGAACCAACTCGGAAAATGCCGAGTACCCGTAAACCTGGCGAATAGAAACGAGTACGAATAAGAACAACATTTATAGAGTACGAATCAGAATGAGTACGAATGATAACATAATGAAATGAGCAAGAACAATGGCCATAAGAAACTGAAAATATTTTCTTAATGAATTCAATCCACACATACATTCCAAAATATGTTAATGGAACTACTTTACATTTTCAAACGCCCAAATTCCAATGGGCGCCAAAGTATTGTTGCTGAAGTTTGTATAACCATTCTTATAATGCATTATTTCAATTATCCACATCTAATTGAAATAACTGATGGATGTATATAAAAGTTATAAATGAAATTTATAGCTATTACACAGATGTCGTTAATACATTCCGATTATTAAAATGCAATAAACGAACAAGAGAGTACATTGCTTTCAATATCGCATAAATTCTGCAATTATATCTCATTAAAACGAAAGCGTTTAAATGTTCAGAACAACGCATAACTGTGCGGAAGAATGCTTGTACATGTAAGAATAGGTTTCATTGCATGTTCGTTCTTTTATTTTCGATGGTAAATATTAAGATTATTTATCCGTATTGATTTGATTTTCACATTTTGATCAAGACAGTGGATATATGCCAGCAAATAAAATGTTAAAATGTAAAAGTATGAACTTTATGCACTGTTCGTTTATTTTGTTTATATTATCAATAAACAGGTGATAAAATGTGATCATTGTTCAGAGGTAGTCTTTCATTCGGGTTTCGGGTATGTAAGATTGCTTTCAGTTGCACGAACTAGTATCCCCATGTTACCTACCCGTGCTGGCTTGTACCTCCCTCATTCAGAAGGCAACTATCGACTCCATATGATGTTTACAAGTGTTTATGTATCATTACCAACAAACAAAATATTTACAATGAATGCTAGCTTTTTTACCATTGGAATCATTGATTGCGTATTTTAGGGACTTACCATAAGTTTCAATATGTTTAAAGCAGACTTTGACTATCTGCGGCACTTGTGGCGGCCCCGTGGCATACAAGGGCAGATAATCCTGGCATGTACTATCGTTCCTATTGGTGGATAGACTTAGAGCATCTATAAGACTAGAATTCAAGTTTCTACTGCTTTCAGATTCTGAGAGCGAGTCACTACTGGCATTTCTCTGCAATGAAAGAAAACAAAACACTTAAATGATGCACCTTTTTACCCATTGGTCATTTCATATACTAGTAAAGTAGTGCCATATGATGGTCGTTGATGTAACAAGAACTAAATGTTTGATTGATTATTTAATGATGCTGAAAAGTTTATATGAGTAAATACATTTACCAGCTGAAGAAAATGTCCCATTTATCCAATCAGATACAAATGATTTATTTTCATAGGCTCAGAATTGTACAAAAAACTAGCATCCTAGCTGCGACTCAAATGCAATATTTACAATATGCAACGTCTAGACGTGAATCGTACAGTGTTGCTTTTTATTTTCACTATTATCTTAAAGCATTGAGATGAGAGTTATTGGGAAATTTTGCACTTTCTGTTGATACAACTCAATGTTGCCTTTTAGTACTTGTAGCTTGTAAAAATAAAATATGTATTCTTAGATCATAACCGGCAGGGGTATATCATTTCCACTGACTGTTTATTTTGTTTATAAAACTATTGAACTAGAATAGAGGAAGTTGATCCCCCACGTCCAATGGACAATATTTGTTCAAAACGTTCAATAGTGCGAGCCGTTGAAACTAATTTCCTTAACCAACATGCGGCATTTTTCTAATTTCCCCGATAATTATCTGTTTATGGAGACACCGGATCGTATAAAGACTATTTGCAGTCTGTCTCAGGTGGGAACTCGGGAATGAAGCAAATATTTTACTCATTAAAATTTCATGCCCCTTGATATCAAAGTAGCACTTTTGCCCCGAGTGACACAAACGTTTAATTTAAAATTCACGAAGTCAATACGGGCCGATACGGCTCAACAGGAATTTAGTCATTCAAGTGTTTCTACGATTGTACTTTGCAAAATTATACGTGTCCTGGGAAATAATTCTGTCAATAAGTAAAATAAATTAAGGAAATATATTCTATGAACTGAAATTACCTTCTGACTTTCTGAAAACGATGTTCCATTTTGCGTACAGTTGTCTAGCGAACCCTGGGATGAGCAACTGGATTTTCGGGGCGCTTGTCGCGTCAATATGACATCACTTCCTTTCCTTTCTTTTAAAGGTCCGGTGTTCCTTTTTCGTTGTAATTCAATATCGTTGGCAATACATTTTTTCAGAGGTATTCCAAAGACAAGTCCTGATGGTTGGTGATCTATTAAAAGTTTTAAGAATACAGATTATTAGTGCCTCTAAAATGAAACAATACTCACAAATATTGTGAATATACTTATAATATTGGCGCTTAAAAGACCAAGATATTCCAGAAAGCCCATGCTAACGAGTCCATGTGATAAATGCAGTATGATTATTGTCATCGACGATATAAATTTTCTTTTCTATATTTAACTAATAAATTATGTACGTATGTATTAATGTTACTCAAAATCAATAAAACCGCGAACGTACCTTTTTCTTTCTCCCTATCTGCCAGACTATGTATAAAGCCTGTAATATTTGCAGATTTACTTCGTTTGATTGATAAAAGGTGCTTCTTTCTCCGTGATGGTCCATGTTCTGTAAGTAAACAAACGATACATGATTATATAGTCTGTGAAGATACATGATTATATAGTCTGTGAAGATACATGATTATATAGTCTGTGAAGATACATGATTATATAGTCTGTGAAGATACATGATTATATAGTCTGTGAAGATACATGATTATATAGTCTGTGAAGATAAATGATTATATAGTCTGTGAAGATACATGATTATATAGTCTGTGAAGATACATGATTATATAGTCTGTGAAGATGCATGATTATATAGGCTGTGAAGATACATGATTATATAGTCTGTGAAGATACATGATTATATAGTCTGTGAAGATACATGATTATATAGGCTGTGTCAGGTATTAGTCATAGTTAATTTATCCATGTCCAAAAACGAAAGTCAATGAACCTTCGTTTACACTAAATTACATATTTTGGTAAAATCCTCAAAATTTGGTATTAATGAAATAAAATGGTGAATCCATAGTTAAGTGGTGTGAACATGTATGGTTACATTAGGGGACCCAGGGGATTTAGTGGTGATGTCTGTCCTCATTGGGTTATTCCTCTTATTTCATAAGGTTTTCTCTCTTTTTGTTCAGTATATTATTAGTTCTTGAAACAGCACGGTGTCTACAATGTTCGTAATTTACAAATTGTATCGATGCACTTTTTATTGTGGTTACAAAAAAAAAACAATGATTCGATTTTTTTGTAATTCACTGCAAATTCTAATGATGAATTAGGAGAACTAATTTTGCTTAGTTCAAGCCAGTATAAGAAATAGTTTATCAACCTTTGTGACCGTCTACGAATATGCCAAGCCAATAGATCGGCTATGGAATGACATATGTAATACATACATTGTAATACCATTTCCCATTAGCCTCGCTGGTCAATTATAACGCACGTTTGTCCTTTTATATTAATGTCATTTATTTTAAACCGCACCATAAGCAATTCAGAATTCAAACCTATCCTTCAATAAGAATAAATCAAATTAAATAAACACTTCACTACGTGTGAAAAAACGACCATACGTTGACATTTTTTAGTCTTTTTACTGATTAAATTGTCTTAATGGATTAACACAGAACAGTGCCCACACAGAATGAATTTATGTCAATTCTTTAAGTCGAGTAATCCTGTTCCAATCATGTTTCTTTCTCCTTTGATAGGCTTCATTAACTATCCGGTTCTTAATTATGTCATAAGTATCATTATACAATCACAATAAAAGAGCCTTTGAGGATTTTGGCCGTTGTTTAAAGAAGTATTTCAATCAACGGGAAATTAAAACTTGGCAAATGATGTTGTAACGGAATGCGGGATTTTATCCACTCTCTCCTTTTATCTTCCTGGGAAATAAAAGTAACGGCTTAATTAACATTTAAACTCACCGAATTTTTAATAACTTTCATTTAGCACAGATTGACATAGATTTTGTATTACACACAACATGTAAAGCTTTCATGGCAGTGATTCTACCTTTTGTCTAATTCAATATTTGAAAGAACAAAATGTTGCCAAATTCAAGTAGATGCAAGTGGTAATGATAATGTTGTAAAACACAAACACATCTTGCAAGGCTACTTAGCATGATTCAATTAGAATATGACATTGATCGGCATAGCTCGATTGCCAGGATGCAATTTCTGCTTTGAAAATAAAACAATACATATTTGAAATCAAATGGATTTTACGATTAGCTATGTTCTCAGAGAAAATAATATTAAGGTGAGCAGACCGAATCATATGTGATACGGACGTAAGCTTTGTAGAACTCGTAGCATTTGCCGGAATCGATATCAATACATAAAAAGCACGATATGATCAAAATATAGCAAACCCTTTACACAATGACCAACAACGAGAAATAGAATAAGTGGCCTGTATGTACAATCGTCTTTATTCAGAGGTTTAATTTGATTATAATGACAATAAATGATTGCTAAACAGTGGTCTTTATACACAGGTCATCATTGACTGTGGTGCGGCCGTGTATTGTATCAAATTATGACCAATTTGGACTTGATAAAACCATGGACACCCCTTTAAATACAATCTGAACTTTATACAGTCTATTTAATATGACCATTATATATCTAAATATAGGGGGATTCACACGACTAAGTAAATATTATGATTTATTATTGGACAAGAGGCGCCGAGTTAATCGGTTTATATGTGTTTTTAAATGATTTGGAAAACTCCAAAAAATCACTGTCATATAATGTAGGAATTTTACCCTAACGGAGTATCTATTTTAAGAACACCTTTGTGACCCAGTTAAAGATATTTTAGGTATAAACATCATTAACATGGCAAAAATATTGAAAACCTGTCGGACATTTTAGTTAGTATTCGTATTTAACAGATCGCTTATTTTGGGTTTCATATTTGAATATATATTCGAGCACTGTTGAAAAGACAGAAAAATACATTCATATGATCATATTATATTATATTTAAACAAATGCATCACTATGTTATGTCTCCGGGCTTATGGTTGACAAAGCCGATCCGGCGACAAATGTTACAAATGTCATTTCAAATTTCGTCAACTATTTTGACATCTAGTCTTACAGGGATATTAACGAGAAATCAAAGATTGATAACCCTGTATTGATAGGTTACACAGACAAGATGTCCATGGCTTGGAAACAAAGACTGCACTTACTGAACAAAGATATACTATTTGGTAAGACTGTATAAAGCCATGATTTAACGAACACAGGAAGACAACTCAGCAGATTTGAGTCCACATTGACCAAGATCGCGAATTATGTAAACAAACCATGAAAGCGTCTCCTCTCTGAAGAGCATTTATCTTCAAATAATAAGATGGTTGACAACTTGTTAATCCATAAAAGATTCGACAAGATGCTTAACATATTTTATTTTTGTATTCAATGTTTTTATCGTAACATGTGTCCCCCCAGTGCACTTAATCACTCATACTTTAAGACCCCTAATATCATTGACGTTATCTATCTACACAGCATGTCAATCTATAAAACGAGCAATAAGGATGATCGTCGCAACATTTATAGCTTCAATTAAATGTCATTTTATGAAAATAAAATAGAACAAACTTTGTAGACGTACCATTGCAATTTTCAACATGTTCAAACAATATCGTGCGTGTTGAAGACACTAAGGTCTGACCCAATTAGATTCAATTGCTTTTTTTTACTTCGTGAAAATACTTGTTAGCACTCTAGCGAATATAATTGTTAGCAAAATGGAGGATAAGGTTTCAGTCACTTTAGATGGTAACCGTGACACGCGAACCTTTTTTATGATATACGGGTATGAGAGACGCTGTAGTCGGGTGAGACTATATATACCTACCCCTTTATATTCGCGGGTACATTGGTTCCCCTTTCATAAATGCATGCACACGTACGGCTCAGAATAGGCGTTTCGTGTGTCGGATTTCATTAAATGAAACTAACTTCTTAGCGGCAATTACACGATAGCTGATTCCTATTTTCACCGAAATATCGAATGTAAAGTGCATATGTACCTTTATCGCAAATTTCTTGGCAAATCAATTAAGATGGCTAATTTCTCTGCAAAAAAGACTAGCAGTAAATAAATCAATTTTCGTGATTTTCTAACGTACGCCCAGCTGCCTCTATCAAAAGCTTATTGCATAAGCTACCGACACACAACAAAAAATCTAGTCTATCCTCTGGGAGAGAGTCTGGGTTTAAAATTATAAATGTGTCAATTTAAATTGCTTATAATCATAAAACTAGTATTCATTGCATGCCATTAGTAATGTGAAATGTGAAAATTCGTTTTTATAAGATGCCATAATGTCCTTCAGAAGCAATACGCTACCAAGATCACCGGTTTTTACTCGTTAATCATACATATCATTTGAAATAAAAACCACTAGCTTATACATAAATGCTGAAAATGCAAACATTTGAAATCGATTTGAATGTCAGGAAAGCGGGCCATAACGTTTATTGGATCTGCGTCCATCTAGTGAAGACTTTGAAATACTTCGTCGAAGTCCCATCATTTCGATGAAGCATTTTCACAAAAATGTGGGTTTTACGGACGTGAGAATCCTGTTTGGATAATGGGTAAAATTTATGCTCGACTTATTATTGATCTATATCATAACAAATCATATTAATATATCGCCCATCTTCTGACTATCCTCGTCTAAAAGCTTGCTTAATGACCCGAGAGTACGGACATTGTCAGAACAAGATGACGACGTTGAGACGACAACGATTTACTCCGATAGCATTCGTACGCGAAAATGAAAACATTCATTTTAATAAAGTCAAGATAAATGATAGTAAAGTAAAATCATTTCATCTTTCAACAACGCGCTTCTAAAAGTTAAATCATTTATCGATTATCTTTATTTAAAAGAAATGTATGTAAGATTATTAAAGTTGTTTACGACATTATTCATACAATCCCACTGGCCTGGCGCATTGTTATTTATTGACGAAGATAAGTAATTTCCATTTTCATCCTAAACAAAAACACGACATCTTTTTGCTCAAATGTAAATAAAACAAATAAAAACATATTTATATATTCATTGAATGGTGTCAACTCACTATAATCGTAATTATGAGTTTTCTAGTTAAAACGACATGACCCCTGCAATATGAATGACCTTTGTCACCATTTAATGTCATCTATGATGTACTATGCTTACAATGGTAGACAGCAATTGTTCGTCAGTATCACCACAAAAAAGCATACTTAACGCAATAACAAGGGAATCAATGTCACCCAATGTGTTAAAATGCATCAACGCCCATTATAGTTTTTATCTATATAATTGTCAAAGTTTTACTTGTGTTTTCGTCAAATAGAAATTAGAATGCCCCGTTTCGTATACATATCTCTGGCCATTAAAGTCGAGCCGTGTGACGTAACATTTTGCTTGCAGTTTTTTAAGTTGATTTAATTCAAGGTCTACATAGTTCAATTCGGTAACAGGATAAATTCAATATGGTGAATGCATGTATAAATACTTGCGAACTTATAATTGTAACATCGTTGTCGTCTGTGTTCAATAATGCGTTTGGTATTAACGATGTAGCTGTATATAGTTTACTGAACATATCACAGATATCGCCCATTCCAACGTTATGCTGCTAATTTTAATGAAAGTTTGATAAATAATTTATTTCTGAACTCCTGACATGATATACGCTGTAGTTTGAGTTATTTCTGACACCCGGTCTTGTACGATTGACACATCAAGTAATATAAGACTGATACCCGTGTGGATACCCAACATATCTGGGCTCCAGGGACACTATCACCACTATCTAAACACTGGGCTATTAAAATGTACTATTTATGAGCGTAACACTATCTAAGGTATGAACGATGTAGTGAATTGTAAAACTCACACACATTTGCTCACCTGGCAAATAACACTTCTTAGCTGTGAGCAAATAGCTTCGATCTTTTAAGAGATATGTGTGATGCGCTATTAAGGCATGACAAAGTATCTGATTTAATGCAAGTTTTAGCTTAATCAGCTGAATCGTTATTTTTTATATTTTCTTGGCGCAACATCCCAGCGACGATGTCAATTTTCATTCCCCGCCCGGTCTTGTAGCATTTATATCAACGAAGAAGCTTCAACGTAGAGTCATGTAACTGCTTGCAAGCCAAAGTGCCTTTTGCGTACATATTTCAGGGTTACTTGATCAACAGACAAATAATTCACAGAATCATTCAAATAAAACTTAAAGAATGCAAACAATGTTTCGATCTTACAGATTTCATTAATAATAAATATTACTTTATTATCGTTATTATTATTTGTTTAATGTGTTACAATAAAGTGTATGACTTTATGTTCATTATAGGAGTGTCTTGTAGATAATCATATTTGCTTCGTGGAATGTGTGCCCCCACCCTGGGGACAATAAAACTTTGCGACTGAATAACTTCAATTTGGTCGAAATCGTAAATATTGATATGGGCTTTGATATTAATTGACATTGATATGGCTATACAAGTAAATACTGTGTTATTGTTTTTACTCTATTACGGTCAAGTGAGGGATTAGCGTCCACTCCTGGTGAAATATTCCTGTACAAGTATAACGATCGATTATCGATCACTCTAAATCGATACAAGTGTTTATACCTTAATGTCGTAAGTGTATACTTGAAATGAATGAAACGCTTTAAGACATACATGATGGCTATTTCGCGTTTTACAGACATCGGTTGAAATAACCGATTTCTGGCTAGTTGGTTAAAACTTGTTGATTAAAATATTTAAAAAAAAATAGTTATAAAAATATATTTATTTAAATACACTGCATTCGTAGTATGCAATGCTGAAGGGCCATGTGTTTTCATTAAACGGATGTCATTTTGTCAAATGTACACATATATCATGATTTAACAATCAAACTTGAAGCCACAAATATGATTTATAAATTGTTGTCTTACATAAATTAACAAAAACTAGGCCATGGTGGTATTGTATCGCAAAGACTATGCTAGTACAGATAAAACTGTTTTAATATAATCACGGTTTGAACTTGTATGTTTTAATTATGACACAAATTACTAATGTGCTGAAACCAAAGGGCCGTAACTCATATATGACTATAGCGTGTATAGTCAGTTAACGAACTTAACAGTGGACATAGAACTTAATGAAAACCTCCTTTTTTTGTTAATTACCCAATTATTCTTCGTTTTTTGGTTTCAAAAATAATGATAGCTTGTTAAGCATAAATGAAGATGGTTTCAGCAGAGTTTATTTATACACTACATTGTCAACGTCATTTGTAAATGGTGCGTTGATACGTACATCTGTATACGTAAATAGGTATCGTGATAATCGACCAGAATGAAATGAAAATACCTCAAGAAATAATTTTTAAAGTCGAGTAAAAGTTAAAATAGTGGACAAACTCGTACTCAACATAATTAGCGTATTTCATGACTAACTTGAATAAAATGAGTCACACGATATAAAATCTCCATTAACGGTGTCACGTTACCTTGGCAACAAACGACGTTAAATGTCCAGTGTCATATAACGCATGAGTGTACAGTATCGGTCAGTGTCATTATCATACGAAACGTTGGTGTAGACTTAATGGACCGTGCATCGCCCCCGGGGTTAATAGACGGCTAAGTTTTCATTTCATTGTAGTTAAACACATTTGATTTAAACCTTACTCCAGTGATCACAGCTAGTTAATGTATTACATCTAGAAATTGACCGTACTGATACAGGATCAAATATTCGACACTTTTACTCAAAAGGGGACACGTGTAGACTTTTCAAAGAGGATACATTAAGGCAACCCAAATACGAAAATAATACAGTACCACGCTCATAACGAAAGCATGTACATAATACACAGGTACGTCAGTACAATCTGAGACTATCTAAAAACGTTTTTCATTATAGTTAAAAAAGAATATGATGCTGGTCTAAGTGTACGATAGCCTTAGTAGTGCACGTGGACCATGTGTTACTATTTTTAGTTTTGCAGCAAAATATACGTAAATTAAATCTTGAAAATTACAGACATGAGAGTCAATATACATGTATAATCAAATTGCTTGTTTGCATGTTAATGTTTCCTTATAATTACACTATTTATGACTCGAAACCGAAACTGTGTAATATAAGGAAATTAATTATTCAATCTTGATAAAAAATACAAAGTCACGAAAAAAAAAACGCATTGTGATTTGTAAACTCGCAAAACTATTATGCAGACATTAGATACTCCTGGATTATACGGGTATGGAAGAATATAAATATCATAATTTTATATTTTGTATCTGTAATTGTGTAATCTATTTATTGATAATGCAGCCACCATTGTGTTTATTCATTAAGCGTTAATATGATACTACATTATGTTCGGGTTGATTGGAATTTAGCACTATGTTACTAAATATAGAACGTATGTACTAAAAATAATCACACCCGTAATGCATTCCGTACTATAGCGTAAGTGTGTTTTTTTCGGCATGCTGGTGATCGTTGCCATATTATATAATTAATGATTATTGTCTGTCTAGAAGATTTTGGAAGACGGGTTGTGTATATCTAAACAGATATAACGTGCAAACCGCTAGATTTCATGATTGCAAGATGTGCATTTGGAGAATTAGCAAGAAAAACATTATTTTTTAAGATGTAGTAAACCTTTGACAATTATAGCTAAGGACGGGGTTCCTATTCTGGCGCGATGTTTCTTGGCATTTATAGACATTTGGCATTCATTGCGGTGGTTGACATTTTCTACAGCTATAAAACGCAAGCTTCGTTTCCGTTGGGAGAATACAATCAGCTGTAAATGATACAAACTTGAACTCTTATAGATTTGTGAGTATATAAAGTTCATGGAAGTAGCATAGAAAAACAAGATTTGTTTATTTATTTGGATTTAACGCCATTTGTTGTCAACAATATTTCAGTAATATACGGCGGCCGCTTCATCTAATCTAAGTTTTCCAGGACGGAATACCAATAAAGAACTTAAATTATTTGGTATTTGCGTCAGGTTCACGGATCAACTTAAACGTGATAACTAAACGTATAAAACCAATCCGTAAGATTTTCAAGAAGAAAAAAAGTCCTTATATTTATGCTTGATTATAAAGGTAGTTGAACGACTTTTTATAGTGGGTGATTGTTCAGTGACCGTACTCATACGATACGTAAATATTCTACTTTATACCTATCCTACGAGTTAGCTAGGTTTTATACTCAACCCACGAGAAGGTATGTCGGTCAATCTTACAAATGCACGTCATTACTACGGTCAAACGTTCTGATGGAATGCATGTTGACACAAATAAATATGTTTATGATTAATTAAGCCAACTTTCACCATATCACAAATATTCGATCAAGTAATTGCCCGAGCGGCTTGTAAGCTAAATGTCCTAAGAAGATATAATTTAGTAATTAGTCCACGTATCCTCTGTTCGATATTAATAATTATGTCTAGCAAGTATTTCGACCACCGAATGGTATTTGAAAGTGATTCAACGTGTGCCTTCGTTACTTGGTGAAACGTTCGGTTATTTTTTATGATACATTAGTCAAACACAGGCATTTTTAATATGATTTAGATGTATCATTTTTTATTCGACTTGATAAATGTGATAAAATTAATAAAAAAATGTTTTCAGCAGTGTCAATAAACACTGATACGAATAATCCTTGCTCTGAGCTCACAAGGGCTACAACACAGCTTGTATTACGTAGAAAGTTAATACCGTTTTGCTCTGTCAAGACAAAGAGTCCACTGAATTTTTTTTAAAGCTATAAAAAGTATTAAACGATGGGAGCACAGCGTTCTGTTCAAACATGTTTTATTAACAGATAATTCATCAAAGTAGTAAAAACATGAACATTTTGACATGGCATATAGATCATAACAAATTATGGACACATAAAACATACGTCAATGATATACAAGCGTTTTCAAAGTTACGTTATTTTCATACATGCACAACACATTATTGTTGAATAAATGGCATCGACTTTGAATGAAGATCTGGATTTGTTTAAACGTTGTCATTGATTAATCATAATTTTGATACAAATTTTGATATTTACATGTAATTCATCACGTAAATAGTATGAGTCATTCAGCTTGTAGCTTTTGAGTGATAGGTCTTTCGGATATAACATTCTTGAAATATTACAAGACTTATGCATGTTTATACCCCAATGTGCCAACACCCAGTCATAATAATAACATTGACATCATTTATTTATCTATCAGTTGCTAAATGGCCCATTCGACAGCTATGGTCATTTCGTTGGAATATGAACCTTGAAAAAGTGTTTTGAGACATTCGAAAGGCGAAACCGAGAATTGAATCAACGACCTCTCGTTTTGTAGTCCAGCACGTTTCCACCCGACCATTGAACCCCCCCCCCCCCCCCCTTTGACATCAGCAAAATGACAACATACCAAAATTATGTAATGATTTGTGTCAAAACTTACAAACTTAAATTTCCCCGTATTAGATGCTTGTGAAATTCAACCCCAGTTTTTAACATTTAAAAGATTCTCCAATCGCTGTTTTAAGCTGCCCTTCACCACAGATACCGCTTTGTATTTGGATATTTCCTTTACATAACTGCTAAACACATTTCCCTAGCTGCGCAATGACTTTGGAAATATTTATTTTTTATACAAAAACATCTAAATTTTCAAATTGTCAGCAATTACTGTAGGTATAATTATCCAGTATGGTGTATGGTTTCCAAACATCAAACATATAAAATATCAATACAAAACACGTCGTTTTTCAAATTCTTAAATCATTTTGTATCAAAAGCAATGACTTTTGAATACACAAAATGTACTTTTTATGAGACAACAATTATACAATTACAGTTGTCGTGTTTCTTTTCAGATTAAAGTGTTATCTTGATTTTCTTCAAACACATTAAGTGCTTTCAAAAACAACTTGTCAGATTGTTGACAGTAGTTCTATCGAATTAGAATGAGTCAGTAAATTTAAACATATTGGACAGATATATCAATTTGTCATCATGAGCTTATATTATAGATATGTACATTTATTTATCCTTATTCAGATCAGAAACAACGGCATGTTTGATCATGCGACATTTATGTGCTGTGTTTTAAGTGCGAAAGGTATTGCGAAAGGTAATGCACCTTGTGGAGAGCCAACATAAAGCGGTGCAGCAGTAAGGTCTCCTGTCACCATTAATAAGTAAAAGGAACAGACCATAGTCTAGATTATTGAGTTGCATTCATTCTTCTGACTTAATGCTATTCTTAATTACATTTATATGTAACACAGACATTCCGGCTTATGGATGTTAGTATAAATAAAAGGTTGACACTATTTTTAAAAAGAGGAAAATGTGATTCAGTCTTTGTAATTTACTATGTTGTAAACTGTATTTTTTCTTGAAAACACAACATGTAGTGCACTAAACATAACCACTAAGCATGCGCTCCGAACCATCGAGCATTACTAGAAAAACTTCTAGGAATGTAGAGGCAGTAAATTAATGTTGACAGAAATTGTATTCCGTGGCAACGGTTGCTATGGCAGGACCTATGTACGTCACCACTGTTATGCTCTAGCCGTCGTAGAATAAACAATATTGGACGTTTAGTGTTCGGTGATGAGATATTATTTACGGCATCATTTAGGAACAGTACTTTGGAACTATTTGAACGTATTTGTCTGAACGGGAACCAGCTTTGGAATAAATTGGAATTATGATGCGCGTTTCAGTGCGTCTATACAGCATCAATTATAATACTTGGCTAGTCAAAGCACGAAATTGATAGCAAGTTTCTTTAAACTCTTGTCTTACCTTTAGGAATCGCTACAGAACATCCTAAATCCAAAGACTGGAGTTTCTGAAGAACTATTTTTTGCAGCGCAAGTCTTTCCGCCTCCGATAGTTGAAGAATGCTGATTGGACGTAGAACTACCCGGCGTCCACTTACATTGCACCATGAACAATTTCCCTGGAAAATAAATTAAAATTTCATTTAAAATCATGGTATTTGTTAGATATCTAATGACATGATTTAGACATTCTAAAGGTATTACCCATTGGGATGTATATTTAAGCAATATGGTATCATTTAAGAATTAAACAAACCAATGAGTTTTGGTATGGTGTAATAAATATACTTCGAATACTTAACTGTCAACTTTACGGACAAAGATTCATCTTTAAATTTTATTTACAGTATACGGCTAATGTATTAAGTCTATATGCAAAAAAGACACACTAGTTTAAACAAATTCGGATCATATAAAGCTGCATGATTTGGCTATTGTGATCATGTTTGGTTAAACAATCGCAATGAGTTCTACCATTGCGGAACAATACAAATTTAGGTAATAGTCTAAACCAAATACAATTGACTACCATATTGTGTTTATAAATGATAAGAAATCTAATCACACGTCCATTTTGAAAATGAAAATATTTGTTTAATACCAACTTCACGGTTTAATGCCAGTAACATATTGAAATGTATATCACTAAACAGGTAAGGTAGTGCGACTTCTTTTTGAAGAGCACAATGTTATGGCAACTACCCACAATGCTATCAGATCTAGACATTCGTGTCCCCAGGGTCAGGACTGGACACCAAAGTCCAGTCACTTAACGCGTAGACATGTTTAAGTTGACCAGACAGATAAATTGGTAGGAATTTTATCTAATTGATCAAATCAATAAAAATATAATTAGCTTAACACAAAAATTGCATAACCTTACACTTTCACTCTTGACTAAACATTTAAAACTACTATAAGGAGTGGTCGCTATTGTTACATACCAGAAACTGGATTCAACCTTTCTCCTTTAAAACAAATTTTTAAATTGCTCTGACCAAAAGTCAATAAAATCTAATTTGGAAAAAAAAATCTAAAACAATTATCTTGCGTGAGTATGGTATGGTATAAACAATATTGAAATGTGCAGAGTCTATCAAAGGCATACCGCTTAAAACATGGAAAGTGCAACTACCGCGAAATGATTTAAGTTAAAAAAAGTGTTGCTTCAGAATGATCAAAATCTTGTAACATCATGTTCACAGTAACTATATATACATTAATGTTATACTGACATATTTTATCAGTGACTTAAGTTTTTTTTTCTTTATCTTTGTTGTATTGTATGAAATGTGACAGAAAAATGAATATTTTGATTTATTGTTATATATTCAGGAATGTGTCAACTGCTATGCATATGAATTCGTGTTCGTCCTATCTAATCGTATTGACAAAAAATGTATTTTGTTCGATTCACAAACAACTGATTTGTAATTTAAATTGATAAAACTATATTCGACCACACACTAAGTGGCCTAAAGCGTGCAATCGCTATGATAAATGGCGTCTAATTTTGTTTGACAAATGAAAACCAGTTTTATTGTCTTCTTAAATCAAGAACATTCTGGATTGCTCACAGTTATAAACGATGCCTTATTACTTCCAAATGGTTACGTCACGTTCAGCTTAATTTGTGACACTTTTGTGTGATTTTTTAAAAATAATATTGGTTTATTTTCATTTTGTTAAATACAAGTTTGATTTGACTTGATTTGTGTTCAGCAGTCAAATACAAACATGTTCATAGTTCCATTACAAGACTTTGTTTTTTTGTTTCATAACTCAAGCGGTGCTTCAACGATGAATTCTTAGCGTAAAGGGATATTGCCATGAATTCATTTAACGTATATAACGTATTCCAAGCATCACCACGCCACGCCATCATCTAGCTATTGTTATTATTAGTTAAAGCAGTAATGATATAGCTACAGGAAAAACATCATGAAAGCATCGCAATAGTACAAAGTAACGACCAGAACAGAAGCGCACCGAAATACACCCAGACGGTGCGTGAGAAGGGCTAAAACGTATTATCCGCTTTAACACCAATACTATGTATTTTTTTTCACCACGTTATTCCGGACGAACGCTGGTCAATGAGATGAAGAATGATGCCTCGTAATATTGAGCGAACCAAAAACAAGATTACTATCAAATCTTAACAATCGTAGGTAAACAATAAACAAGTAATCCCAACCGTGGACGGTCTGTGCTGCGGGATTAATACAAATATGTTTTGTAAATGTTTGATCAGTGAAGTGAGGGGTGTAATTCTCGTCTGGCATTCGTTAATTAATAACTCCAAAAACAACACAATTACTTCTGCTGTAGCAACAACAACAACAACAACAACAACACAATAGAAGGCCGCTAAGTGCAATTATGATAAAAGAGTAAATACCACGGCCAAAGACGTAACCTCGTGTCTTTGCACCAGTTTACACGAATTGGGACGTGTTGCTTCCAATCACGATCAGTATTATCTAAAACTTGGGGAACGTGATTATATCGAGACATTCCATTGCTATTAATTTCGATTTCAGCACAACAAAATTCCATTTCAATGACCAATTATTATTCAATTTCGTCAAAATCACAATATCCTAATACATGCATTATATGATTACATGAAACTGTCCAAAAGTCTGCTATTGTAAAAAATACAAAACTCTTTATGCTAATACAAAAAATGAATATTAAATTAGGAATAGTTGACAGGCTAAATTACATTTCGTTTTTTTTTTCAAATTGAATAGGGACAGCGAAATTGTAGAACTGTTTAGAAGTGTACACCTGTGCTCAAAATGAAAGATATTCAGAGACCTTCAGAAAACACATTTGGAAAGAAAATTTAATGTTGAAAATACTATAATTATCTTTAAGGCGCCTTTGCATGGGGGCTGGTTCAATTTTACAAATCCGCTCAACTTATTGTCTATTTTACAACGTTTTGATAATAGGACTAAATTATAGTATTGAAGCTATTCCAATAAGGCCGATATAGATTGAGTGTGAACAAGAGAGACATGGTAAAGCCAGTAGATTAATGATCTATATTTTTACAAGCTGCGTAATTATCTTTAATTTGTATGTTATGGAATATTACTAAGATAGCCCCCTGTTATTAACATGTGATACTTTGTTATGTGTCTTACCACAGCTATGAAGATGACAATAGGAAAACAGTTATTTTTTTTTAAAAATGCTCAATTTACAAGCGATTATCGTAGTAACAATTATTCTTCAATCATTCTAATCACGTACATTTGGCGCAAGTCATATACTGCATAAAATATGTATTTCCCAATTCCTTATCACATTCCATATCAATAAACATTGTCAGATTTTCAATATGAATCACAAGAGATTGACAAAAATGTCATGCATTTTTATGATTTTTTTAAGTGCTATTTTTTATTGGTATAGGTTGACCCCAAATCAATCATCGAGCTATGTCTACATAGCGTTCCCAGGTTCACTATTTTAATTAATGTGAGGTTTATAATATATTCAGAGAATTGAAAATCTAAGACCTGGAGGAATATGATTATGAAACATAACTTCTACATCACACTTCTTACCTTTGGTTCCATTAACACACGTTTATCCAAAGCAAAATAATTCAACTATTATATCTCAAAAAAATACATAGTTATACTAAGTAAGTATTAACTTCGAAAAGTTACTTTAACATCCAAATTACCAAACCATTTATTCTAAAATTGAAGTATTATGTCATATTCCCGTTATGTGTGCACATATTAATTTTCAAGAATCATCACGGTGAGCGGGATGCCGCGATGAATAACCACAAACTTGTGAACGCGTGGAATGCAATGAAAATCTCTCATACACAGATGCTTATAATATTTAATTGTTCGAGCGAAGGTAACAATAGTTATAAATGCAATATTCAACATACGTTACTAACTTCATTTGGATCTCTTTTCCTGGACAAGATCCAAGGAATTCCGAGAGGTGGCTCCTTCACGGTGACAAGCTGATAATTCAACAAACATTAGACTGGACATGTGTTACAAAAATAAAGACAACAGAAATAGTGTGTTTTCTTAACAAAGTGGTAACCCGTCTGTTTTCGTCTTAAATCTTGGTTAATTAAACGAAAGCGGAAACCAGACTCTAAAGCGTGGTATTTTTTATGAATGTACACTGTACTTTTAACGTAACCGAATTCATATTCGTAAGTCAAAGGCATTTTAAACATGTAATAAACCACAAGTTTTTGAACAAAAAATCGTTCAATGCATTTCTGTTTTTGCTAAGTGATGGGTTTCTGTTTAGTAATGATCGACAGATGTAGTTTAAAAAATGTCCTGATTTTACGTTCGTTTTATGATTCACTTCAAGAAAGGGTCGACTCAAAAGTCGGTAGGTTTATTATATTTATGATTCAGGTTTTAAGACTGTCGGTTTGAAATTATTTCAAGATGATGCTAAAACAACAAAACAAACACAATTTTAAGTAGAAATTAAAAAAAAGAACAAGTTTACGTGAAAGAATCAGAGAATAAGTTTGGGATTACTCTACCTAGAAAATGTTCAGTGGGAACATTTATAGGTAGATAGGAAATACTTTTTTTAGCATTTATATTTCACATTGAATCCAAACTTCCTTTCAAAATGCAATTTATATATTGACAAAAAAATACACTGAAGACCAAACAAGTTGGGTAGAGCTGTTATTGTGGAGTATGTAGCGTACCTCCAAACAAACTAGTTTTAGGGATGGCCTCATGTATAGTTCATAGTTGGTAGCATCGGGTTTTATGATGTGGATATATCAACACAATCATTTACTCAGTCTAGAAGCTGAGTTAATTTATTCTCACACCAATGACTCGGTGGACATTAGGGAACTGTCCAATGATAGATGGACATCAAGATTCGGTCAATATCAATTAAGATGGTCCGTTGATATGGCAAGCTTTCCTTTGTCAAGAAAAGCATAAATATTGATAATCAACTGAGACCAATCTACGTCCAAATGTCCAATACCCATTAAGTTAAAATTACTGCTTATAGTAAATAGTCTTTATATTCTTTGACAATAATTTAAAAGGTTAAACAAGGTATAAACAAGCTACCGGGTCATTTAAAAGTCATGACAAAAATATTTCTCTAATGTTGGAAATTATCGAGTTATTTCCTCATTAGAAAATTCCTATATCAACAAACAGAAAGTGTAAACAAAGTTATGAAATAAAAGCACGCAGTAGTCTGCGGTTATAATTTTCACAAATAATCATTACACACACATTGAAAAGTTTGCCGATTGTCTAGGTCGGGTGGCAAACGTAAATGGAATCGATCTAGCTACAATTATTTTTGCAAAAATAAATTCTATTTAGGAAGTTTGGTAATGTAACATACTGCAGTCTATATTGCTTTGTGTTTTATTTTTCTCGTAAGTTCAAGGCGGGAAGTGAAGTACGTTAAACAAACATCTAACCGTTATTAAGTTGTACTCTATTCTGAATTGCATAAAAACTTCTATTGTGTGCGGTTCAGTATTTCGTGTACTACCATGGCTAAATAAAAGGATATTGACAACAATGACTCCGCATCTAAATAGACACGAGGCGCAATGCCAGAAAGAACTCAAAGTGGATGCCAAGTAAGAAGTGTATATTTCAACTTCGACGATTTATCAGATCTGGCCCCATTTCCAATGTTATGGCTTTGAAACTCTGACTGTGTATTTAACCCAGATTTGTAAATTTTGAACGAAAAGGACGTTACGACGTGCGGCCAGCTGCCAGGATATCTTGACAATGTGTCAATCAATGACCATCCATGATAAGCCCAGTATAACAATGAATCTGTCAAAGGGAGGACGGAATCAACTATACCGGATTGTGCGGTAACGATACCGGAAAATATGGCTTTTATCCGATTCATTGATAAAGCACAATACGACATTAGCCATTCATGAATATTTTAGTAGCAGAGAATCGCACCTAAAACATTACTATCTTCAGAGGGATTAGGAACTAATCATTATGTTAGACTTCCGTATTATTTCAAATTGTTTTATATTGCAAACACCATAATGGCATTCCACAGTTAGTCCCACAGTTTTTTTTCTCCCGTTTCGCGCCCACGTTCATTATGTATTTTGGGAATTGCAAAATAAAACTAGCAAAATAATTTGATAACTACATGTGAAGTATAGTTTTAAGCTAAGTCATACAAACATCTGAACACGTTCTCAGAGACATCAACCAAAAAAAATGAAAATACCATTATATATAAAGTATATTTCAGTTATTTACGGTCGAAGCTATTTTACGTGACTTTTGACATTAAGCCATAACCGCACCTGTCATAAAACTTTGACTGTTCGCTATTTAGAAAATTAAGCTTTTTTGTAAAAGAAAAAAATACATTATTAACATTCTTTCAACGAAAAAGATAAAAGAAATTAATTTTATTGGTTCAATAAATCACCTAAGATAACACAATAAATATGAAGACAATGTCATATCAACCTGAAATGAAAATATTACCATTCCGTTCATTTCGGAGCTTTGTGCGACAAGTGTCAAAACACTTTTCGGTTGTTATTGTTAGTTGGGTTAGTGTGATAATTACGGATTTTCGACACAATCTTACGACAGAATTATCTTAATAGCTACTCTAGAGCGATTAAGGTGAAATATCGTAGGATGAATAGAAATTAAAACACTCGTAATCTGCGTTAAGACGCAATAAAAACGAACAACTATTTCATAGTGTACGAGGAATCGTACTAATTGTGCTACTTTTTTTGCAATCATGATTTGGTTTAAGCAGAGACCTATACTACAGTATTTAAGTCCCGCAATATCCGCGATATGAATTCAAACAATATGATAAATCCAGGTCAAGTGAAATATTCACCAGTCGTAAAAAATGATTTATGGATTGTAAAATTGATATATTTATCATGAAAAACTATACATATGCTTTTGACCTAGATCTTGAAGAGCCCGGATTGCTATTATGAGAACGAAAGTCAGATAATGGCGGGTAGTCAAGTACTTTTTATCAAAGATGTAAATTACGTGCTGATATGCTCATTTGTTTAATACTGAAATTGTAGATCGAATGTAATAAATGGTGATAACAGCGGCATGGTTTGGTACAAAATTAGATACCAAAACAACAAAACAATAAATCCAAATTTGTTTTGTTTTATTTCTCACTGTAAAGTATACAGCAATCTTAGTATGCTAATGTGTTAAAATTCTCACAATAATCACTTTATACTGTTCACTGAAAGAAAATGTATTGCGTAATGGCGTTTTAAATGGCAAATTATTTACATTTTCAAGGTCCAATCACTTACATTATTTTTAAATAAAAAATCTAAGATCGACACATTAATCTTGAACAACGTGTATGCATTAGTGACGCGAACCTTGAAAAGGTGATTAATTTTCTAACGCATTTCTAGCGTAGTAACAGCTCGCCAAATGAGTCAAACCCGTACTATTTGTGAACAATTTTTATGATGATGGAAGTGAAATGGTGATATGCGCCATGTTGGAGTTTTATAGTTAATTTATAATGTCAATTTAAATGAAATCCGTCGCCAGTTCCCTGTATGTATGCGGTGACATACTGGAGACAGCTTGCTTGTTTAGGCAAATACGTACTGAACTGTTCGATTCGAAGTGACATTTATTGAATAAGTGAAACAGAATACCCAAGTCCTTCCCTTTTTTGACTAATCACCACAAATGAACGTTCATATTACATCTATTAATTTTATTAATGTAAATACTGTATTAGTAATATAATATGCACACACAATGACCTAATTCCTCGACCTAAATAACAAACAAATCTACATTCTGTACTGTACGTAAACTTGAAAAATCGGAACGGGACCTCTGGGGTGGAGTCAACATGGTTTCCGACTCGTACCCGGTACCAGACAAATTTCACAAGTGAGGAAGATGTCTTGCAAGCTAACGGTAGGTCGGTAGTTCTGCCAATCTGGTATCTCCATCCACCATTATAGCTGATAAGTCGGCGAGTGACCTTACTTGGGGCTGCTACGTTTAACCACGAACAAAAATAGTGAAAACTTGGAAATAGGACAACAAAATAAACATACGGTGTTGCTATTTTAATTGACCTATTTAGCCATTATTACCTTAATTAACTTTTGTTTTTAATATTAGGAAAGTTATTTCGCAACGTAACATCGAAACAGCGATTTTATTGACTGAAAATAACAGAAAACTATAATGAAGAAAGAACAAAGCCTGAGCCGGAGATATATACGCTAAAACAGAAATAAACCGAGAAAAATGTTCAATAAATCTGTCTATTTGGTGTCAAAAGGTCTGAGTGTGGTAGCTTTATACACAATACACTCATGAATGTTCTTACGATCCAATCTCCCGTTTTATGAGCATTTATTACTTTTCCGGTCATAATGAACTGTTCTTTAACACCGCCCGAGAGTAACTAAATGTCGGTTTACACGGCCTGACCCGTAATAATGATTGCCCTCACATAAGCGTTTTTAATAAAAACAAGTAATGATAAATGACGCGTGATGTAATGTTCATTTACTAGTAGCTTAAATTGCCTGGTCATGTTATATATTACTTGAAACTATTAACATTATTATGTACGTCACTTGCACTAACATTAGTACACTGGCGTGTAAATCATAATTTTCGTAGAAATTGGAGATGGTTGGTTAATTTATGTCCTACAACTCGAACGTGAATTGTTTCAAGATAGATAGTAACTGAAAGAAAGTGATTGTTTTCATAAAATACTTTTTTTATTTCCGTTAAAAACAAAGTTTTTTTTTTTATTTTGATCGAGTAAAAACATATACTACTTTGTATTTCCTTGCCCAAAGCTTGTAAACAATTATGTTAAGTTAAACTGGTTCCCGTTGACTTGTCTGTACAAAGCCTTTGGTGCACTGCAACATGGAACGGGACCCAGTTTAAAGTTAAATATGGGTACCACTAAATCCCAGATCAACCCGGCCCGGGGATATGTCCCACTTCCAAACACCACCCATCTCATTATCTATTCAGCATCTACAAGACTCGATAATTACCAATCTAGTAAATTAGCATAACAGAACATGGCAGTAGATGTAAACGAACGTATTGATGAAATGTGTAAAACATACAATGGTATAAAAAACGTGGATTCTGTTGGTATTTTGTATTTACAAAGTACAGTCATAGACAATAGGACGCAAGGCACACTTAATGAGCGAAACTAAACGTTTTTCCTCCCGGACGTGTGGCTGGTTCCATCAATGTTCCTAATTAGATTTCGTTGTAATTATAATCGTAATACAAGCTCTAAAGATACGTGTGGGCTTTGTGTAAAAGACTGGAAAAACTATATGATAGTCGAACTCAGAACGACGTTGAATGATACTAAACAACTTATTAGCAGATCATTTGATAGCGACGTACATATCTCTGATGCACAGTTTGATATCTTATTTATAATCCAAATGAATCGTAAAATTAAATTATTTATCTGTGATAATATTAAACTGAATGATATAAGTATGATAGTTCCGATCTAATTTACGACGAGAATGCTAAAATGAAACCCCATCGTAAATCGGTCGTATAATTTACGAATGAATATTCGGAACCATTCAAACCTTTTTTGTTATCACGCTATATGAGTAACCTAATACAAAAAGCAAGATAGTAACAGATTGCCAGCGTATTGTTCATCATGGTCGAATAATGCCAACCTACAACCACGTTTATATTCTGTAACAATAGAATTGTGGAGTTAAATGGGGGAGAATAAACAAATATTTAGTCGTAATGCATTGTCATGCTTGTACAAGACCCGTGGCATTGGATTACAGTCTTGTAGATTCTAATTTGTATAAACTGGCATAATTTATGTAGCCCTGTCACGGAATGATGTACCCTTAACTTAATAAGATCCACGCGCGAGTATTTAAGCTCCAATGGACGTTTAATTAATTCATTTGTAACCACAGCATAACATAAATCGTATTGTAATCATGTATAACGTATAATCTCTAAAAATAGCATTGTGGTAGATCCAAGCTGTTTATTTTCATTTCAGATTCGATTAGAAAGCAAACAGCAAAAACTGATTAATACAAACTGTACAATAATAGAAAATACATACTATCTCTCCGTATCAGAGAACGCAGGTAAGAATATGCATCGAACGTGTATTATCAATTCCCTAGGGAACACGGAAATATTATTTACAGGAATAATATACATAACGCAATTATGTCTGCGATTAAGACGCGTTATTTATAGCACAAAGTGATATTAACTAAAAATGACTTAAAATCTTTGGCTAAGTTTCAAATCAGAGTCTTTTCAAGGCTTTTACTCCTTTATTTTGCAAAACGATATTCTGATATGAACATGATCTTTTACAAATTTGAAGATTCAGTATTTAAATGAAAGTGTCAAAATTTAGTATTGACATGGCTGTGATAGCATATATCGAATAAGATCAGTGACCAGACGACCTATTGAGACCAGAAATAAATATAATCACTATTGTCGTCTGACACGAGTTAAATTAGTTTTGGTACAGCGCTTAGAATGAACACACTGACAACAAACACCCGGTTTCAAGTGTTCACCAAATTATCCTAATTATTGACGACAACGATATTACTATTGAGTTTTGACCGTATTTTAGACCATACCCAGGTCTTCCAAGCATTTATCCGACACGGATCAACGTGTCGTTTGGTCAAATGTAATTACAGAGCAGGTGCTCTCGTACCTGAGAGACAGTACGTAAGCATGATGACGCCAGATTTGATTGTGTTGAAACATATTTAATTTTCCCAATTTTCCACTTCCGTGGAGTACCGTTTATTAATTTAAGGGTCGAAATTGATCCCGAAACACGTACGTCACGCAGCTGGTCTCTTTTTTTGGGATCCTTTCGCTCAGGACTGGTTTGTACACTTTTATATCCCTGAAATATCACGTTTCGACGGTGCCCGTCCTATAAATTTCATTTTGCAATACGGATGGTTTTGTATACATTTTTGTGAGTGTATCAAACAATCTTTGAAAACTTATTGTATCGCTTGACGTAATTCTAGCTGTGGTATGAAGTGTATCATTATACGGGTGTAATACATCTCCTAGTCACACGCCCTGACTTGAAACAATACGCAGAGATTCTAATCAAGGAACCGATAATACAATAAGCGTCCCCTCCTTCTGTTCTTAGGTGCCCTTTAGCCCGGGAGAAACAATGCATCATGGCAGATCCTTGTTTTATCTTAAGCAACATCTGTACTAAGTGTTACAATGTATACACTAGTGTTGACAATACTAATATTTCAACTAAACTCGCAATACCCTTAATTAGCCGAGGCGTAATTTTCTTCACTCTACGTATAGATTATTATTTCCACGTGATAGGCAAAAACAAAACATCTATCATTTAAAAATACGCAAAGAATTTCTGCAATGTCTAAAATCCAGACCTGTATGAACCTCTCAGTTTAAGAATGAAACTCAATTAGATAGAGCAGTTAACATGATTATCATTATTACAGTAAAACCCCTGAATACCGGACTCCCTGAAAGCCGGAATTCCCTGAAAACCGGAATTCCCTGAATACCTGACTCCCTAAATACCGGACTCCCTGAATACCGGACTCTCTGAAAACCGGACTCCCTGAATACCGGACTCCCTGAAAACCGGACTCTCTGAAAACCGGACTCCGGACTCCCTGAAAACAGGAATTTCATGAAAATTGGACAATTTTCATGTCACATTTGTTTAAACTTTATACATGAATTGTTAAAGTTATTGAAATAGGATATTTTGTCATATTACAATTAAACAAAAATTCTTTGAAAGCCTGAATGTTCAGAAATCCGGACGTCTGGCCCAGTCCGGAAGGTGTCCGATGTTCAGGAGTTTTACTGTATCCGTTAACTAAGTATATTCGTTAAGCACCCGCTGTGCCGAAAATTGGCTAATTCTAAAAATATTGTTCTGAAACGATCAGTGCAAGTGGTTAAAAGCCTGTGTTTTAAGGAAATAGATACATGGAATATTAATTACAGGGCCGGGTACCATCGTGTTTATAAGCATTCCAGACTTTCGCAGTATGAATTGTGCGTGATAATGTATTTATCACGCGGTGGTACTTCTGTACCACATGCTATTTTCAGCAGTTTTCGGAACACCAAGTAATATAAGCTGTAAAGTTCATCGAACAAGTTTCAAAATGACAAACGCAAAGTCTTACACGGCGCTGAAAGAGTAGAGTTATGCCCCTTGAACACACAAAAAGGGACTACAACATCATTTAGCGTATTTACTGTACATCACGCGGCATTGATTTCTACGACCTTTATGCACTAATAAAAAAGGTTCATCATTTACATTGCCGTCTGTTAAGACAATCAGACTTAAAAACTAGGAAACCATTTTCAGTACCTTGCCAGCAAAGATTGTTACCAGTATTTTGTTTGTCAGAATTGCGATCTAAAGGCTCCAGTTGTCTGGGATCTCGACGTATACACTGTGTTAATCTTTTCATACAATTAATATAGTTCTATACATTTCGTCCTTGACAAAACATGCTACAGATCTAGTGTTTATCAATTTGTATTAATTCGACTCACCGCTGAATTCAACCTTTGATTCGATTGTAAATTCTCAGGTGGAGGGAGTTATATTCCGCCCCTGTGGGGAAGGCTTGACTACATCGAATTCAATACAATTCGTAAATACAGTTTTTATGTGCACTTCATATTTCACAATTGCGTCAGCCCTTTGATTCTTACACAAACATCATCAAGTAGGGTGATTCAAGCTAATGAATGGTTCTTATATATCCTGAGCTTTATAATAAAAAAAGAATTGCTATGAATAGTAAACAGTATTGTGTTAATAGCCACGCCTTCTTCACATGAAAAAAACCAAGTCATTGGCAATAATGATGATACATTTCTTTACTATTAAACGCCCGAAAGTATAGCCCTTTTTTCATGCATTAGATACCGTTCTCTTATTACGACCTGATTGTCAAACAAACTATTGAGGTCATGTGACACAGATTTCAGATCAAACTGTCTTGACCTTTTGAAGTACTTTAAGTATAAAAGGCATTATGATACGTAAAGAAAACATGATACCTTCTGAATTGGGCTTCAAATATCGCTATCGATTTTGTTTTGATTCGCTCTTTTCTTGTACTAATTTGCAGATTTCAGAATCTACACATTTCCCAATCCTTTGCAACCATATATACGTACATGTATTAGTATCCGGTTTATTAACAAGACATCTTTGTATAAAAACAACAACAACAACAATAAAATTACAACAACAACATATTATGTCACGTGATGATGTGTTTATGCTATATCTAATACTATCATGGCAATGGCGTCAATGTTTATCCTAGCTTCTTATTTGTCCTTATTAAATTTGATAAAGCTTCTTAAAGCAATCCCGTGACTATCAAGGAAATAAAATTGTTTCCCATATTAAAGTTTGGGGTATATTAGCGTACGGTGAATTTGAAAGGAAGTGTACATGTATGTGGGTAAAATGTAATTCAACGCCATGAGTCAAATCTGTCGATTATTGGACTTCTAGGTAATCCCATAACATTTTGTTACCATAGTTTCACGTTTAACTTACGGTTTCGGTAATCTGTAAAAAAATATTATGTAAACTAATATCGTATAAAAAGTTAAAATTTGCATTCAGTAACTATCACATTTCTGGTTTCTCTCGAGAGCTGTAAGTTATAAAAACGACGTAAACATCAATTTGCATATTGCACGCTTTATTTCACACGGAACCCAATATGTATCGCTAACATGAACCCGGGGCTACTGCAGCCATTTTACAAATTTCCCTTTATTGTATTATCCTTAAATGGAATTATATCACGTTTCACGGTACGCTGATGTAGAATGACAGTGTCGGGTTTCAACATAAAGACTTTCAATTGAATTTTTACTTCGTTTTCAAAACAAGCTCTTTGATTACAGCTCGTCCGGGATTCAAATAATGTGATATTTTCTTAACGACATACAACAGCTTTATGCCTCAGTGAGAAAGAAATTCGCGATTTCGAGATAGAAAAGGGACAGGGCTCTATTAGCCTATGATTGTTCATTGACTCAATGGTGTGGATGCTTACCATTGCTTGTTATATGTCCTAATTTAAATTTGATTAAGCTTCGCATCTCCAACAGCGGATTAAGTCACTGGTGCCGTGAACTAGCTTCGAAATCAACGTCAAGTGTGATCAATTTTCGCGAGTTATTCTACCCAAATATGCGCGACAGACGAATCCGTGGTCTACATAAAAAGCACGAACTATCGCGCTTTTGTGTGTCAAATATTAAATTGTAATGTACTTATATACATAATTTGATTGTAATGATTGAGTGTATGCAAATATGGTCGTGATTATTTCATAAACCGATCTTAAATGGAAATCTGAACCAAGAACTATTTTTACGTTCATTGAAAAAGAGGACCAGCGTATTAGGAGCGGTCAAATTGATTTAAGGTGGAGGTATTTACAACCCTAATTATTTCGCATTTATAGATTTATTGGCCGACGCCCAGGTACCGCTGACCATAAAACGCTTATACACTGGTGAGAGCGCACAGTGTCTAAAAAGACGATATTTGTCAATACGTAAAATTTGGACAGGCGACGTGAGTCACGGTCCTTCTTCACAAAGAAACTATAGACGATGGACGAAAACAAAGCGAACGTTTCCAAGTAGTCCAGGTTACCTTGTGTGCTAAAATAGTCTACCATCTGTGATATAGTAATAATGTTTACATTCTTGTGGTATCCTTGTTTGTTCGTTCTGTGTAATAATAGCGTAATTGTGTCAAATACCACAAGTAATAAATGTGACAAAAGCTAGTTATTGATAGGGTATTGAACTTAATGTTACTAACCAGTTCTCTATCTGTTCTTTATTGGGGCGGATCTTACCATCATGGTGGCGTAAATTCTATTAATCCAATTTAGCCCACTAAACGCCCGTACATCCCGTACCAGATACGTGATTTTTATCCAGATTTCATTGACACCGTTCAAATTAAAACATCAGCGTGATGATGTAAGATACTTTTTTCCATTTCATTTTTTTACGACTAGGTCGCTCTGTTCCTGTCAAACTGTTAAGTACTGCTAGTTCAAATATTGTGTGAAAAATGTAATTTATATTTGTAAAGCGTTTGTGAGATATGATCTAAACTCAAGTGTTAATTTCATACCACCCATTTCATTTTCATACACATTTTATTTCAGCCAACATCATATGCCTGAATAACATAAAATACGTTCAGTACGGATTTAATAAAAAGAAATCGAACGGCTTGAGTCCCTGGTATGTGTTTTGTCCCTGGGACGGGTTTTATAATGTCCTCGGAAGAAGTTCAATTTTCCGTACAGTACAGAATCATAATGCGTCATATTTTATTTGTTTTGCAACCATAAAACAGTTACAAATAAAGACATAGTTCATTAAATTGTCACTGTATTTTAGTTATCATAAAATAAAACTTTATCTTAGTTGGCCATCAGTATGTAGTAATTAAATATTGCACACTCTAGAGTCCATTTATTTACAAACCTACGCAGGTCTTGTGATAAGATATATTACGTATAGTAATTACAAATCAATTAATAATTCAACTATTATGACTGTTTTTGATGTAGCATGACTGTATAAACCAAACCAGCCGAAATAATAATGCATATCTACTGAACAGAATAGAACAGAACATGATTTACAACAGTACAACACATCAACATGAATTCCATGTATACAGTACAAATAAACATGAACCAAGATCGCGAACTTTTTTATCCACCCTCGTAAGTTTTTATCGCAATCATACTTTTAAGTTCACAATAAAACAATTAAGGTATTAGACCTCTTGTTGCTTTGCTGGGGGGGGGGGCACTTAATATACAGTAGCTGTTCAATGTCTTTAAAGCCCCCCCCCCCAAAAAAAAACAAGATAAATATAGTCATTTTAAATCGACTTTAATCTAATCTAACCTAAAGAATTGTTGAGCATTTAGGGGACAGGAGACCTTAAATTCTGTCATTTTGTAAGCTGAATACCGAGCTACTTTCATGAGAAGCCTGTCATGAGAAATGACAAGATAATGAAACTGGTATTTTTGTTTTGAAATAGATTTTATAGAACGTGTGTTGTATAGGATACAGCTTCTTTTAAAACGTAAATCTATAACCTGACCTCGACAAATCAATTAAGTCAGGTTACCAAAGGTTGCCATCTCACGGGGTGAAAACATCGGAGCAATGGAGGAGATACACAGTGATAACACCGCCTGTAGCGTTTGTGAATAAAATGTTGTCATTACAAAATTACGTCGTCGATAGCTTTTATGTCGACTCTACTGGATTCTTCGTGACACTATTTATATCGGGATTAAAATTCAAATAACTGTTCTGCGTGTGAAAATGTTAAGGTCTTCCTGAAGAAATTGTTGGTTTCCTGTTACGCTACTTTTGTACAGTGTTTAGGTTGACTTTATTTATTAACATTGCATGGACTATAGAACATACAAGAGCGCCGCGTGCTGTGTCAACATGCGTCTGTTCACCGCCTCTATCCACCTATGAGGTTTCATGTTGCTACCTCTTATAGTTTCTGAGTTATGAGCTACATTAAAGTTTTTACACTGGAACGCAGACGCCGCAGTAACGGCCGCAATGGCTCGACGTTTTCTTCGAATGGGAGTCTAGTACTAGTCCTTCCCAGGTACGATGGTTAGATAAACTTACCGCCTCATACGACCCTGACTGTTCGAATGGGGCGTAAAACTAAAATAAGCAGACACACAAACAGAGTGAAACGATAGCGTATCTACAAACAAACCATTTTAAAGGATGTCCTAAGAAACAAACAATTAATTGATTCTCACAAATTCTCATGTTCAGAATTGTTTTTTTTTAAGTCTTCAGACCGTGCGCTGCAGGCCCGGATAAAATTCAGTTTATATACTGCTTGAAATAGCAATCATGATTTAAATTCATGTAATATGAAGTCCTGTTTTTCAATTTGAACACATTACCCGCAAACTACAATTAATCAAAGTTTTTTTATAAAGCTCGCTTTACATTTGAATGTAAATATGTGATATTCGGTTGCAAATTTAGCTAACATCGAATCGAAATGGCGGATGAATTGAGCGGGAAAACGATTTTGTATACGCCCGAAGTCAAACATTAACCTACTTACAATGTTGTGATTGTATTTATTTATACTTAGAAAAACCACATTTCTGAACAGTGTATGCTATAGAAAACATTACCAGTGTTTATGATATCAATTTGTATGCAAATATTATGACTTCTGCCTATTGATGTTTAATTTAGTGTCCGACGCAAAACTATTAATGCACGCGTTATCAATGTTTTACACTCAGAATTTTTACAATTCGAGGGCTCAGCGCAACACTGTCGTAATTTGTTCTTATTTCAATATGAGTTACGACACTGTTGCATTGAACCCTCTAATTGTGATTAAGATGATCTGATTACAAACGATGCTTCACAAATTTCACAAACTGTTGCAAAAAATGTGCGCCATACTAAAGTACATGACGATGATTGAACATTGCAATAATTGTATAGACCAACTTTTAATGTGATGCTTCTAGAAATTATACAAAATTCGTTCAGTGTTTGTATCATTCATGTATGGCCAAATAGATGCTTATTTAAAATATTACATCAGTCAGTACTGGGACCAATACAATCAATGTGTATATTCAATTTGGTCCGAGATAATTAACATATCAATTATTGATAATGGTATACTGTAAATATATTATGGTTTTATTTATAACTAGACAGTGCACAAAACAGGACACCATGTGAAGTGCAATAGACTATTTTATACCTTTTGCGCGATATAAATACATTTTGAATTTATTTTTGAATATTAGTCGCCTTATATCGCAGTGTACTAAATACTAAATAACTGAGTTTTATTTCAAAATATTGTGTACCTTGTCTCCAGACATATACTATAGTTTCAACCAGGTGCTACTCTATTCAAAATAAACATTTATTCAAAAAGAAAACATCAGCTTTTATGTGGTGATCCGCCGTTTCATGTCATTTTAATTAAGATACAATCAAAGTGGGACATCCCTCGTTTTATGCAAGAAGTCACTCATCATAAACATCCGAAGAAGGTCGAGTTACCCAATAAAGTGAATTTCAAATAAACTGAACTCCATTTTATTGACGTATCATTTTCCACGCGACCTTATTTTTTTCAATTATTCTCTGATTTTACCAAATTATAAACAGCTCCTACAACGTGTTAGAATAGATCAACTATGTTGTCAAACGACTGGGCTCGTAAACATCCAAAGCTCACTATATATCTGTTAAGTTTCTTATTAAATGTCGGTACTTCCTTTGATGATGAATTTGAACCCGAATTCAATCCAATATTATATACTTATATTACATGTAAACGGAGCCGTGGCGTTTCCACCTTAAATTTACTTAATTTTAGTATGTTTTTTATTTTATTGGAAAATACAACCCACAGTCATTCATGACACAGTTTCGTCTTTTTCATGATGTAAATATACAATTATCCCAGAGTTAAAGTCCGTTTTAACCAGATAATTTCATTCATAGTACGCTGTAATAATAATGTAGCGGACAGTCAACGGTCGATCCTTGCTGTGCTAACAACCAATGCTCGCATGATCTTTCTAAAACATCCAAAGAGCATCCGTTAATGACTCAATGTTAAGGTGAACGACTTCTAGAATGGGAACTTGATGCTGGGTGAGGTTAATTCAAAGTTTTAATACCGTACAAAATGACCATTCTATTAAATGCGTAGGCGTTCTTAATGGAGGGTCTTGTGTCAAGTATTAGCGTAATAATCGACCACACGTCATAAAGCCCGTCGTAAATGTCAATCTTCTTAGAACAGATCACTTCTCTATATACACTATAGGCACTCTAACAATATATCTAATTGTTAAAACTTCAAAATAAACTATACCTAATCTCTAAGTTCGTCTATTTGAGATACGGACGATGCGTAGCTAAGATACGATTTTGCTGTTTGAGCTTTTGCAATGATTGGAGTTAAACGTCATTCTCATGGTTATGTTATTTGCAATTGTATACTTACTTACTTAGATGCCGGCCATATTGATATGTGTACATGTAATGTATTTGTATGTGTATATACATGTATTTGACAGTTATGTACGCGTCTAAAATAAAGTTCTGTTCTGTACTGTTCTGTTCATGAAAAGGTTACATTTGGGTCACATCAATGTGAATTAATAAACATATTTTAAACGTTAACTTAAAAGTAGCGGACAGTATTTGTAGAGTATATAAATATCCAATTCTCAGTCATATGATATCAAGGATCGATACATTGTCCGGATTGGAACGGATCACTTCGGTATTTATCCGCATCGGGACATTCTGTTGCTCATTTAGTATGTCCACTAAGCCTGGAGATAAATATATACACCGATACATTGATTTTCGATGTCAATTATATGAACTCTTACAGTACAAGCAAACATTGAAATTCAAATTAAACATATCCCATTTAATCCATTTGCTTAGATGTGTAAAAATGTTGCACAAATGTCCCAGCATAGACTCCCGACCACAAATCGTCCATCAAAGCTCTATAATGCAATATTTCGATATAGATATCTTTGCCATAAATACTCGTGTATACAAAAGGATATAAGACAGAACGGGTGAAAGGTTATACCACAAAAACGACTTATCATCAAATTGGTATTACAGGCATGAAATTAGACCGGGGCGATCGGTTACAGTTTTGAAAAGATGAACATACCTCGGTATAAAGCCGAAGACTCGCCAGGCATGCTAAAAATGACAAACAAGGAGATAAATTACTCTAATTATGACAGATGCGTATTATACTAATTGGGCAGTAATTTTAACGTAAAGGCAGTCTATAGTCTCTGTCCGTCCCTTATTTCTTTTCAAATTCATTTCGTTACGAATAAATACCATTTACTGAACGAAATCATGTGAAATATCACCACTTTGAGACTATGGTCTAAAATACTTACTAACAACAATTGCTTAGATGCTAATACATATAACGATCAGGTTATTTTCTTATTAGTAACGACAGACAGTGAAAAATGTAAGTGGATTTTTTCAGTAAACATTCCCCGTCAGTGTGTAACATCTAAACTTAGTAAAATATTCAGCATTTTTGGCTGCGTTATTGTGTTCGCCATAGCGCGCATCCAAGCTTGCCAACACTACGTGAGTAGAATCCTTTACTAAGAAAGTTCATAAGGAGTACCCCCACAGACAGCAACCAGAATTGTACATGTACAAGGTGTTGTAATAGTCATATATTCAATTATTGTATCAAATACGGACCAATGGTTCAGCGAAAAAAATATGATCCCCTATAGATACTATATCGTCCCCGACCCTAGATAATTTCCAAGGCATTCCGAATGACGTAGTATTTAATTCTCAATCGTCATGCCATACAAAATGCATGATACTCTGATATTAAAGCGGTGATGCATTAAAACGTCCTTAAATTTGCTAACAAACTAAATTCGCTGAACACCAAAACTATACATTGTATATACATGAACTAATCAAGAAGTTTATGATGCGATGTCACCGTAACCAAGAGCACATCGATTTTATAAACATTCGTTTTATTTCCCCGATCAAAGTACAAACAATAATTTAGCTAGAATACAATGACTACAAGTTAATACCAGACTTTGACACTCTGTCCGTATGTTTCTTCAGTGACAACGTCAGCGAAAGTCTTAAAGAGGCTTTTGAAAGACACAATGCAGTCAGAGGTGAAGTGCGTTAAGCCTATTATACCATGGTCCTGTTATTGTCTGGGGGAACAGTTAAGACACTTGACTTCGATTCATGATACAAGGGACAGTGTGTTTTGTGGTGATTTAAACCCAGACGAAGCTCTTGTGTTTAAGTACGTGCCTGAGGACATATGGACACGGGACGTGCTTATAATACCACATCTGTAAGGTCACCCGAATGACAGGGAATTGATGCATGTCGGGAAATGGTATAGCTTGAAGATATCAAGTTGTCTTTGCATGTTTAAACAGATTATGAAGGAATAGAGAGTGTATGCCTTATATGAAGAAAGACAAAGCGATATCCCTTGGGCTATCAGAAATAAACTTTCATTTGAACCGGAAAATGTCATTTATAGCATGTACAACATGTGAAAATCAAACATGATATTAAGAACAACGCAAACATATCCATGCTGCTTGACAATCTTCCATTCGGCTTATAAAGCCAATTAGCATGAGTATGACTTTAAAGACAATATTTGTTTGAAGTTCCACACCCTTAGATTCACTATGAACTTGAATTATTCCATCCCTAACCACTTATTCAGGAGTTCCTATTTCTACATTGTATTCTCCCAGGTCATTCCAGAATTTAATAGCAATGAAATCACGAAGCAAGGAGTGTAGAGCAGACATGGCACTGCTTTAAACTGTGTTTCCAAATAAAGTATTGACAGTTATGGTATTCAGACATTCTTGGACGGTGTTCTATCATTTCTGTGTAACTGGGGACACTTAAAATGCGCCAACCTATCCCTCTATGCGCTCCTTGCTTTCTTATACAAGACTAAAACAAATACTGGACGGATTATGTTTAATTAGCTTTCCATGTATGTATGATAGCGATTCTCATTCATCTTACTTATACCTATAAGTAGATAAATAATACATGGTTTCTAATGGTATATTAATTCTTAGGTTATATGACAAGCCAGCCTTATGAGACACAGGGACATGTCAACAAACATTCAAGGATGACACTCCGTATGAAAAGTTGTGTTTGCTTTCGGGTCCAATAGATTATCATTTTATTACCCAAATCTTATTATAACATCGTTGAATTAGAGACACCATTGTGCACAGGGGTACACAATCTGCTAAGGATTAGTTTTATCAATTAAAAAATGGCTCAAGCGGATTTTCTGGCATTTAAATAAAGATCATGCTAGATCATTGCTCAAGACTTAGGATAATCTATACCGACAGGAATTTGGTGCATCTTGGAATGCTTCGTCATTAAATAAACATGACTCGCTCATGGTGTTGAGTGACAAGCTATAACTAATGAACTGACATTCAAATATTTGCAATGACCGAAAAGTAATGCATCGCAAGTAGCAATAATGAGCACAAAGAAGCATAACTTAAAGCAAAAAGTTATATTGCATAAAAACGCACAAAACGCTACATTCCATCGCATGCATGACAAGCATAGAGATATCATTATAAAACGTCGCGTAGATATCTAAACAATCAAGAAAAAAGAACGGGAGACGTTTCTGAGTAAATTATCTGATTGTGTTCACGATCATATTAAAGTTTTGTGAGCAATAAATTAAGAACAGCCGAAACTATTTGGTGAAGTTTAATGTTGCATTGCCTTGTTAGGCAAAGACGTAAATTACAAATCTTATCCATTTATCAAGTCTTCATTTTGCATTGTTTCAATTCCTTACCATAAGTATTAGGCAGTATTTCATGTCGAAGGTAAATGGAATAGATGGAAAGTTCACGGTCATAGTTTAAAAGAATTTTGAATTATTTTTAAGTTGTCACACTCAAAATCTATGAATGAAACACGAATTATCAATACCATCAACGTTACGAGGGTGCTTGTCGAACCAATTCTTCCATTTCAAACAAGATTATCACCCAAATACTACTAAATGTTTTCATATTTGAAGAGCGCTTTCCGGTATTTTTCATTCACTGTATCAGTGACGTCACGAAACATATGTAAATTAGCCCCACTGTTTGAACTTTTGTTGACATACTGCCTTTAATAGCTTTAATCTTTTTATGAAATTTCGGGTACAATCTTGTTAAGTAAACAGAAACGTTTGCATATCAAAACAATAAAGGTTATATATGGATATAAAAATCGTGTTATAATTTGATAACAATACGATTTACACAAAAATTTATCGTTTCAAGATCGCCCCTCTAGACACAACATGGCGACAATCAGTGCTGGGATAATATTTACCATATAATATCGGCGTTCACGCATGGCCATATCGCACAATATGATGAATCGTATCAACTCGTATAATATATCGTAGATAAGATACGATTTCGGATGAGAGAAATGGCGTATCGTTTCAAAATCCTTCTCATATTTCCGCGTACATTATCTCGCGTGTTTTGCATATTGAAACGAGATCTAGAACGAAACAATACGGTCTTACAATGTGCAGTATCATTATTAGGGACACTTGATTGAAGTTTTATAAAATATCCACCTGTATCAAATGATCAAGCCACATTTCAGCATTGTTCACATTTTCTTAAGCTTTTTTAAAAATCCTTGTAAAAAATCTTATCATGCGTGGATTATTTTTTCATAATTTACGGTTGTTCACGATCCTTTATACTTAATTGTCCGCAGTATGAAGAAAAATGTGATCGTTATAAAATTTCTGTCCATTTAATTTAGCAAATCACGAAAAACAGTAATACTTGTTCGATTTATTGACCCAGTTTCTGAATATTTCATATCATAAGTACATTTAGTTTTGTAATATATACTGTAATGGGTCGTTAATATATGATTTATTGGTCGATTTTCTGCCAAACTGCACGTCAAGAATTCTTACAAGTTTTAGGTCAACTTGTCCGGAATGCTAATGGATCTGTCAAGGATAATTATATTCATATTGAATTGTCATTAATAATCACAAACGTACCCAACGAAAATAATGTCAAATAGAAAGTAAACACAAGAAGCAACTGTGATAGGAAAGAGCGGTGGACTTCAATCAGCCACACGGTGTCATTTTGACTCGTAAGATGACGGTAACTCAAAGCTAATGTCACGGAGGTAGGACTTTTACGACTCCGCGGTTTCGTATGGTACTAAGATTATACGCTCGCGATATTTCTCGTATTTTTATCGCAAATATTTGAACAGTGTATCTATACAAACTGTTAAAGATAAATTTGTCAACTTTACTGTATACACAACAGTTTAACTGGGCCGAATTGAGCAGTTTAGAGATTTTGGGGTACATCAGTACAGAAAGAGCGAATAAAAACGAATGGCTTTCTGTCCCGTATAAGGTTTGAGAATGTATAAACACGAAAATTCAAAAGCAAACACTACTATAAAAACAAACATTAAATACTGGGTCATAACTTCATTGCCATATTAATGAACTCATTCATTCAATGTAGCTGCATTGGGAAATGGGAAACCAGAATGACACGTGACCTATTTTAACAACTTCCGGTTTAAACCATTAAATCAATCACCGTTAAGTATTCTAGCATGAAATAATCATATACTGAAACTGACTGCAATTCTATCGCGAATGTCGACATGGGATATTTAGTTCGGCTCTTCGAATTTACAGCAGTGACTTCGCCGTCCGATACCATAAAAATAATCTCATGAAATTATATCTTTTTTATAAATCAATATGGAATGGATAATTCAATATATTTAGATCAATGAAAGGAAATGTAATATAAAGAAGGGCTCACCCAAATAAAAACAGGACAACTGGCGCGTTTTTTGCAGGCTTAGCAAAATTAAGACTGAATATGGAAGCTAACTCTGTATGGCAGCTGTATAGCAGTTTTTTTAGATTGACTGATTTGTCGAAGCCAGTTGATAACTGGTTCCCGTTGACTCTGTCTGTACAACGCCCTTTGGTGCACAGCAACATGGAACGGGAACCAGTTTAAGTCAGTTGTTGTTGTTGTTTTTCTGTTACTGCATGCTGTTGTTCATCATAATGAATATCATTAAATGGAAACAGATGGTTTTGAAGTATCTTGGTAAAATTTTACTAGATTTGGACTGGAGATAAACTATGCGTCACCATGCCGAACAATCTGTACCATAAAAATGACACAGTTTAGTTTGGTGACTAGCGTAGTGCATGCAGTCACAGCCCATGATTGGAAAACATCAATAGTATGTGGTCAGATTATACAACAATATCCAACCAGGTGACATAATATAGTTATCAGATAAAAGGCAACATTTTGTGATTTACTTCAATACATTTATATGACAGCATGAACATGATCCTACGGTCACCAATGAGTTGTACGTTTTTGTATATTTATAGTTTGGAGATGTCACAGATAGTTATCTATGAAACTAACGATCTTTCTTTCAATAAATGCCAAAAAAATGGAACGAAACCCAGTTGGTACTATAAATGAATGATAACTTGAGTTGATGCTCTACTTCCTTATTTATTATTGTTGAGTGCCGTAGATAAAGTTGATAAAGACCTGCAATAGTTTGTGATAATGGAATCCGAAGTTACAATAAGCATTCGATTTAGAAACATGGGAATATGATCCGAACTTATAGATTGTACTAAAAACGGATATTGCAATATTCCGGAAATCCGGATTTTAGACAAGTCTCAACCGGGATAGATTGGTTTTCTTTTGACCCTTACTACGCATATGTATTGCGGTCATGGAGCGGGAACCAATTTAGGATTATATTCGAGCGAGTTCGATTAATAACTATAGTTACAATAGTTCAACTAAACATATATCGAACTAACCCTAATCGTGCTCTAGTCTGGTTAGCTTGCTACTCTCGTTCAACCAACGATAATACGCTAGTTTATCTCGTTCCAAGATTGCGGCTATAGGAAATTTATAAGTTATTAATAATGTATATCATTTGAATACATCGTATTTCTTTAATTAACATCATGATGCTGTAAAAGTGCAAAAGACCATTAGATTTAGGGTTATGTAAGCATGTTTTGACCAGCATAATTGAATGTTACCTAGTTAGGAAGTATTTGTCATATGATTAGCCATTCAACGTAAACATTGCCACTAGTCACTGGAATATTATTCGAACATCATTAATTTGAATGATCACGAACATGTAGTGTTTTACATCCTGGGATCAAAAAGTCTTGATATTTGGCTTGGGTCGAAAAGTCTCTGGGTCGAAAAAACTCACTTCTGTTTTGTTTTACCATAGTACGACTAGACTCAGTTCGATAAAGGACATGCGCAGATTAACTTCCGGAGAGCTACTGAGGTTGTACTATAGGTGTTTATCGAACTCGCTCTTCATTAACAACCTTAACTGGTTCCCGTTCCATGGTTGCAGTGTTCCAATGGTCTCTTTACGGACATAGTCAACGGGAACCAGCTTATAAAGAACATTGCTGGTCACCGCTCTTGAACCAAACTCACTAAAAGGAAACGGGACACAAGTGAGTGTGCTGGTGTTAAAAACTCGTCCAAAGTCGGTGTATGTAAGTGCATGCCTCCGAGCGGTAACGGTTCTGTTGACAACAACATGGCAAAGTGAATACCAAATGTGTCATTAATGATGTTAAATCCGGGGTCAATGTAGGACGGTCCAGATGTCTAGTTGAAAGGCAATATGATACATGTACGGCCTCGGGGTACGGCGTAATTGATGACCGGCGTGCGTAAGATCAACTTTGTGTGACATATACACGTGTGTATTAACTTATCCTACCCGAAATTAGTCATATGTTACGTACAAATAAAAACTCTCAAGTTTAATATAGTGAAGGCATATAAGCAATTTGAAATCACTTCGATTATCGAGTTCACATGACATAATTATTTGTGCTGTTACATGTATAATATAAATGAATTGTAACGGCATTGTGGTAAATAAGCCGAATAGTAGCCGGCGGATAAAACTGACTGAATTTTCCCCAATCCTGATAATGATGATAACAATCTTTAGCTTATGAATATTCTAAATTGTGGTATACTTGAAGTCAATAGCTTCTCTTGTTTTTGTTAAGTGATTTAGCTCGGGGAAAGATTTGCGGTGCTATTAAGGGGTCATCTTATTGCATATCGCCGATATTCGCTACAGTTCGATAGATTTTATGGCTCCGATTTCTAAACATTTATATCAAACTTGGCGCTGACTATCCGCGACCGAATAGGATGGGGACGAAAATGACTGGTTCGAAACGAAATGGGACTAATTGATAAAATTCCAGGTATGGTAAACGGATAATGATTAATCAAGAGGAATTATCTATCAGTTAAAATCATAACATTCCTCACTGATGTATGCACGTTTCGGTGATGTATAGTCAGCTGGGTACCGGAAGTATGTAACGTCATTTAAGTTCCTCCATTTATTTCAATAAAATTGGTATAATTGATGAGTCGTTTGACCTATCAGCCATAAACATTGTGTATTAAGTTTTATGAGAAACTCGACTTAATCTATCATTTTAAGCAAACTATTGACACAATAAACAAAAGTTTAAGTTTACAGTTATGTTTCAATAGCTTTGTTTCAGACCGTTCCAAGAAGGGCCCACTCAGGGAGCCGGTGTTTTGACCTCCAGTTTTATGTGACCATATACGTTGCCTTGGATTTTGGAGATGAAGGTATTAACTATGTGGAATAAGGGTATATTTTCAGTGTGGTATTTTTTAAGGAATCATTTTACTAGTATTATCCATGTTTACAAAGAGTTTCCTCTCTGAGATATTTAGCTTTAGTTAAGACATTGTTAGCAAGTACACCCAATGAATGCAAAACTACAAGAAAAGTTTAATTCAAAACAAATGAATTGATTATCATGTCTATTCTGGGTAAAAGCAAATTATTATTTTAATTCCATACAATGTGCTTATCTATTGCTAAACTTAATAAACACAGAAATGAGTTAAGCTGTCTTCAATATTGTATTTCAAAACTACGTAAAGAAATTTCAATGGCAGTATGTGTAATGTTTGACCCTATTTCGGTTGAAGTGCACTAGACCTTATATGTATTCTTATGTAAATATAGTAATTGTGAAGTTTACTATAAACATATATAACTTTATGACATAAGACATTATCAAGTATATAATTATACATGTCATGAATAATTGTACACGTGATTAATGTACCTGGTAATTACGTGAACTGGTATAAAGTTCAGAATGCATATTACCAGTTCTCAAGATAGGTCAAGTCGACATGATACGTTACAATATTACATATGTTTCTGATTTTTTATTGCTCCCGAGCATTTAAATATGCGTTTAATTGCACAGCACATTTTTATACCATCCCAATTATTTGGAGCAAGACTAGCACCAAATCAGGTGAAATGTAACTGGAAACCATTCTTAGAATGCAGCAATGCGATTGGTCAGATTTAAGATTGTACTTTTTGATAGACCAATCAGATGCCAAAGAAACCAGACTGGTTTCCGAGCTCGAAAGTGCAAATCTCAGACAGTTAAAGACATTGAACCAGGAATGCGAGGCATGTGACTTATGGACCAGAAAGTCCCCTAATTCCACAGTAGGGGGTAATAAAACAGACAGGGTCATTGATAGACTAGCACCTGTTTACATAATATGTTACTCTATGCTTATAAAAACAAAAGCAATTTAGTCATAAACTTATTATCACTGTAAATCAATAAAATTTATTACCCAACTTTTTGACTAGGTGTCAAGTCTACAGACCGTGACCAGACTGGTTTTATCTGATTAGGGGCAATAAAACAATTAAGAGATTAGACCACATGTGGATTTTGGGGGGGGGGGTCACTTATATAGTAGCTGTTCAATGTCTTTAACTACAAAATTCTTGATAAGACCTGGTTCAAGTTCAAAATGGAAATTGAAATTTTCAATACAATAAAAATATATCCTAGCCCTGTCAGGGAACGACAACTGCCATTTGTGTTATTTCAATTTTAATGAAATTTATGCTAACCAGATAAGCATGTTAAAATCATGAATACATAATTAATACTTTAAAAAATGTGACAATTTTCATAATTTAAACACCCCAGAGAACGCTAGCTTGTCACTCGCACAAAGGCAATTCATAAATAATTATGCAACTAGCTATTTTTGTACACAAATTACACCTAAAAGACAGACGAAAAAAAGAAGGAATTTATCATAAACGTCTTTAACTGTAAACTTTACGACACACTAGCGTTATTTCCGTCTAGATCAGATTAATATAATACAAGTCGTACAAAGCCTCCCGGTTTTAATCACCTTTCTGGTAATAATTTGCATTTTAGCTTTAGTTTAGATAAATGTAGAGACACGAACAATAGCTGGGCGTTAATGAAAAATATAAAACCACTTCCGCTGGTTTGTACAAGTATGCACACTTCTCTTGAAGATCATTTTAAAACAATTATTCATTAAGAAAACGGCTATTTGAACGTGTGTTCGTTTGAACTTCGCGTGCACCTGAATAAACCGGGGACACATAGCACCCTGTCTAAATATATGTAAATGATGATTGTCCCGTTCCTCTGTCGAACCTAAAAGATGGAGCGTATCAAATTTAAGGTATTTTTGCAATTTCTATGAGTCAGAAATTAAATGTCTATTTACAGGGACTTAACAATTATGAGAGAGTTTCTTGCAAATGATAAATAGTTGCACATCCTTTAAATCTATGGTCGATGAACCTTTCTAGTTTGCTATGAGCTACATCTTTCTATACATACTTTTTCCTGATTATATAGTTTGTTATGGAAATCATCCGTATTACGTGAATGTCAAATATTTGAATTTAGTGAAGAGTGATACAAGTTAGTGGTATATAGTGGTATGTATATATACATTCTATTTGAAAGCATTCACCCCAAAAATTGACAAGAAGAAAAATGACTCTGTAATTATATTAGACCTAGCAAAAAGTATGCACTTAAGAAGATGTGTAAAACTTGTTATGACACATGTGTAGAACAGAGAAGTAATTTATCTTCCATCAGAAATAACTATGTTTCTTATATCTAAACCTTTGTACTTATAGGTGATGGAATATTGTATATAATATACACTATGTGCTCTGACAAGAGGCTATGTCATGCACGGTTGTAAAGACGTTGTGTAACTAAGGTGACAGATAGAGAAATGTATAGTCATTGTGTCAATGTAGAGTTTTTTTTGCCGTACAAAACATGTTAACTGTAGGCTGACTACATCTCGAAAATATTTCGTGATCAACAAAAGAGGCTCTATTTTCGTAAACATGCACACTATACTCAGGTTTCTATACATTGCTTAGATATTGACATATCATATATACAAGGGTTCGGGTAGTGTTCCCATTAATGCACGTGCACGTGTAAATTACTGCATAAAGGTTTATTTTATAATAGTCACGGAAACCAATTGGGCTTTTCAAAATAACATACAGTCAAACGTGTGAACAAAGGCTATCATTGGGAAACACAAAATGTGACCTTTATTCACAGATGGCCTTTATTCTGAGATCATTTGTTCCGCTTAATCAAAGTTACAAAAGAATTACCTTTATTCATAGGGTGGTCTATATTCGAATGTGGCCACTAACACATGTTTAACCGTATTATAGTTACATTCGATCGCTTTTTCAGAAAAAAAAACAGTATTGTCTATTTTACATACAATTTTCATTTTCCTATTTACTATCTCATTATTGTGGATTTTAACATTAGACACGCCGCTGATGAGATGGTACTCAGCCGTAAATGATGCTATTTAGATATGGATGCAAAATGACTACCCAAACCAAGCGTGTCAGCATAAAGTATATCATACAATTCGACGGCTTAATGCAAACTGATGCTATCTTTTGTATATATTAGACCCACTTAACATATTCTTCCATTTACCGCACAAACTTACAAATGTTGAAGAATTGTTATAATACAAAAATAAACCAAGCAATAAACCAACGGGGCAATATGACATTTATTAAATCTGCCAACGATGAAGTGTGAACTAGTTGATAAATGTGATTTATATAAAGCAGAAATCTTCAACAGTATATCACTCAAAATGATTTACACGTACGGTAAAAATAATTTAGTGAAAATGACAGAGAAATTACAATAATGTTAAGCGGGGTGATGCTATTTTCCTCCGACAACTAGGGCGTTATGTTCCGTTTCACACACCAGCAACGTGGCCTCTATAATACAATCCGAACTTATTTCTATAGTAAAGTAAAATACTGAGCCCTTTTAAACCTGCATTGAAATAATCTATAATGTATATTGTTATTTAAGAATATCTAACTCCACTGTGATATATGCAAATGACAAATAATCTCGAATACGGTATCAATAGCTGGGTTTAAGATATTTAGTAGTTCATGGTATATGCATGTATTTATCTAGTATTAACACTATACCATAGCAGACATGAGCACACAAGGATACCCATCCATTTTGTAATCTTAGTAATTGCATAAAATTCGCAATTACCTACCAAACGTTTAATATTGTTGTGCAAATATAAAGATATGTTAGATAATGACGTGTATAAGTTAACACACTATGGTAGTCAGTTGTACTGATTTTGGAGAGTATATATGATATCTTACATTATTTTAGTAACTTGTTATTCGTGTTACACGTCGAAGTGACATTGTAACTCACTTAGATGAACACATACTATGAATGATTGGTACATTTGTTTTTACTCATAGATCACTTTGTATTCAAGATGGAAAGCTTTTCCTTGTACGAGAAATTGTGGTTTATAAAATGAGCCTACAATAACCAAATCTCACAAAGCAATAAAGGTACTAGTTTTAAGATACGAACTGTCAATTACTGTCTAGAACTGGGACATTTAGTTAAAAAAAGGTCCATGCACCTTCCGTACCTCTCCATTTAGGAAAAAATAAAGAGTCTCTATGCTTTATTCTGCACTAGAGGGGTACACACACCAATACCACAGCATTATAATATATGAAACATTAACTTACCTCTGGGCTCCAAAGGCACTGGCCGGCAGTTGAATTTCGTGGTTTACTTCTCCATCGTTTCGGCAGTATTCTATGATGAGCCGAAGGTGATTTCGATTTTTGCATATCTGGAGAAGAATGTACAAAGGAATGACTTAAAAATCCAAAATCATCACCATCAATATCACTACTATTAGTTTCTGAGTCCGATTCAGACTCAGACTCAGCTTCAGCTTCAGCTTCAAGTTCATTTTCATTCTGTTCCCCAAAGAGCTGAAGCTCACTTAAAGATTTGCTTCTCTTTCTAATTTTCCCAGATTTTTTGTTACTTGATTGTTTATTTATTTGGTCAGTGCTAATGTCAGTGCTACCCGTTTCAATTGAACTTGTGTCATGTCGAATACCGACATAATCACTATGAATTGATAGTTTATCGTCTGAAAAATGTTTCTGTGCGGATGGTTTACTCTTAAGAGCATCACCAATGTTTTCATATATTCGTTTAAGACTTCGTTTAGTCCATGGAATGGACTTTCCATCATTGTCAACAGCATCAAGATCTGTTTCGTTCACGGAGACACTCCTTAGTGGTCCCCGGGGTCGCCTGTGAGGTAGAGTGCCGCTGCTATTGGCCTTTTCGTCGTTGTTAACTTTAGGTGAATATAATGAATTATGTTTCAAGTCTATCATAGAGGAATGGTGTGAAAGAGGATAATGGCGGAATGAACGAGGAAACACATAGCTACGATCTAACGTTACATATTCTTCATCTTGTTCGGAACTATCAAGATTTGAACTAGCTGTGGTCATGCTGTCATCATCATAACTGGTCGCGAATCTATTCCGATCACTACTGTTTGAAAGTCTATCGCCACTACTCAGTCTATCCGAACTAAGTCTGTCCGTGCTAAGTCTGTCGCTGCTCAGTCTATCTACACTGCTCGGTCGCTCCGTGCTTCCGAGGGATACTGGCGAATCACGTGACTTAGACAACGTTGAGTCTCTGCGTATGAATATATTATCACGTAATTTTCCTGGGATAGGATAAGTACTCATTAATCCATTTGGTGGAGTTTTGTTCACTTCCGGCGACGTCTGCTGCAGTTGCCATATGCAACCATTCCATGACTGGCTCAAAGTGAGATTTTCCAGCCTAGGTCCTTCAATTTTAGCATCTCCGTTCACTAACACTGGGCCACGGTTCATATGAAGCTCTCGCTTTCCATTTACTAAAACTGACTTATTTTCACCATTCACTAAATGAGGTGCCCGGCCCCTAAGGCTCGCCCTATCCGGGCATCGAGGCCTGCTGCCGTGTACTGTCATGTCTGACATCGGCGGTTCACTTTGAAAGAAAATACCGAAGACATTGATCTTATTAGAATGTATCTATTTCCACTATAATAACTCTAAAAAAATCCAGTGTTTACTTTAATTGACAAATTTCACAGCGGTCAATATAGATTCGATATGATAACGTTTTAATTATATAACCTCACTTTGTTTATATCGCGACAGAAATAATTAAAGATTACATTAAATTACGCGTATCCGTTTTTCTCACAAATCACAGTTTTTCACTCAAAATATCCAGAAGTTTTTTAAACTTGAATATTTTATTTACAAACGTTCACTTAAGCCATACATTTCACAACTGAAATTATTTCCGTATTTATATCATTAATCCATAGAACATTTTATAAGTTCTTCATATCAATGGCAGCTTTTTAACAAATCCATATACGTAATGTATTTCACAGGATCAATTGATTACTATTGTTAAAACAGATAATCCGTTTTGAGTAAGCGCCTATTTTGAACCAGCGAAGAAAAAATAACTTTACAGTAAATAGAACGATAAACTATTATTGTATTGTATAGTTTCGACCGATATTCGTACATCTATGCAATACGTTATACGAGTGGTTGACAGTGTGACAGTAGGCGGAGCTTAGTATAGTCACGTGGTACGATGTATTTATACGCTGAAGGCTATATTTTATGGTAGATTTGTTTGTATTTGGGTCATTCAGACATTCCTGTGGAAATTTGCGCAAATTTGAAGGAGAGCTAACATTAAGTTGCGGTTTCTCAAATGGAAGTAAATTGTACAATTTCACCTAAAAAACGGGTAGCTCGGGCTTGAGGGCTTTTATGCCTCTCCCTAATCTTATCTTGTACACGGTCAGTAAATAATGGTGAAATACATGTATGCGATATTTATTAATGTATACATACATTGACCGATAAATTGAACCAATATAGGACGTTTTATAAAAATGTCAACAAATTGTATCACTAATACTTAATACTGTTATATTTGTTTAATGTTAATCGTGAATCATTTTGCTTTACCAGTGCCTTAAATGCTTTCCTACATTAAAGTGGCCTTGTCTACATAGTTTTGAATATGCTTCAACTTGGATTGTTATAATATTCTGCATCATCGAAATATCTTTATATTGACGTAGCTTTGTTTGTATGTAACAAACTTTAGAAATCTCCGGAAAGTGCGCCTAGATATATATAGAATGGTTGCAATTCCGCTGAGACACCGTTTGAACTGTTTTGTAATGGACCCTTTAAACGTCGGTCTCGAATTAGCTTCATGTTGCGAACAATTAAGTTAATCTGATTTGGCAATTCAGACGAATGAACAATTATTACACCTTTTTGACCGAAAATGTGAGTAACTTCTGGTTCAAATGACGCATCAAAAGAGCTTGCGTGGGAATTTATGTGACAAAGAAGTTGCATTTAATACTGTTAATGGAATCATGTTTGTGGTACATTACTACAATCTCGTATAAAATCGTAACAAGTTGTGTATCCAAAATGAAACAATGACTATTTAATTGTGGGAATGTTTACCCTAAGGGACTTTTAAGCTGATAAATTGTGACACATTTTCGTGGGTGGCTTTCTCATTCGTGTGTGACGGAGTTGTAGTATGTGACAAAATTAGCAAGGACAGTCGAGTTATCTCCCTTCATAAATTTTCAACGGTGACTTAAACCGCGACATATGCGATTAGACGAACTAAGACGAACGAACGACATTTTACCAAAAGGAGATAACAAGCATGACCTTTATTAAAAGTTAGGCTTTATTCGGGGTTCTATAATTATGGTTGGTCATATCAGTAAAATGTAGTTAAGGAGAACGTGTTCACGAATTGTCGCACACTCAGGGTTGATACGCAACTAAACTATAATTAATCTACATTTTCAGTTAAAAGCCTTTTTTCCTCCGATATTCAACGTCGCACCAACAATAAGTGTCAATTAGTAACCTTTCAAGCATTAATGGGGTGCAACCTCACGGCAAACACCCAGGCAAGCATCGACCTTCTTGTGTCAGCTATCTGAACAACAGTATTACAGTAGCAACAGTCAGTTGTCGAATGTACGTCATTTAAGAAAATCAATGATGATGTATGAATGTCTGTTATATACTAATATTAGACGACATAATAATCAGACAATGAACAATCTTGCTGTTTTCCAAGTTCATTTTAAAATATATTTTTTAATAAACTACCGTTAATCTTTATGTTTCATTTGCACGCATAACCGACATCAGTGAATTGGTAGAATAAAGCACATTTGCAAAGAACTGAAGCATTTGTTGTAATTTTCTTCTTTTTTTAGAAGCATCTATCACTTAAAGCACGTGGTACACGTTAGATCCACGTGATATTTGGTGTATAGTCACTGTCTACATTTTCTTGACCTTTTCGAACTTAACAAGTTTGCCAGGTTATTTTGACCGCGAGAAAAGTACAACACTTAAACAAAACCTAGTTTTTCGGTGCATAATTATATATAATAATTAATGTACGACCTTCCACGTCCTATTCTTATTAGTGCAATGTTCTTAATTATAAAAAGATGTTAGCGGGCATTCCCCGCATTCCAAGAAATTAGTCTATAAATAGATTGTACAGGAATTCCCTAAATACCCAACTAATAAGTTTTTATTAATTTTCGGTGTATGGTGATTACTAAATGTTCAATGCGGGGAACATTTCTCCTCAACATAACAAGACAGACAATGTATATCCAATATTTCTAACATTCTTACAATTTCATCAGCTAGGCTATTTTCGGAGATCACAAACGAGCGTGTTTCGGAGTAAAGCATATATCTGAATCTTCTTTTACATTCTTGATGGGGTAACTACCTATTCCTTTGACGTTTCTTAAGATTTTCACGTAATTGTCATAGCAACAAATATAAACACGATCGATGGATTCTGGTTAAATCATTCAGCACGCACTCGATTATTTTTTTTGCACGACGCATTTTCACGCGGAGCTGGTATACATTATCAAACCTGCGTTTTATTGTTTGCTATTTACGCCACTGCATGAGTTATAGAATTTCATCGTAGGTGTATAGGCGAACAAGTCATGCATTGTTCTGCAACTATGCATCAGTTTTCAAAACTACGCCTGCAATGTTATTATTGAATGCACAGCAGCGCAATGTTTACATAATTTAGTTAATCACGCTGTAAATAAAACACTCAGATTGCTTGTTACAAATTTTCCCACAAAGTAAACATGCTATCCCCTGTCGCAGCTTAACGTCATTGCTTGTAAATATTTCCAAAAACAAAAGAATAACACACGATTCTTATAATGTAGATGGCGCTTCAGAAATCAAAGAGAAAAGTACCGTGCAACCTCTCAAAAACAATGACCTTTGGGAGTAGCAAACTTATGCTGCTATTGAGAGATTGTTGCTCCAAATTGATAGTTAAATCGCGCAGTGGGAAGCAATCATGCTGATGTTAAACAGAGCTGGTTGCTTTAGAAAGGGCCGCTCTTGAGAGGTTGTACTGTATCGATATTAAGATCACTTTGCGACCAAAGAAAAAATAATCAAACAACTATAAATTTGGTTTCTCATTTTTAAGATGAATTATATTAGAATAACATTAAATCAGTCCGTTAATAATTGGTCTCTATAAAGAGGTAGTCTTAATGTTGAATTGGACGGTAAGTGAGGTTTTACGGCTGAGAACCGAAGTACCGTTTATGTTTTTCCATAATACTGATGCGCCTTAAGTAATTCTAAAATACCACATCGGAAGCTCTCCGTTACAACATAACATACATTGCATGTGAGGTGATTAATTTATAATTTATCAAGATTGGCATTTTATTTCGGGTTTCGGGTATTTTTGCAGCACATTTCAGTGCAACTAAATTGATGACGTCACTAATGTCTGCGTAGATAAAAACAGCAAAATTTTAACCGAATTCTTGTTCTTCACAAAACGTGCATAAATCAGACCAAGTGTTCAGTAATGTTGTGCAATCCTATTTTTGAAAATTTAAGAAGAAACAATCGCAAAAGTAAGTTTACAATTCCCCCATTGTAGTTCACGTCTTCAATGAGATTTTTACCGACAAAAAACTACATGTATATCTTATTCACGCAATTATTTTACCAGGTGGTGAAAAAATGACTACAATTAAAATGTAATTATTCGGTGTAGTTTTCTTTGATCGTGTATACATTGCCTCATTCTTCATCAAATTAAAGCTGAAATTTCGGGTATTCCAAACAATTTAAAACATTAACAATCGCACACGTCGCCTTCATGACCCCGACACGTATAACGCGAGTTTAAGTCACTTGTTTATCTAGAGACGGCCGCGACCGTGGTCCAGTGACTTGTAACACGGCGAACCGAGTTCGAATCCAGGTTGCAGCAGGTAATGCATGCACCTTCTATGAAAATTTGACAAAACATGTCGATTTTCCTCTATATGTTGAGGAGTTGCCGGCTACTTGTGGAAGGATAAGTTAGAACTGGTTAGAATATTGTCCAAGAAATCAGGTTATGTGAACCGGCCACCTTATATAACTGAAATATCGCTGTAAAAACATCTTTAAGCCCACTGTGACGTGGGCTATCTACCATAGAGGTCTGGCACATTTGAAAAACAACAAATTGTTAGAATAATAATTGTATTGTTAGATATTTATAGTCTATATTATTTTGTTTTATCTTATTTTTTCGATGTGACATGGCCCTCTGATTGCGTTCCACTATTGTTTACAGTTTTGTTTCGCAAGAATCGGATCCATTCTATGCAATTATCCAAGACTTACAACACGTGGCACGAATTAGTACGAACTTCTTTATACTTGAGCTTATTGCAACTATTTACCAGTAAAAATTAAAATCAACTTGTATATTTAGTATTTCCACAAAGGTTCCAAACACGTGATGAATGATAATAGCAAAGAAAGGCATTAAATGGAAGAAAGTGTGCCATCCACGTGCAACGTCCCCGTGATGATCCTGTAAATCACGTGCCTTGTTAGCGTTATATACAGAATTGTGTTTTTATTAACACACGATAATAAATGACTTTGGTATGTATAACAAGATCAAAGCAATCATAAATTACAAGATGTAAACATTCCTTTAATGATCACGCTGCCCTTGTTTCATTCTATGGCAGTTCGGAAAGTACAAACATTATATCTTTTCAGTGTACGCACTGCTTGAAGATACACTAAATGATGTTGTTTAATCCTATTACATCAGTAACATACGATTTCTTAGCTGATGTGAGTTCAATTTTCCTTACCCAACCATTGGGATATGTGGACTATTTTGTTAGAAATATATTGTTTGTACTAGTGATTGTAGAAACAACCTCTAATTAGTGTAGTGTGTCTGTGGAGCTATAGTAAGGTCACCTGGTGCAATAGTTTATAATGTTATAGAATATTTCCTGTGCAAACCTACACAAATGCATCGTGTATAAACTATTAATGAAGCCAAAAGGTAAAAAAGGCACTATTGTATTTAAGATTCCATTTTAACGCATACTATTGTAAGGTTTCAAACGGGTGTCAATTATTTATTTTCACTAGTTCTCTTTATTCAGTTCTTCGCAGCGAGACATTGCAAAGATAGCATGCGGTTCTTCCACTATCGCCACCGTTAATACATTTTGACGTCTAGTGCCACCATGCTCTTTTAATTTCAACGAACTGAGGCGATATATACGTTCTGATTAGAAAGTGGTACGGTCATTTACCGGCAGAAACACTTGACTGGTTTGTATAAAATCCCGTCCAAAAATAACTCCGTAATTTACATTATACCCGTCGATTCTACTACAACTCCTTGCTATAGTAAAACAATGTCTTGTATTAATTATAAACAGGATATTTTATAGATTTACCAGTCTTATGAGGAATGTATTCGAGGTCTTTAATACATAGCATGCTAGCTGTGTGATTTCATAATGGTTCGATCGTGAAAATAGTTTATTTACGAGTCTTCTGAATTCTGACGCTGACATGTTTGTCTAGGGATGCAATGAATTCAACCTGGCATTTTATATCATTAGGAAGAGTTGTAAGGCTGTCAAACATATCTTCTTCATTTCAGAAAGAAGTTCAAAAGTTGATATCAAAAAGCAAATAGGGTATTGCGGAAGTTGTTTCAACTTTTGATATTTTTCTATTATTGTTTTGAACAAATATTTGTTTGTTTTGAGACTATAAATAGACTGCCAAACACGTTAACAATAATATCTTGTCCTAAGGTAAATAAATTCTTTCAAATTCAATACATTGTCGGTGTTTGCAAAAAGGGACCCATAGTCAGATCTAATCCTTACACTTTAAAATCCATTTAACTATTTTTTGATGTTTGCCATCCGTGTGTCTTTTGTCTATCCTTAAAAGGCAGACAACGGTAGTAAATATTTATTAAGAAATATGTCGATGTATGAAATGTACATCATTGTATGCCAGTAAACCAGGTCTGTGATAGCTTTTTGGATCATTTCCACGCATTTGGTATCGTCAAGGTCAGACACGATAATTCCAAAGTTTCTCAAAACACATTATGCTATTTGGCTGGTCGATAAGATTGTAGAACACATTTGCAGAAGTAATGCGGTACATTGACAAAGCTAAAAGCACTCAGGACAACCCAGTTACCCCTACAATATTGTCTAGACGCGGTTGTTATGGCGATAGTGACGTCATTGAAAATTTTCAATTAGTTCCTCATAACAATGTTTTCTACCTCCAATCTAGAGAGTTGCAACCTGTTACGATTACACGGACGTGTTTTCTCTCTATCATCTGTTCGTAAATGTTTCAGCACGTAAAGAATACGAGAAAAACTGCTTCAAAGATGAGGAAAAATCAGAGAAAGTGAGCTTTTAAAGAATTATTGGCACAATGGTATTCGCTGCCCAGTGTACTTGTTAGCGAACGTAGCATGGCCTAGATATTATTAGTACGCAAAGAATATGCAAGCTTATGTATCTGCACTGACACATCTGCATTATATCTAAATCATTTGTTTGTGCAACAATGCACCCTCAGGCTTTTACAAACGTAACACTATAGAACGTTGTATGGTCTGGTATGTGGCATACATACACCGAATTATAGAATGGATTCTAGTGTGGAAATACTTGTTCTATATTCCGAGTACGGTGTCGATTGGGAACATTCTTGCCCGTTCATACACCAAACTGAAGTCAATTCTAATTACAGACGTTATGCAAAAATCTCCTACACTGGAATGTCCTCGTGCGGCTTGTGGAAGCATCATGGTGTTTGGTGAAGGTGTCGATGTGCGTGAGTGTGTACGTGCGTGAGCGAGCTAGCGGGTGTTGGCAGGCTGTGGAATCGTGTTTTATTCAACATATCGAACAGTACACCCATATCATAGTTACATTATAAAGTTTTAAAGTCTGTTTACTGTATAATAATTTTCTTAACAACTGTTATAGTGAAGTAAAAAATATGGAAAAAAGCATTCCATTTTTCTACAACTTGACTTTTGTTCAATTATCAGATAATGAGCTTTATACTACATCATCAAGATTTAATGAGTTTCCAACAAAAAGATCCGTTACTCTGTTTTAGATTTGTTAAGATGCTTTAAAATTCATTTGCAATAAAACTTGTAAACTTAGTACAATTTAGTTTATTTTAGTTTATCATTGAATTTAAGATAATATATAATTCTGCCACTTGACCAACACGATGAGAAAGAATTGACGAATAATTGTAATAATTAATCTGGAATCCAGTTCCTTTAAAACATGACTGACAGTAAATATATTCTTAGATTATTCAAAATCAATATTGCCAAAAAATTTGACGTTTTTTTCTGCATTTTAGTTTTTGAACAAATAAAAATATGGTTGAACATTGTCAGAAATTAAATGAAGAGTTCTAATATTGTTTAAAATTATTATATTAACTCCACATGGATTAAACGTTTACACCAACCAAGTTCTTATCATCTTCCTGATTTCTCTTTGTCTGCGCTGGCACGCTTATGATTTTGTAGAAGTTTTATTTCTCATGTTTTCTATTCAATAATTTTGAATGCTATTCAAACAACAATAGATTAATGATATCAGTTTTGCATTTTCATGCTTAAGTGTTTTTTTTTTCGATTTGAGCGTGAGAGCGGATCGGTCGGTTTTCCTTAAAAACAAACACTTATCAATTCAAAGAGAGTCTTTGTAACGTTTAATATGTTTAAAGCTTATATTGGCCCTCATACAAGTTAATAAAGGGCCCGAAAAAGAAGTCGTATTTACAGTTACTGGACTGACCCGAATTATTGGTATCCACACTGCAGTTTTTAACGACACAATTAAAAGTACTAAAGTGTTTGGGGAAGACTTTCATCTTGTATTTTCAACTTAAAAGTCCTGTTTAGAAAAAAATATTACAAATTAGGTTTTGTTCGACCCTACCATCTCTTATGCGGACAGGTGACCCAAAATATGACTAGCATACTTCTAAACTGGTTCCCGCTGACCAGTCTGTACAATTTGGTGCACTGCAACATGGAACGGGAACCAGTTTAGTATCCTTCTTATTATTGAACCATCGTGGCACAGACCCAGGAAACAGAAATAAACTGTAAGTATATGAATGTTAAAATGACTTAAAAGGGGGTCATTGTCCTGAATGTCTTGTTATTTCGTTTAGTAGAATCATTAAATCCACGTTCACCATATACGCAAACAAGCGCAGTTCGACTAGAACTTGTGAAAACGTGTCGAAAAGAACGAACTTGCAGGGCATGACACCGATTCCTCGAAAAATTCGTGACGTCATTATAAGATTTATCTGAAACCAGGCCAGTAAAAACGTTTAATGCTCATTCATCAGTGATGAAAAATCGTCGACAATTCTTTGACTTTTCCCTTCAATCTTGAACAGAAACCTCACGAAAAGATTTCAACAGATTAATAGTGCGTGCTTTCAATTACGGATAAACTATTGGTTAGCCATGAAATGGTATACAAATAGGTAATCAGGAAAATCTAACTTCGTGATCTGCGAAAAATATTTGCCTGACAACCAGACGATTTCATGCTATGATGTTTTAAGCGGAACATAAGTGAAATATTCTTTGAATGAATGCGTATCTTATTTTTAAACAAACACAAAAATCTAACACGAACTCCTTGTATTGGGTGCCAGTCCTAGACTCATTCATATTCCTGAAATTCTCACTGATATACAAATATTCAAAGAAAATGTTCGCAATCATAGGCCATCCTTTAAAAAAAGTGCCCTTGCAGTTACGCGCCAGACTCATGATAAAATCTCACGACCCCTCCCCCCCCAAAAAAAAGATTCTTGCGATTAGCAATTTTCGGACCTAAATGCAATACCAGTGGTACATACTTTATATATCTCTTCTTTCAACATGCGAAAGACAGCTAGAACTTAATATTTAGTTGCTTTATTATAAACGAGGAACTGTAAGAGCACTGTCCCAGCTAAGAATCTTGTATAAAGCGACATACATAAGTTGAAAACTGCTTTTTAGCTAGGTCCGAGTCTCCCGCACAGAACACAAGAAGGGGAGAGGATTGGATGAGTTAATGATTTGTCTATTACGAACGCTATCAATGCCAATGCACTAAAGACTATTTTCGTATTATTTACGACTAAGTGCTGTACGACAGAATAATAATCCTCATACGTATACGATGTTATGATGTACGTTGATAAGTTACAATTCAATGATCGTATATTTATAGAAGATCATATTATAGCAAGATTATTATCGATACAGAAATAACCAATATCGACATAATGTTACACAGAATCTAATCAGACATGCGCTATTTTTGGAGTATCGACCACAGGGATCGAGAGACACTCATCTTGTTTATATTTCGATCAAAGAAAATATACCAGATTGAATTGTTTATCAATAAGAAAATATTTGAAACATCCTATAAACTCTGTGTAAGTTGAACATATTCAAAACAAAATAATAAACGTTGGGTTATAATAAGCATGGGCCTCAAAAACTTGTTTGCAGACTAGAAGTTCCGCGAATGACTCGTTCAAAATTCCCCTGACCAGAAATATTTCCTTGCAATATCTCTACCAACCTAATCTTACCAGTTAGGGTCGCATGACGTCATGAAACAGTTTTATTGATATCACAGGCTGTTTAATTTCAGAAATATTTGAATATAAGACCAGAACGCAAGAAAAATCTCAATACCTGAATTGTCGAAATAAATCGATGTAAATATCGGAGTGTTCTCATTACTAAATTGAAAAAAAAACACTTTAAAATATTGAAATCCGGTCATCGTCATGATGAGGTGGTTGTCAGAATTTGAAGGTCATGGTCATGTGAGGCCTTAGATGATATTCATTTATGTTCTGTCTTAACGGCTTTCATATTTATGATGAGTTTAATGAACTACATTTCCTTAATTAAGACCATTAATCGGAGAAGAATAATTATCATATTGTTTACAAGGGTTGCACCGAGCCCGTCTAAACAATCGAATGTTTCAACAATAATTATGCGCTACTGCCCCAGCGAACCATCTGTTCCGAAAAGGATATATTTTCGTCAGGTCTGTCTTTCTCCGGACCCTTTTCTCCTCCGAATTTTCATGGGCGGATACATTTACATCTCGTATTTAATTATCCCCCAAAGCAATCTTATAAGATGATAATTCTGTCAATTATATGTGTATGCCTCAAGAAGAGTCTACCTCGCTCATCGTAATAAAAGGTCAAACTGCTGGGCTGTGTATATTTAGAAACTAATCCGGGACAGACGTAGATAATAAATAAAAAAAAGATGATCTCTTTATAACCATCATATCTACGTAAATCCACTTCTCTCTTCATCTGTTAAGTCTGCGTCAATTTGTTTAATATTCCACAGACTTTAACCGCTACCTGAACGCTTTAAGACTATCAAACCAGCGGAGAGCTAATTTCACTACTTCAAACGATCTTGTATTGTATATATCTATCATCTGTGAAAATACATACCATGTGCTGGCACATGTTCCACGAGCGATGAGTCATTCACGGATTGTTTACAGAACGTAGCTAACGCTGGGGAGGTATTGTAGTATCCGTGCGATGTGCTGATAAGCCCGCCAGGAGAAATCTTCTCGCGTGCATTGTAGTGTACAGCGGGGCGAGAACTTTCTCTGATTGTATCTTAATGAGCATTTTTTATCTGATTAGTAAACAGTACTTTGATTTCCAATACACATCGAGTATCCGTAGAATACACTTTGCACGTCAATCAACAGGGGTTATATACCCGTACGTCACTCTAGATGGAAAACATCACCGAAGTTCAGCCTTTAAAGTTGTGTCTTTATAGTTTATACACATCGACGAATTTATTTAATATGCGCTTTTGAACACACAGACGAGCAATTCGTTCTACTACGTCATCTTATTTTTTTTGCACACTGTTCTTCAATTGCGATAATGTAGTTTTTTGTATTTCAATAAGTTTAAGCATACAAGACATTTTGAAATAAAAATAAATCGGGAAGCACTGTTTAAAATAACTCATTTGTCCTCACAGTCGGACTTGTAGTTTTCTTAATTTCACGTGCATTTCATTTTCAACTTTTAAGGGCAATTCAAATCACCTTACTTGGGCCCTCTTAATCAAATACCGCTACGATGATCCCTCGATTAATTTAAGTAGAATTATAAGTGTTCACATGTCTTGATCTGTACTGGGTGAACAAAACGAAATTCATGTACATGCAGTATAATTAGTTCATGAATTAAAATAATTTCTTTTCAGCAATGTACTAATATAAAGCAATTGTATTTACAGGAAAAATCACAATGATTTACATGATTTGGTGACGAATTATCATCACCATGTTACACAATGCTTGTTAATCTAGAATTCTATGTTGACATCTTAATACATGTACATAAAACCAAAGAGAACATTAGAAAAAACAGAACATTGGAAATTATATAAGTTAAAAGATCTGGTTTATCATATGGATATATATATATCAGAAATTTATTTTCCTTTAGTCCTTCTTAAATGTGTATGTATATATAGTATATAATTATATACTGACATATTGGCCAGATAGATGTTATTTGTTGGAGATTAACTGACTTAGTTACTATTTCTTTTTTTGTTTTGTTTTAAAATTGCATGCAGTATAATTATACCAAACTTGTACATTAAGTAATAACACGTATACTATTATGTAATTGTTTGACTATACATGTACTTTTCGAAAACTACAAACGGTGTTATGATAAAAATCATCTCGATAAGAGATGTTATCAGTATACTTAAATATAATACATGTATACAAAATGTACTTAATAATCCAAAAGTGCATTTAATATGCTTAAAGTATAGTCAAATACACATAAGTATAACCAATCAAACAAAAGTAAAAACACAAACGTATAATCTATTACACTAAAGTAAATTTGATTACACAAAGTATAGTCATTTACAGAAAAGTATAGTCAATTATACAAAAGTATAGTCAAGTATACAAAAGTATAGTCAATTATACAAAAGTATAATCAATAATACAAAAGTATAGTCAATTATACAAAAGTATAGTCAATAATACAAAAGTATAGTCAATTATACAAAAGTATAGTCAATAATACAAAAGTCTAGTGATTTATACCAAAGTATAGTCAATAATACAAAAGTATTGTCAATTATACAAAAGTATAGTCAATAATACAAAAGTATAGTGATTTATACAAAAGCATAGTCAATAATACAAAAGTATAGTCAATAATACAAAAGTATAGTCAATTATACAAAAGTATAGTCAATAATACAAAAGTATAGTCAATTATACAAAAGTATAGTCAATTCCCAAAAGTGCGATCATCTGCACTAAAGATTTACGAATGAAACAAAACTGTTTTCCCAAATGTATAACTGATGTCACCAAGTATTAAACTATGATTAACAAAGACTATATTAGAATATTCAGAAAGGGTCATCGCCAACGTTACAATAACTGTAGGTTGTACACATACTTAAATAATGCAATAACTAATTATAACGCCCATAATCATCACACGTGTATTTACATACAACAGACAGTAGATGTCATATATAAATGTCCACATATAATCAGGAAAAGTGAAAATCGGTGCCAAAATAGATCATATAATGATGTATTGTACACAGTATATACTGTGTGATAAAGAAATATTTGTACCCACCTTTTTCCACCTCTATTCCCTTCATATGTCCCATTGGATTTCCCTGATCACAAAAACAAATGTGTTACTTTCCATCGGACGTTCAGCAAAGTGTTTAAGTTCACTTTTCCAAAAAAAAGTTAAAAAGAAATTAATTCACCCTTTTCCACACTCCGAATTCGGTTTTATGGTATGCACGTGTATGCACGTGCGTAGGTCATAGGTTAACATGTTTAATCACGAAGCAGGTTGTCACTCGATTTGCTCAAAATTTATCAACATAATATTTCTGATTTCATCGCGAACTTAATCGGCATTTGTTTTCAAATAAAACATATTAACCGGATTGTGTTCAAGAGTGTAGATGGAATCAGGGTGATTCGACAGGCTGTTGTAAATTCTGATGAAATTTAAGTAATTCCATATAATTTCCTTCAAAGTGTTATAGCTTGCCACTATTAAAGCTCAATTAATCACAAATAGATCGAAAGATTCACTTTATTCCTCTATGATTGCTTTAAATAGGAAGACAATTTAATCGAATAATCACTACTTTTGTAACTAATAAAATATACCAAATTTTCTTATGCCTTTGATCTACGTTATTCTACATTCTACATAGGTGATCTGACTGTTTTGAATATGGAACCAGTGATACGCTCTCACTAAACTTTTACCTGTATTGGTACCCCGCACTTATATAAGAATGTTTGCGCCGAAAATCTTGAAACACCGGATACCAGCATTTCCAGGTAGATATCACGGTAGAGTATAATTCCTGCTTGTAGATTATACTCCCACGTGACCCAGGCATATATGGGACTACGGGATTATCTGGTAAATGCCAGCTGACTGTAGGTTAGAGGTATATAAATCTATTATGGGTTAGAAAATAGGTGAACTACCGCTGTTAGCCCAGTATGTAGACACAAGATTGCCCGGTGGTCATACGAAGCAGCCTTATAACTCGGTCTGTCTGCGGATGATATTCAGGTTATGATGCTATGAAATGTTGATAGTGATATAATTATGATCAGAAAGATTTTCGAATACTCCCACATGTACTTACTGTCTATAACATGTTCGTGAACTTCTGTGAACCGTATCTTACACTTTTCGGTACGAGGCGATTGATTTCTACGCATTGCAAATAGTTAATGACTTGTATCTCTATTAAACTTAAGTATAACCTACAGGTAATGCTCGTTGTTTACACATACATGTAGAATGTTTACATAACTGGTTTGGGTGTCAGATTGTCCTTATGTAACCTAATGCGTTTTAAGCATGTACATGTATAGCTGAAACAAGACTTGAAGTTTTAAAAATGTGTAATATATGTACATACTTTTTTATTAAGGATAATTTTTTCTAAAGAAATTTCTTGATTTCGGACACTGAACGAAACTTCAGCTTTCTATAGCCGTCACTTATTCGGTGCGCATGAATTTTCATGCGGACCAAAGTACTACATTGTTCTACATCCGCTAGTAATTGTCAAAGTAATTCCCGTTTCACGTTGCAGTATAAGCCTATGTGTGTAAGTTCTGTTTCCACGAGTACTTTAAGTACTTTGATCGGATTCACATCTTGTCGTTCATCGGAAAAACAATAGATGTCCTGTGTCGTTCAAATTGAACATTTTACTGCTATAGAGAAACATGTACATGCACAATTATGCCGTTTCATGGACAACATAACACTTTTCTACCTTTAATTCTTATAACAGGTAAATAAGCAACTCTGTCAAAGGGAATGGGTTGAAGTAGCAATAAAATAACTCCTCTTCAGTTTCACTATGTGCATGTATTTCTGCTCCGAGACATCTCTATACTAGTACATGTAGTTGGACACTTCTTACTGAGGCAATATATAATTAGTATACAGGACTACAAAAACAACAAACAAATGACACATACATGTAGTCTAACAAAAATACATTGTTGCTTTGGAAAGGTTGCAGTGTATATCAGACAAGTAAAACGCCATAAAACATGCACCGCCGTCTGAGGCGTTGACAGTTACAGTAAATAAGACGGGGCCAATAAATTTTCACAAAATACGAAAGTTAACATACACACAAGTACAATTTTAATAAAAGAAGATACCAGAGGCAATACAAACCAAATCATAATACATCTAGCAAGATAAAACACATCTACAGACAGATAAATAAAGAGTTGTCTTTCAAAACCTTTTCGTGAAGTGATTGCTTACAAAGGTGTCACTTGACCAGTATAAAATGGCTCCCGATAAGTAACTCCAATATTTTAGCCAAAAAAAACAACAAGGATAACATGATTTATCTCTCCTGAACATAATGTCCCCTGTCATACTAGGGCCGCGTTCTCACGGCGATGCAACGGCGTCCAAGAAAAGGTGCCGAGGTGCGCGCAGTGCGATCGCAAGCATCGCCACAACAACGCAGTGACATCACATGTAGACGCACTAGAATCGCACAGAATATAGAACGCCGGTGTAACGTTTTCAAGCTCCCCCCTTTTCAGGTTACCCCCCGGTAACTTATAAACGTTTTCATATTACCCCCGATAAGTTAAAAACGTTTTTAAGTTACCGAGAGGTGTACAATTAAAACGTTATGAGATTACCCTCTCCGTTTTCAAATGCCCTACCCGGTAAACTGAAAACGTTTTCAGGTTACCCCGGGGCGCTTTGAAAACGTTTTCAGATTACCCCTGGGGCGCTTTGAAAACGTTTTCAAGTTACCCCGGGGCGCTTTGAAAACGTTTTCAGATTACCCCCGGGTAATAATTTGAAAATTCATAATAAAATAGAGCTTGCACACGAATAAGGAGATTACAATTTCAAACACCTAAATGCATACATGTATTACAGTTATATGAGACTATACACGCGGTCCTAATGATGAAATCATATGACGAAATCAAATAATGTCATATACTGACAAGGGCATAAATCAAAATAATGAAGACAATTTTTCTTTTCAAGATTTAAAGAATGCCACACAACACAGGAATGTAATTTAATGTTCTGATGGTGCGTCTTTATGTTGTTAAAAATGTTGCAAAATTTCAGCTTGATTGTGTTTCTCGTTCAAAAGTTACATAAAAAAAACAGGCGAAAAATGTCCCGAGTGTAACACTTTTAGCATGACATTTTTTCTTTACACATTTTTCAATCTTTTATATTTTGTTCAGTTTTTGGGTAAGTAATCAATGATTGTTTTTAAATTCATTGTACATGTGTTATATTTAAAATTTAATGCATTTTGTTCAAATATTTCAATTATAAGTATTATTTAGAAATCACCTTTCAAGTGCACATGTAAACTATTTTGCTCAAGGAAAAAATGGAAATTCAAATTGATGATATTGCTGCAAGTAAACTGATGCTTGAAAAGAAAATGCAGTTTAACATATTGATAGGCATATGTGTCCATGTTTTTTTAAAAAAAGAAATGATCAAAAGAATCATTTGTTTTTTTAGTTATACCTTCTTGAATAAAGCTGATTGGAAATGTCCCGAGTGTAACATCTTGCATTTAGATAAGAATTTTTTTATCATTCTTTGAATTTGATAAGTTTTTTCTCTATTTCTCAAACAGAAACGTACCCAGAAACTCACAAAACTAAAACAAATTCATGTAGTGCAATTCATTTTTTATCTACATGGTTTTAAGTGTTGTCCCGAGTGTAACGCTATATATTCATCATCTTAATTTTGATATGTAACTATAGAACAGTAGTCCATGTTGATTGTTTTCCACATTTATATCAAATAACTGACGTGAATAAATACTTTAAAGTCTGAAGCAGTGAAATGGAGCATGTTTAAAAAGTTTGAAAGTTCTTATAAAAATAGTTATATTCAGATATATATACCAAGTAGATTTGTTCAATATACTGAAGATAAAAAGTAATTTATCTTTTATTTTGATGAAGAAACATTTTACAGATGAAAACAGTACAGAATTTATCGATTTATTTCATGATTTCTTAACATATTTTACATGTTATATTATTTATATATAACAATTGACAATGTTACACTCGGGACACAAACACATCTTCATGCAATATTATACACAAATTCGGTTTGCCTTCACAGGAACTATACCAGTAACAATATACTAACACTGCAGGGTCATGAAGTTACAAAATGCCTAAATAAGTGGTAAAACTCCCATTTATAGAGGACTGAGTAGAAACACTTGAAATTGATATTTTTTTATTAAACAGTTTCTAGGATATACGAGGGTTGTCCTTTAAGTATGTAGACTTTTCTCATATCTGGGTTATTTTTCAAAATTTTGAAATCTAATTTCAGTGACGCATATCTTCCTTGAGTTGTGTTGCAAATACATAGTTCATAATCAAAACATTTCAAAAACTTTTTAGTATTGTTTTACTTAAAACAAACAAAGAAGAAATTGTGAGTCCCGACTGTTTTACTTAAAATAAACAAAGAAGAAATTGTGAGTCCCGAGTGTATTTTTTATATGTCTGTTTATATGACTTAATTCATGTTTAAAAGATTTGTTCGACATAGTTTGAAATAGTTTGAATGTGTTGAGAAATCATTTCTTTAATTTGATAAGTGGCAAAATTAGTAAATATATGATACTGCAATATTAAGTGTTACAAGTTGACAAATCTACAGTTTTAAATGTTTTCTAATTCCTCCCCACCCTCCAACAACATTTTCAACCAACAACATATCAAACAGTACAGATGTTTGTGTATCTTTTTATTATCTTAAAAAACATATTTGTATGCTAAAAGACTAAACAAATTTGTACGGAGTGTAACCTTTACTTAGTCTGTATATAAATTAATAATTCATGTTCAGTAACGCAATTGACTTACCAAATTGGAAATAGTTGTGATTTGTTCAAAAAAAAATCTTATTTAATGAATTGCAAAATACATTTGACAGATGTTGTATAAATCCATTTTATGATAATCCTTATCATAACAGTTTCGTATATTTACATTACAGTTTTAGAACGTCCCCTGGTGTTGGTGTTTTCACCATTTAAAACTAAACCATTATCAAATAGATCATTTGTTTGTATTTTATAATAAAATAATTGAACAAATTGTATTACAATGAAACAAATTGTATAACAATAGATTAACAATACTGTCATTATCATAAGACCATATACAAAGAATATCTTTCCCGAGTTTAACGGTAACAGAAGATATATACTAGTTTTGGGGACATTGTTAAGTTACCCAAGAATAGTACCAATTAAGTGAAAATTCACATATATCTTTGAATATACCTGAAAATTGATAAAATTGAATTAGCTAATTTGTATCTGCAGCAGTAATTGTTACATACAAACTTTTTGAAGCGTATTTTTAAAAAATGAAGTTCAAAACGCCATAAATATATATTTTTTTGGAAAATTATGGTTGTATGTATATTGTTTTTATATTAAAAAGTTGTTTTCATGAAAGTCTGCTGAAAAAATCACAAAAATGTGTTATTATTTCCATAGTTTAATCCATAAGATTGTTTGAATTTTAAGGATTGCTATTGAAAATATAATATTTATTTGTTTAAAATGTTGTAAATTTGAAGAAGACTTTAATCCTATACTTTAGCCATTGTCAATTTTTCCACAATATAATATATTTCCAACCTACTTTTGGCAATATTATGAACAAAAGTATCATTCTAAATTTGACCCCCCATGTCACGCATTGTTTTCATTATTTTGATTTATGCCCACAAGTCCATTCCTTCATTATGGAAACCTTAATTGCGTTATTGCACAAATACCAATGCAATCTTGAATCATTTTGCAAAAAATAGATAAAAACAATTAACTATTGTTGGTTTTCTGAACACAAGTAAGTGCATCTTTCGTTAATATACATGTATTTGAATAAAGGCGCGTACTCTCCATGACACTAATAGAATACCATAGCTTCAAATAATTCTTGCGTATATTCAGTTTAGAAATACAGGAATTATATGTCAATAAACCATGTTGACTGTGAATCATGTAGTATGAATTATAACCTGAAATATAAACGTTTTCGCCACAAAGAATCAACATAGGGATGGGCGGATTATTAAGACGGGGGAGGGAGCTTAAAAACGTTTTAATGTTACTTGGGCCGGCACTTTGAAAAACGTTTTTAAGTTACCCGCGGGGGGTAACCTGAAAAAATGGGGAGTTTGAAAACGTTACACCGGACGACGACAGCAGCACGGCAATGTCTTCTTAAACGCCATAATTGATCGGCGGGCGCACACAGAGATCGATGTGCGAACAACATGATTGTCGGTGTGGTTTTGCGCGGAAGTTGTATGGCGTTTTCTCAGATGTCATTGTCTCTTTACCGCGCTTATATGAATGTATTACGCATTGTGAGCGCCGTGAAAGTGCAGTACACGCAGTGAAAGCGCCGAAAGAACGCAGACAATCGCCAGCTAGAACTCCGTAGGAACGCGAAAGAACGCCATGTGAGCTCCGTAGCAACACCTTGGTCGCTGTAAGAACGCCGTGACATCTCCATTTCACGAAATATATCAGATTTCTTTGCGAACTCACGGCGCACTCGATAATTAAGTAATGCCGTACTTACGCAGTGGAAGCCCGGCATAGTGTGACAGGGGTATTACAAATCGTTCAGGTCACTATCTTTAACGGTTCACAACTAATTAATTGTACGAAACGCAGCTAATGTGATCCTTGAAAAGGCGTTGGCTTGAAGACTGGTCACCTCTCCCAAACATTATTTAGCGATTTTGATTAAAAAGGTTCGTTCTTTATTTCAAAGCTTATACACACGCATTTTGCTAGAAGGGTCACATGATTAAGAAGAGATGCGGTTTCCAGATAGGACTGATGTTTTACTTATAACGGCTATGTACTACTATGTATGTATATAGGCCAATAAAATATTATGTTCTGTTCTGTTATGTTCTGATTGTAAACGTTGAATATCTTTAATGATAAGACGTGACTCTAATTATGAACATGTATTATATATCATGACTAGTTTGTTTTATTTTTTGACTTCCTTGTTAAGTCCGGATTTATACCGTAAGTAGAATACTTTGTAATAGATACACGTACAGAGCGATGATCACTTCCTGCAGAACATGGGGGACATTGCTTAAACCTTTGTTCAGACGAAACCTGTCTAGACATACATAATATTCAAACCAATGTGCCGTATACTCCGCTTCAAACAGTACCTCGTTCATTGGTTGTAAGACTATGAAAGCTATGTGTTCTTCATACTCTTCGGGTGTTAGTCTTGTTTGGTTGCATAAGAAAAGCTCGTTTAGGTATGTTGGCTCCTGAGAATTATGAAACTTAGTGTGATAGACTTCAAGTAGATACCTCTCTTCACTTTCTCTATGTGACGAATACGCATTCAAATATCCATATTCCTGATCGATGAATATACCTTTGGTCTTTAAATTATTGTTACGCAATATCTGATAACGCAAATGTTTGTTGAACTGCACTTGCAACGGGACTGTGGTGTTTTTGATTGTCAGCAACCATGTTTCATTTAGTGTTCGTTGTAGTGCCGTCATTAATCTGCTGGGGTTCGCGGTTGGTAAAGGAAACTGCGTGAAGGCTACGAAATAGTCCACACATTTTTCATCTACGGAAGGTCTGTACAATAATGTCCTGACAATCCAGTGTTCCATAGCTTTTCGTTTCAACCAACTGGATTTCGTGCCATTTTGTAATTCCGATTGTGCTCGTATCTTGGATATAACGGATACGTCAATTTTTGTTGTTTTGTCAAGAGGAATTAATTTCAAGACCGCGATGAACGGACCTCCTATCCATTGTTTACTGTAAAACTTACATTTTCCGCCCTGTCGAATCTGTCCCGACGGACACTCTACACGACGATTTTCTGTCTGTAAATTAATAAATCGCTTTAATGGCTAATACAATGCCTGCAAGACTGTTTTGAACATTCTTAGTTCTTAAATTTTATATCAGCATTTAACTGTAAGTATATTTAGCCAAACAATGAAGTATCCAACTTTTATTTTTTTAATAATTTCATTGATATATTTGATTCGCCGAAATAAGCAATAAAATGTACATGTGTTTGTCGGAGTACCTGTTTACCTCCGTTTTATCAAATATTAGCCAAAATATTTTTTTTATTTCAATCAAAAGATACAGATGTGTGTATACACGTGTACTTCTTTTCTAATTAACGATAGAATATGGAGTGGATACTTCCTTATTTGGCTCAGTATATATACACTTGTACCTATTTTTCAACACGACGTGTACATGAGAACCATGAGATATTGAAACCAAAAGTCTCGCCCCACTCTCTATGCAGTCATTCATTAACGGTCCCACTCAAAACACGTTGAGAGAATAGTACCAGCTTGGAATTTGATTTCTCATTATACACTTGTTGGACATTATATAGTGGTGATGGCTCCTGGCTAGTAATCACACGACCCTCGCCGCTGTGAGTTCGTATTCTACACAGTACTAAAGTTCGCGTGCGACTAGCATGCGGAAGGCTTGTGATTCTACCTAACTTTACGCCTTGAGTCTTTATCTACCGTTAAAGCCGAAAAAATAGCCACATGACACTGGCTGCTGGTGTGTGAATTTAAACATAAAACAACAGTATGTTTTATATAATGTTTTTATTTCTTATTCAATGCAGTAATTGAGTTTGCTAATAAGTCAGTTTTGTGTCGTATCACAGCAAAAACTATCAACCAAAGATATTTGACAAAATTAATGAAAAAGCAGCTAAAACAGTAAGAAATAAAACAGTACCTGAAAGGAGTGAGCTATTGTTTCAGTTGGTCTGCGTACACTCTCATTTAGAACTGTTTGACTGTCCAGTTGTATTATATCGGCAACATCCAATATAGCGGCGAAAGGAACTCTAAATGGGCTTTCGTCTTCCCAGTTTAGACATGTCGTAGCAGCCCCATATTTTGAGCCTTCATTACACAGAAAACAAAATATATTACCATACACTTTATCAAATGTTAAGAAAGGAGCGTTCAAGATTGGACAGTAATCCCATAACGGCTCCCACTCAAGGGCCTTCTGGCTAATATTGCATTCACGAATAACATTTCTGCATTCTTGTGATTCTAAGTTTAGATGTTTTGGTGGAACGTATCCAAGGTAGCAGCCATCATAACTGACTTCCTCGCCATTTACAAGTCTAACTACATCATATGAGTTATCCTTAATGTTATCCATTAGACAATTTACCGCTAATTCCCACGGAATTGTGTCGTAAACCTTATTGCTTAACGCGCATTCTAAATTCACAAATATGTCTTTAGATTCCTCCGAAACGACCGGCGCGAAAGACTTGTAATTTGTATCGTCATATAAACACATTGTCATGTTCTCTGCGACATGTGAGTTTACTAGATACGAGTGTATCATCATATAATGAGCACCTGTGCTTTTTGTATTTACTGTTGCAGCCATGCATTTTCTGCGAGTGTCGATTTCACTGAAACAACAGTTATTGTCCTTTTCGCAGTCAGGTTTACAGGAACACGATTCACAACAAGGTTGTTTTGCGTCATCTATCAGATAAGTCATGGTCGCATTTTCCTCACAAAATGAAGTATAAGGACATAGTTCTTGCAGTCTCGGCATAAATGTCCAATCGTAAGTTGATGACAAAGTCGGTCCATTGTTTAGTAAAAGATATATGTAAAACAACAGATGGTAATTCATTATCAAGCCGTTACAGAAAACGTTTCCTATCAATATAATATTATTGGCGCTCGCAATTTTCTGTAAGTTTTCACAATCTTCTTAGCATGAGCCCTAACTGCATTATAAACCAATTCCAAGATGTACACAATCTACTAATATCTATATTTCAACACTCTCCGTGACAAAGCGGATCGATGGAATAATTATTTAAACAAAGGGTAGGGCAATAAGTATCGGAAGAAGAAAATACGAAACAAACATGATGCTATGAATACAGTGGAATCATTAATTTTCATTGCGGATTTAATTTCGTGGATTTCGTGGATCGGCTCATATACGAAATCAAATCTCCACGAATTTTAATGCTTGGATAAGGATGCTTTTCAAAAATCAAAATCCACGAATTTATGTCCCCACGAAATAGCCATTTTAGTAAAAATCACAAAATTGGGCCCAACGAAAATAAATTAAAATACAGTATTAAGGATTCTTTTTGCGATCCACATTGGAACATTAAGTTGCATCCATTAACTACGAGACGTATATGTAAATTATACATTTGATGGTACATGTACTAGTATATTGGCAATTACACGTATTTTGGCAAGAATTCTACCATGATTTTGGTAGTGTCATAATTTCTCATATCACAGTGCTGTCCAGCGCGCTGTTTTGTGGGATTTTCAAAGATGTCGTAATATATTCTAGAAAGTTTCTGAAAAACCTGACAACTCCATGAGAGTTCAATCATTGTACATTCTTTATTGCGCTTAAATACACTGCGGCGTAGAATGCAATTCAAAGGTCCAGCATTACACAAGCGGTTGACAATTTCACAAATTTGAGCTCTTTTTGTCCCAGACCATTCTACCGGAAATGAATCAAAGACTAGATTGGATCGAATGTTTCCGTTATTTTGTTTTTTAAGTTGCTGTGTCCTATTTTCTAGTTTATTCCGAGTTTGCATTACATTTCTTTTAAATTGTTTTATTCTTAAAACGATCTTTGCAATAAACCATCTCCTGTAAAGTTTGCGTTAACCGGTATTCGCGATGTATCGTATCCACTCAGTATACGCTTCTCACAAAACGTGAAAAGTGAGTTGCTTTATACATTACTTTCGGAATGACCTGATTTGATTAAGTTTTTGATAATATTATACAACTGTATAGATCAGCGGCAAGTTTTCACCTTGCTAATTGTTTTTCATATTATATCTTTTAATGATATCAAAACACCTGACCATTTAAATTATTCGCCGTTATTTAAGACCATAAATAACGTACATAATGACTCGTTCATGATTATATTACATGTATTTTTATAACGTGAAAGTTATAAACCCTTCCCGCGAATCTGACTAGACCTGGATTTTAACCATAAAACTACTAAGGATGAAGAAAGGTATAAAATTATTGTTATTTATTACTTCAAGAATGTCTTTTATCGTGAAGAATGTTAAAAACAAATAATTTGTTATCTTATTTCAAAGCGTTATTGTCATTGTATCTGTATTAAAGGTTGTCATTGGCAATAAAATAAAATATTTAGTAGAATCTGGATAAAAATATCTAATTAGTTTTATGGAAAATGTGCTTTGCCATAATTTATATTGATAGGTAATTAGGAAGGGATATGTTTTACAGTATAATATATCATCATTTAAAAATGCTGTGCAGTATATTTGGCTTATAACATATTTTTTGTTTATGACTCCATATATTATCAAATTAAATGGACACTGATAGTGGTGGTGGTGAAGTGAGTGGTGTTGGTATAAGTGATGGTGGTGATAGTGGTGGTGGTGAGGTGAGTGGTGTTGGTATAAGTGATGGTGGTGATAGTGGTGGTGGGGAAGTGAGTGGTGTTGGTATAAGTGATGGTGGTGATAGTGGTGGTGGTGAGGTGAGTGGTGTTGGTATAAGTGATGGTGGTGATAGTGGTGGTGGGGAAGTGAGTGGTGTTGGTATAAGTGATGGTGGTGATTGTGGTGGTGGTGAAGTGAGTGGTGTTGGTATAAGTGATGGTGGTGACAGTGGTGGTGGTGAGGTGAGTGGTGTTGGTATAAGTGATGGTGGTGATAGTGGTGGTGGTGAAGTGAGTGGTGTTGGTATAAGTGATGGTGGTGATAGTGGTGGTGGGGAAGTGAGTGGTGTTGGTATAAGTGATGGTGGTGATAGTGGTGGTGGGGAAGTGAGTGGTGGTGGTATAAGTGATGGCGGTGATAGTGGTGGTGGTGAAGTGAGTGGTGTTGGTATAAGTGATGGCGGTGATAGTGGTGATAGTGGTGATAGTGATGGTGGGGAAGTGAGTGGTGGTGGTATAAGTGATGGTGGTGATAGTGGTGGTGGTGAGGTGAGTGGTGTTGGTATAAGTGATGGTGGTGATAGTGGTGGTGGTGAAGTGAGTGGTGGTGGTATAAGTGATGGTGGTGATAGTGGTGGTGGTGAAGTGAGTGGTGTTGGTATAAGTGATGGTGGTGACAGTGGTGGTGGTGAGGTGAGTGGTGTTGGTATAAGTGATGGTGGTGATAGTGGTGGTGGTGAAGTGAGTGGTGGTGGTATAAGTGATGGTGGTGATAGTGGTGGTGGTGAAGTGAGTGGTGTTGGTATAAGTGATGGCGGTGATAGTGGTGGTGGGGAAGTGAGTGGTGTTGGTATAAGTGATGGTGGTGATAGTGGTGGTGGGGAAGTGAGTGGTGGTGGTATAAGTGATGGCGGTGATAGTGGTGGTGGGGAAGTGAGTGGTGGTGGTATAAGTGATGGCGGTGATAGTGGTGATGGTGAAGTGAGTGGTGTTGGTATAAGTGATGGCGGTGATAGTGGTGGTGGGGAAGTGAGTGGTGGTGGTATAAGTGATGGTGGTGATAGTGGTGGTGTTGATATTAGTAGTGTCGTTGAGGTTAATTTTGTAAGTGGTATTAGTGATTGTGGTTTAAGTAGTTTTGATGATATTTTTGTAAGTTGTTAAGGTGTTAGCACTTGTGATTTTGTTAGTGGTGACGGTGCTGGCGTTCTGTAGGATGATGCTGTACGCCATGCCGGATTGTTGAGGTCAGTGGTGTTAGAGGCGGTGATGGTTTTACTTGTGTAGATGTAAGTGGCTGTGGAATTAGTGGTGGAGGAACTATCAATTTTTTGGATGGCGTTGTTTTACTTCGTGTATCAGGTGTTATAGTTGTAATTAATGTTGTTGTATAGATTGGTGGAATTACATTCTTTGTTCCTGGTATTGTCACTGCTGCGGATTGGTGTGACAGCCCTGGTGCTGAGTTTTGTTCTAACATTGTTCATGGTGAATGTTTAGTGGTTGTGTCGTAATATGTTTATTTTACTGTTGATGGTATTTTGATGATAATTGTATGGTTTTATGCTTTTACAAGTGATTATTCAGTGTTGTTGCTGCAATGTATGTTGTTGTTATGATCACTGTTGTTGAATCTGAATTTCTCATCAGTTTCTCTGTTCCGCAAAAAGTTGCACCGATGCCTTGAATTGGATGTTGAACATGCTTATAAAGGTTACTAATATTGTTTAGAATATTTGAAACATATTACAAATTTTGCTAGCAAATTTATTTCACATGAAACCATCAATTCAACAGTGTTAAAACTTATAAAAACTTTTATTTTCTGGCAATAACTAAGAATCCAGATAGTGTTTATTTTTGAAGTTCAGTTTAAAGTAGGATATCTACGTAATGCGTTTTAAACCAGATAAATTGCGTCTGGTTAAAACAAGACATTCTGAACACCCCTCCAACGGTTATTATTTAATCGAATACTCTAAAAAATTCTACAAACTGATTTGGTTATGCTACAATATAGTTGACGTTTAAATAAATGTATAATTATACATGTATATCGTACGCTGTTAAGATTTAGTAAATCGGATGAATTATAAAGAACTAGGTTTCCAAGCATATATTATCATTTTGTATTTATCAACTGATTTTGTTGTCCTGTTCAGCACGAAATATTTCGGGAAATTCCGATTTTGCAAAGAGCATCTCATTCGGGAATCCTCGGTAAGGCTCGTCCCTCAATAAATAGAGTGAAGCACGGAAAAGCACGGATTTGGCCGAGTTGATGCGAGTTGATTTCTGTATCCAAAATGCAGATTATTCTTAACAACCGTGGTTTGGCACGCGTATTAATCGCGGTGTCTGCTTTTTATTTCTACATCATGGCCAGAAGTTATTTTGACATATAGACGCTGTTTTATGGGTTACGCCTCTCGTATGCTCAAATCGTGAAGTTATTTATATTTTGCAAATTTTAATATCACCGCGTGAACTCTTTGAAATAGATCGCGATACTTTTCACGTACGGAGCATCGCCACACAATCTGCGGCTCCTGGTATCACCTCATGGATCCAACATCGACGTATAATTTGCGTGTACTTGAATGTAAAGTTTATGATCAACAAAAATTGATACAAAATACTGGAGCATTATTGAGTGATGCTGAGATGTGATATATTTAAGAGTATGTGCTGTTCTAGAAGAATATCGGGCTGATCTTAGTGTAAAAAAAGCATTATATCATCACCGTTATTGCGATGCCATCATGCAATTTGTATTTAAGATATTTTTTCTCACAACGTTACAAGATATCTTCACAATAGCTTAGAATAATACTTACTTATTCATTTCATTTCTTCGGATTGAACCCCTACAACATCATTTCAGGTATATCGTGGCGGACAGTTTTTTCTAACCAGCTTCCCTGGAATTTTTTATATTATGCCTTAACCAGCACTAACCACATTCTATCTGTAAACTACAGTACCAGGCTCCTTTACATAATTCAGAGGTCAATTTAACATAGGATGTAACATCATCAGTCAAAATGTATCACTGACAGTGTGAGCCTCGCTCGGGTTTGCATTGAACTCACAGCCTCTTGGTCAGTAGACTTAACGCTCTAACCACTAAGCAAACAGGACAAACGTCGAGGATTTCCAACTGGGATGTGGCGTGTATCGGTTCTGTTTTCCTTCATGTTTATGTTGGCCATGTTGTGACTGTACTAGAATACATTTCAAAACATTGCTGGCATGTACATTCGTACGAATGCGTGATAAAAAGCACAGGTTTTACTCGGTTTAGATTTTGTTTGGAAGAAAAAGCTTTCTATTTGCTTGATTAATTTATTTATTTCATCAAGTTTGACGCCATTTTCAACAATAGTTTAGTTATATCGTGGCAGGCAGTTATCCTAACATATTTTCCCTGAACTTCATTTAGGCTTTAACCAGTACTAACCACATTATATCCAAGCTACCCTACATAATTCAGAGGTGGAGGACAATTTAACATAGCGGATATAATATCATCAGGGACAAGGTGAGCATCGCCCGTGGTTCGAACTCACAACTTCTTGATCGGTAGACCAACGCTCTAACCACTGCGCGAACCGACCTACATACGTGTACTTGAAGATTTGTCGTAATACCGTAGCAGAGTGTGTAGCATGTTATTCTAAATCATACCTGAGTTTTGTTCATCTGATTAAAATATCAATCTATAAATAGCACACATCAATCAACATTTTGATTTTAGAGGCTTCATAATCCGAGGTAAATATTTGCTATATATCTTAAAGATAACTATGATTCATATTTACCTAGTGTCTTAAATTGAGGCTACGCTCTTTATATACATATACTTCACCAACCTTACAAAATCAAAATGGATATTTCTATGACGTTGATATGTTTTAAAGATGCACGTTTTTAGTATGGTTGCTATGGGTACCGTGTCTGAAAGTCACGACCTTCACACAAGCAATCATGAATTTCACTTGTATCTAACGACAGAATGATAAAAATTCGGGCACCTATTTCTGAGCCCAAACTGAGACAGATAATAAATGGGTTCGAGCCCCGCTATACCGACCATGTCTCTTTATGTGAGAAAGTAGACGGTTCTTATGGAAGATGGAAGTCTAGCACTGGATCTTAGATGAACTGTCCGCCTCATATGACTCTGAAGGTTGAAAAGGGGCGTACTTTTTTTTCTCGAAAAACAAACAAACAAAAGACAGTAAATAAATAAAGTTCGTTAGTCCGTCCACACTGATGCTCGATTGTTTAGGTTTACGGTGTAGTTGAGTGTCAAAACGTAACCTTAGGTTTCGATGTTTCAAAGTATCGATGGAGAATTTATAGAATAGTACATTGACTATTGATTAGAATAAAACGTTGGACGTAAAACTTTTCAGTCATTGGCTTCAACTCGATGTCCCCATACGCCACCGTAATTCTTTGACGGACCGTAAAGAAAAACAAAGGTTACTGATTTCGAATATTAAATTATCTGAAGATATAGCTACCCTAGACGTAATGTTCCAGATCAGGGACGAAACATTTAACAAACTTCATTATCGCATATTATCACTTCTATGAGTATTTAAACACTTCAGACTTTCCTCCCCTTAAGTTGGCTTATCACGGGTAAATTAGTGCAATTTTGAAAGCAACGTGCTTTGCAAATCATAACGTCAAGCTATAGTGATGGAATATTTCCATTATCCCAGCTGGATTTCTGCACAACGTGTATTTGCGATGAAACACTTTCTAGTTTTTGCTGGTTATACCGTTTATTGTTATGGAATAAAAGGGTGTGTTAGGGCATAACTTTAAGTGTATGAATATTGTCTATTGTTTAAAAAAGAGCTTTTTCAGATATACATTATTTGAAACAGTACTGTACCAATGCTTTTGCTTTTGTCTAGCCAACAATCATGCATGTTTCGACCACGTATACGAAATAAGCCGCATTTTTGTGTTTTGCGCCCTGCACACATCGGTGGTGGCTAAGCTATAAAAGTATTATTTTAGCCAGACATCTAATCGATAGCAAAGATGCGTATTTCATACAATGGTTGTTAATAGCTTGAAAATGTGCGAAAATACGAGGCTGTGACCTACGCATTACGGAGATAATTACCTAACTTAATGGGTGATAAATAACGCATCGGTCATCGACTTCTTTGTTCAACGTTCTTGTCTCCGATGTTCCTTTACAGAAATTCTTGTGCCTGATGAATCTTTCCCTGTAACCGACAAATTCAGACAAGTGATTCCTTGTGCGTTAATGTTATTTTGACATACACATACCTAAGAAAAGGATATAGCAATAAATAAACGCTGCTTGTTTTTGTTTGTATTGACAGTGATGGTTTAATGACGAATGAGTCAGAATTCTCTCCTCCACTGACCCAGTTTTCGTAAAATTTCTAAACAGCTATAAATGACACCGAGGCTTAGTATTGACAGGCAATAAAAATGCAGTTTACAACATTTCAAAAAACACAAACCCGTGATAGTTAACCGATTTATTCCATTATTTCAATCCTTGAAGTTTTGGCATAAGCAATATTTCAATCTATTTAAGTCGAATGCTAACAAGAAGTTTTGGCAAGAACAGCTTACAGTTGGTTTTGTTCGTTTGTTTGTTTCATCAGATTTAACACCATATTCAACATTATTTCAGTTATATCGTGGCGGGCAGTTATTCTAACGAAGCCACATTCTACCCGTAAGCTACGGAGGAGCAAACCCCACATAATTCAGAGGTGGGGGGGGGGGCAATTTAAAATAGGATGTTTTATCTTCAGTCAATTATGCCACGAACAGTTTGAGCCTTGTCCGTGGATTCGAACTCACAATCTCTTGATCAGTAGATCAATGCTCTAACCACTGAGCTAACCAATCAACATTGTAATACTAAGATGAAGTATTCATTTGGACTATGAAGAAATTTTATTCTCAGAAATGTCTTTGTCATTACTCATATAAAATTTATATGACGTATTGTTATATCATGATATTATCATATCATATCATAAATTATCATATTGATATATAGCTGAGTATTTTGTGACTTTTGATCAATTTATATAAAATTAGCCGATATGCTCAAACATGTCCCTAAGTGTCAGTAATATTTACTTCAGCTGCATATTCCAAATTAAAACATACTCATGTATTTGTTAAAGTTCCCTTTACTCTTTCATATATGTAATGACTGTTTACATATGGTCAGTAAATTGGCCCTTTAGCTACTTACTGGGTGAACGTATTATTCGACAACCAATAGGAGAGAAATACCGTGCTATTCAACCAAGGAACAAAATGTAGGGTTCGAATGTTCGAAACTAGGCTCGCTGTCTCAACATAGTCGAGCTGTATAAAATATGAATATACAGACTATATTTGGTACTTCAAACACTCAACCTGAATGTTGGGGACAACCGGGTACCAGGCAATAAGAAATCAATGCTTATTGTTGTTTCTCTAAATGCCTAGCCTTTTTTCTCCAAGTAATGCTTAATAATGATCTTGTCTTCCAAATATTTATATCACAAGAATGATCAGAGAACTTCACAATACTCATTGTCACAACAAAGCGTTTACTGGTACCTGGTTGTAGCTTGATATTTTCGACAAAAATACATCAGATCGCTACAAGAATAGACACATAGTTTGCCTTGACTAGGTCACCGTGTTAACTATCAAGTTGATCCATATATTCTGTAAAAAATCGGAACTGTCTTAACAAGACCTCACACACAACGCATACTTATGGATCATCGTAATTAAGTTAATTAAAGTAAAGGGATTGCATAGCTTGTTTCCAAACACGAGTGAAAGAAAAAAAGGTGAACGTAAGTACTATAACCTGTATACATGCTAAATCACTTTTCTGGAGTACAAATCTCAAGTTTTGGCATGATTACTTACCTTGTAATGATCAGTATACGTTAAGTGGGTTTAGAAACGTAAAATTCGAGTCAAGAGAACTTCTCATATACACTGCATGTTTATGCGTTTTCGTATCAAGTTCATTGCAAAAGAAAAGCTTTTTGACACACGAAGACACTCAAAATGTCTTAACTAATGTAATTATAGATTTATAGCTGAAGCATTGCAGTTTATATAAGATATATATGGACCGCAAGACTTAAACATGTAGATTATTGTAAATTAACGTCACGTTTCCTATCATGCGATAATAAGAAGAATGTAAGATGTATATAAAATGATTGGCGCTAGCAGGAACTCAAAGTTGATAGCAGAAAAATGTTAATAAATCAGGATAATAAAAAGCAACTTAAAGTCGCTAAATAGGTAATCTATTATTCATATGTGTTAATCTTTTGAATATGAAATAGGACGGTGCAATTGGAACGATATTTTACAGCATGATTTACTTCTTAATGTCATGCGTGCGTGTATTGTTCTATGTGTGAAAAATGTTCTTTTTATGTAAATTAAATGGACACAGCTCTAATATCCTTGTCGGTGCACAAAAGTAATCTCTTTTTAAGATACATATGATCAAGTATTGCTTAGGATACTAGTGTCAGTGTATAGAAGGGAATTATAGGGGCAGTTTTAACAAAGTTTGTACACAAGTTTTAAGTTAGATTTGCTAATATATACGTACCTTTCAGACATTCATATTAATCGGCTAGAAAAATTCCCCCTCCCCGCTCCCCCCAAAAAAGACAAATAGAAGAATGACTTTTACGTTTAAAAACTACTGTTTAATAATAGTATTGCTTAAAAAGATATGCGTAAGAAATGAATCCATGGTTCATTACTTATGCAACATGTTTCCCCAGTTCTTGATGTTCGTAGAACTTATGTCAAGTATTGATAAAGAAACGTATTATAGTGATTATGTATCATGATTATCATTGACCGAATTCCGGCTGACAATCAAGCGTGCCTTTAATATTTACTAAGGGACATCACTCGTCAAAATATATATTTATTTATATACGAGTATCCTCCCTTCCTTAAACGCATATTTGTGCGGGATTACAGGAATGCCATTTCTCAGATTGTTCGCGTCCAAAAACATATTTTAGCCGTATGTACTTCACTCTAAGTAAAAATGTGTCACCTTATTACAGAGGCGTATACTGTACATTAATTCTTGACAGAAATGGGTGTTTGGTATTGTTGGATGGTTCTTGTGGTATGAACAAGATTTTGTTGATTAACTGTAAGTGCTATCACACTGTATTCATGGAAGTCGGAAACAATGGACCAAAGAAAAACAGTTAATTATTTAAAATGCTAGTTTATTTTCAAATGCTTCTATATAAGGCAACATAGTAGATTAAAGCAACGGTGAACAATACTCAACATAATATACGGATATGTAGATATATAATAATAGTATTAAATAAAAAAATGAGATAACCTGATATATCACAGAAATTAATACTGAAAATACAAATCTTGATTTAAGAGTACGTTGTATTTCATCCTTTAAGAAATGTATAGCACAGGTGCATTTATAAGAATATACACTGAATGCAGACACATAAAAAAGTTCTATATTTTGTGTACAAGAAAAAAATATTCACTATTTTCCAATTATCAGTCGTCAGGTCGAAATCATTCCGAGTAGTTACGGACATGTCCGAAAATTGCCGAACTTTACCGATGATTTTCTAATGACTCTTACAACGGTCCAGTCCAAAGTGAAACCCAATCGACACCAATAGAATTAACATCCGGTTGTTGTTGTTGTTGTTGCTGTTGCTGTTGCTGTTGTTTGTCTTTGGGGCCAATTGGGGGTAAGAATGACCCCGGTGCGTGTCCATAAGGGTTTGTTCGAACTGACAAAATAGTAATAAATAAGTTACGAACTATCGTGTAAGGCCATGTAGATAAATCCAAACAAAATTAACCACAATAGCACATGATATATAGTAACTTTATCTTTTAGAAATATTCTGTTTATCTAGTGAACAGTGAATGTTTAATGGTCAACAATGTCTACATACATAATACAGTTAGCACTTCGATTTTAATATGTCTTTAAAAAGTTAAGTTTTGCCTATCATTAAAAATAATATCTTAAAAATAATAAATTTAAAAAAAAACGGATTTTCCTACATGTTCACGATTTCTGTTTTATCTTTATAATTATTGTCGACATTAGTTTTATAACAAATATCTATATAAACAAAATGAAACATACATTATTATTAATATTAACAACAATTATAACTGAACTCGGAAAAAAGGTTTTCCGACGGAAACAAAATAATGCACTCGGCACACATCGGGTCCTTCTCGTATTATTACTTTATACTTTTTTACGGAAAGACCCGAGTTTTGCCGAACAATAACGATGGTGCATAAACAACCCAAAGCGAACCCACTAAACATGAAAATGAACATAAAAGCATTTTTACACGAATTTGGTGTAAATGCTAGAATTCAGTGAATAATTTCACATTGCACATTTTTGTTGACGATATACAATGTGTGTACATGTTTGGGTTCAATAATTAGTGAGTTGAATACGCTATTGGTGAAGTTAACACTTCTAGAGATTCTATAAAATCACGTGCAAATATCACATGCAAATATCTTTTACACGTTAAAATTCTCACAGTAAAAAAAAAGTTTCAATTTCTATTACGAAAATTGCGAAATATTCACCGCATACAATTTGTATATTTGTTCACTAGTGTTGGCAGTAAACTGGGCACCAATCAAGATTCTACTCAGAAGTAGCTGTTACTATGACATTACAACATCACGTGTTATTCTATTGTTTTAAATCTTCAAAAATAGTTGTATCATCTCTCAGTATGTCAACCCTATAAATGAGATTTTTCTGACCCCAGAATATATCCTAAAGATCATTAAAACTCAAAGAAAATTTCTTCTGCGTGAAACAGAAAACTAACATGATACTTCAAATGGAAGGTAACTCAGCAAAGCTATCCTTCTGGTAAAACATTAAAACAAAGAGAAAATATTTCACTTGACGTATATAAACAAAACAATATTCTTAAAGATGTAAAACTTTGAATACTAAGTATTCATAAACACATAATAAATAGAAATATACTAATTACACGAAAAAAAACATCGTTTGAACAAATGCCTCGTGAGACAAAATCAAACTTTATTACTAAATATCTAGCCTACAATATTTTTGAGATTGCTAACATATAAAATTACTTAGATCACAAATTAAATAAACAATTAGAATTAGGGATGCGGCATCAAAGCCATGCAAGATGGTATGGAAAATAGGTATTAGTTTAAACAGTTTATGATCTTAGAGCTTCCGCGGGTGAATAAATGTTAAATGACACTTGGCCCGCGAAGGGATCCTTTGCTGGGGGCGCTGGTACATAGGGCGGGGTAATAGGGGTGCTGGCTGGTGTGTTGGACCTATATGACATCCTTGATGCTGGTCTGCCCGACGGGGGCCGGGCTGCAGTCGGAGCTTGAGGTGGTGGTACCGGCGTCGGTGGCAAGCGGCGACCACCGTACGTTTCAAGTATGTTTTTGGCCATGACACGATCTGAAAGGAAAAGTCAGGTACAAAACAACACATGATATATAGCTGGTGACACACAGTACAGTACGATTACATGATCAGCCATGGTTTCTTGGGAAAATATCATGCACACTTGAAATGAAAAGATCTTAACTTTGAGATGGTCCCTTTAGACAAGTTCAAATAAAGAGGAAATATCAAAAACCTTTTGAAAATGAATGTGTCTATATATAGACTCTTCGATTATAGCCAAGGCATGATTGCGATGCCTGTTAAGGATTTCTAAACTGTACGAGTATACCAAGCACATTGTCGAGAAAGGCAGGAGAGGCTTCCAATATTTATGAAAACAAAGCTGTTTTAATGTCGTCCAGTTTGTTCAATGTGATTATTATAAAGCAATGACTCAGCAACACGTTAAAATGACGATAATTGTAACAGTAGATCGGCCATTATAAGACGACAATTATATTCTCAGCTGTATATGCATCGTTTAACGGTTACAATAATCATTTCTAATTTACCAATATCATAATTATTAGTACATTCATTAGTATATTAACGAATACAATAATTATCACCATTACTTTCAATACAAAATTTATTAGTAGTTTTAATTATTTTTTATTAATTAAGTGTTCATAATGTCTTGTTGAACTTCATATCGGCCTAGCATTTGAAGTGAAAACGCGCCTAATATTGAACAGTTAATGGTTTTCTATGTACACTCAAGACGTTTTAGCATTCAAGTTTCGGAATCCCGATTTGAAAAAAACCGGACGCGGTTATATATAGCTTTAATGGGAACCCATTCTAAAAATAACAATGTCCGTTCGCCGCCATGATCGTAGGGGAGAGAGAAATGAGTATACCCTTCTCATACAAGTACCATTTCGGGCTTGTTTTCAGAAACCATTCATTTAAGGATCTGTTCATCAACATGTACATTATAAACATTAATGATTAACATGAATTCCTCATTATCTTAATCAAGATCTTAATTAGTCGTACAATAATCATTGTTACTGCATAATTATCATCATCATTATTATAATGGTTACCAATATTAGTATAATTTATGATGATTATTATAACAGGTGCAATTATCATTATCAAGATTGTAATTATTAATATATTTATAATCAATATTTTTATCATTACGGTTGTCATAATAATTAATACATTTATTAGCATTATCACTATTATGTCGGTTACAATTATCATTATTAATATCATGATTATTAGTATTTATTATCACTGTTATATTTATAACGGTATACAATTATCAATATCGTAATAATAAATACATTGATTATTACCATTAATATTAAGATAACGGTTACATTTATCATTATAGTATAACTATAAGTTCAATTATTATCAATATCATCGTTATAACAATAGCATTTATTAACCATTTTGTAATACGTTTATCATAATTTTATAAATATTTAAATTTCTGTAGTTAATACAGAATTGTTAATCAATGATGTCACTTTACCATTTAATATTTTTCAGTTAGTTTTATTTAAAGTTTTATCATTGTATATTAAAGTTATAACAGTCAGGATTAGTGTGAGTGAGTTAAAACATATGTATATGGAGGTTAAAGGGGTCCGCGGGAGCCGCGTGACGCGTGTTGCCGTAGACGGATTTCGAGCGCGTCGTTCCCGACGGTTTGGGGGGTGGGGGTTCAAACCCGCGTGGCCCTTTCCATAGGGCATAGCGTGGGTTGAGGTTTCGCGTGTTTTGGGAGTAGGAGCGTGACGCCTCACTTAAAGGGTAAAAGACAGATCTTCATAACGCGGGGAGAGGCACGACTCCTTTACTTACATGATGCTTTACTGTAACGCAGGGAGAGACACAGATTCACCACTTTTGTGGGGAGATACATAGGATCTCCAGGAGAGATTACATGGAGAGAGAGGAGGGTTCACTTAGATCACGGTGTTGGAGAAGTAGGACATAAGAAATATTCAGTTTTATAACTTTTTATTCCATCGCGTGTATAACATAATACCCCCCCCCCCCCCAAAAAAAACACATAAAAGAACAAACACAGTATAACATGATGATGAACCGTTTAGTCGGACTGCATCAATATGTTCTTCAAGGCGTCTAACCCGGTAGATAGACTGTCGAGCATCTGGCGGACTATCAGTCTATGACGGTCTTCATCCGCTCGCACACCCAAGACGGCGACATTCTTCTTGGCGGGAGTCTCGTCCTCGTGAAATACTAGCTTTCTCTTTGTAGGTTTGTTCTTACTGCCCAAAGGTCGACCGCGTTTCTTCTTTTCAGGGGCCGCTGGTTGTTGAGGAACGAGAGTAGTAGGAGGTGTTGACGCGTCTGACGCCGTGACGCGTAGATCAGCGAGAGGGCTATCCATCATCGCGTCATCATCATGCTCGTCAATACGGAGTCCAGCGAGTAGAGGATTTAGCATGGCGCTGGTCGGAGTTTCCGGGGCGGTCTTAGGAAGAGGAGGCGTCTTCTTCCTTTTCGCAGCGGTAGTAACGACGACCGTGGTGCCGTCCTCGTCCTCCAACATATTGAACTTGTGGTAGGTAGACCACGAGCTGGTATCGTATGAAGTACAATCGTTTAAATGGAAATGCTTCTTTTTCAACTGACCAAACGCGCAGTCATCCCCCACCGCCACGTCTTTTTCGGCATCGATCCCTTTGTCGCTACCCAATATTCGGACGAACACGTACTCGCCCGCGACGGTCGAGTCGGCGGCTGGTGGCCCCGTGTAGACTTTAACGTCGTGGTAGGACGCGAGGCGACTCGATTTACCGGTGGAGACGCGGATCTCGCGACGGTCGGCGATCGAATCCACGGTACCGAACACGGTGTGGTAAGGATCGCCCGTGGCCCGGTCTACACAGGTGAGGTAGACGCCGCACTTAGGACCTACGCGGCGATGCTCGTTGCCAGACATGTTGATGGTTTAAGTAGAGAGAGAGAAACGGTCACGTCTTCTGTTAACCTCTAGAGAGAATGAAGTTTGATGGGAAAAAGCGAATGGTTTTCTATGTACACTCAAGACCACGCCCCCAAGTTTAAGCATCCAAGTTTCGGAATCCCGATTTGAAAAAAACAGACGCGATTATATATAGCTTTAATGGGAACCCGTTCTAAAAATAACAATGTCCGTTCGCCGCCATGATCGCCGGGGAGAGAGAAATGATTATACCCTTCTCATACAAGTACCATTTCGGGCTTGTTTTCAGAAACCATTCATTTAAGGATCTGTTCATCAACATGTACATTACAAACATTAATGATAAACATGAATTCCTCATTATCTAAATCAAGATCATAATTAGTCGTACAATATTCATTGTTACTGCATAATTATCATCATCATTATTATAATGGTTACCAATATTGGTATAATTTATGATCATTATTATAACTGTTGCAATTATCATTATCAAGATTGTAATTATTAGTATATTTATAATCAATATTTTTATCATTACAGTTGTCATATTAATTAATACATTTATTAGCATTATCACTATTATGTCGGTTACAATTATCATTATTAATATCATGATTATTAGTATTTATTATCACCATTATATTTATAACGGTATACAATTATCAATATCATAATAATAAATACATTGATTATTACTATGATTATTATGATAACGGTTACAATTATCATTATTAATATCATAATAATTAGTCCAATTATTATCAATATCTTCGTTATTACAATAGCATTCATTAACCATTTTGTAATATCATAATATTATAAATATTTAAAGTTCTGTAGTTAATACAGAATTGTTAATCAATGATGTCACTTTACCATTTAACATTTTTCAGTTAGTTTTATTTAAAGTTTTATCATTGTATATTTAATGTTATAACAGTCAGGATTAGTGTGAGTGAGTTAAAACATATGTATATGGAGGTTAAAGGGGTCCGCTGGAGCCGCGTGACGCGTGTTGCCGTAGACGGATTTCGAGCGCGTCGTTCCCGACGGTTTGGGGTGGGGGATTCAAACCCGCGTGGCCCTTTCCATAGGGCATAGCGTGGGTTGAGGTTTCGAGTGTTTTGGGAGTAGGAGCGTGACGCCTCACTTAAAGGGTAAAAGACAGATCTTCATAACGCGGGGAGAGGCACGACTCCTTTACTTACATGATGCTTTACTGTAACGCAGGGAGAGACACAGTTTCACCACTTTTGTGGGGAGATACATAGGATCTCCACGAGATATTACATAGAGAGAGAGGTGGGTTCACTTAGATCACGGAGTTGGAGAAGTAGGACATAAGAAATATTCAGTTTTATAACGTTTTATTCCATCGCGTGTATAACATAATACCCCCCCCCCCCCCAAAAAAAAACACATAAAAGAACAAACACAGTATAACATGATGATGAACCGTTTAGTCGGACTGCATCAATATGTTCTTCAAGGCGTCTAACCCGGTAGATAGACTGTCGAGCATCTGGCGGACTATCAGTCTATGACGGTCTTCGTCGGCTCGCACACCCAAGACGGCGACCTTCTTCTTGGCGGGAGTCTCGTCCTCGTTAAATACTAGCTTTCTCTTTGTGGGGTTGTTCTTACTACCCAAAGGTCGACCGCGTTTCTTCTTTTCAGGGGCCGCTGGTTGTTGAGGAACGAGAGTAGTAGGAGGTGTGGACGCGTCTGACGCCGTGACGCGAAGATCAGCGAGAGGGCTATCCATCATCGCGTCATCATCATGCTCGTCAATACGGAGTCCAGCGAGTAGAGGATTTAGCATGGCGCTGGTCGGAGTTTCCGGGGCGGTCTTAGGAAGAGGAGGCGTCTTCTTCCTTTTCGCAGCGGTAGTAACGACGACCGTGGTGCCGTCCTCGTCCTCCAACATATTGAACTTGTGGTAGGTAGACCACGAGCTGGTATCGTATGAAGTACAATCGTTCAAATGGAAATGCTTTTTTTTCAACTGGCCAAACGCGCAGTCATCCCCCACCGCCACGTCTTTTTCTGCATCGATCCCTTTGTCGCTACCCAATATTCGGACGAACACGTACTCGCCCGCGACGACGGTCGAGTCGGCGGCTGGTGGCCCCGTGTAGATTTTGACGTCGTGGTAGTACGCGAGGCGACTCGATTTACCGGTGGAGACGCGGATCTCGCGACGGTCGGTGATCGAATCCACGGTACCGAACACGGTGTGGTAAGGATCGCCCGTGGCCCGGTCTACACAGGTGAAGTAGACGCCGCACTTAGGACCTACGCGGCGGTGCTCGTTGCCAGACATGTTGATGGTTTAAGTAGAGAGAGAGAAACGGTCACGTCTTCTGTTAACCTCTAGAAAGAATGACGTTTAATGGGGAAAAGCGAATGGTTTTCTATGTACACTCAAGACCACGCCCCCAAGTTTTAGCATTCAAGTTTCGGAATCCCGATTTGAAAAAACCGGACGCGGTTATATATAGCTTTAATGGGAACCCGTTCTAAAAATAACAATGTCCGATCGCCGCCATGATCGCCTGGGAGAGAGAAATGAGTATACCCTTCTCATACAAGTACCATTTCGGGCTTGTTTTCAGAAACCATTCATTTAAGGATTTGTTCATCAACATGTACATTATAAACAGTAATGCTAAACATGAATTCCTCATTATCTTAATCAAAATCATAATTAGTCGTACAATAATCATTGTTACTGCATAATTATCATCATTATTATTATAATGGTTACCAATATTAGTATAATTTATGATGATTATTATAACAGGTGCAATTATCATTATCAAGATTGTAATTATTAGTATATTTATAATCAATATTTTTATCATTGCGGTTGTCATGTATTGTCCAATACATTTTTTAGCATTATAACTATTATGTCGGTTACTATTATCATTATTAATATCATGATTATTAGTATTTATTATCACTGTTATATTTATAACGGTATACAATTATCAATATCATAATAATAAATACATTGATTATTACCATTATTATTAAGATAACGGTTACATTTATCATTATAGTATAACTATTAGTTCAATTATTATCAATATTATCGTTATGATATTATTTGTCTACAAGATGTTCATATTACTCCACAGTTATGTTCATATGTCAAATCCGAATGGGGATATGAGGCATTTATCAATCCTTACACTAGTAACAGTCGAGGAGTCATGATTTTATTTCAGAATACATTTGAACACAAAGTTCATAATATATTTAGGGATATTGAAGGTAATTTTATTTTGTTAGATGTAAGCATATCTGAAAAAAGAATGACTGTTGCCTGTGTATATGGTCCTAATGACGATAAACCGAATTTTTATAAACACTTACTTCAGAAAATAAATGATCAAGATAATGACTTTGTAATTATATGTGGGGATTGGAATTTGATTTTAGATCCGAAAATTGATTGTGATAACTATGTAAATGTAAACAATCCCAGAGCAAGGGAAATAGTATTAGATTTTATTAGAAGATACGATTTTTGTGATATTTGGAGGAAAATGCATGCACTGGCTAAAGAATATACATGGAAAAGATTTAATCCAGTTCGAAAACTAGCACGTCTAGATTTTTTTCTTGTTAATAAGAATTTAGAAAGTTACGTTACTTTTTCTAAAATTGTTCCGGGTTATAGGTCAGATCACACTGGAATAGTCCTTAAATGGAAACTTTCGGATAATCAAAGAGGAAAAGGTTATTGGAAATTTAATAACTCATTGTTAAACGATCAGAATTATACAACGCTGGTTAAAACGATATTAAATGAATTGATTGATATACATAGAAATGAGATAGATGAGAGTAATAGTCAGCGATTTCCTAACCTAAACATTAATGATCAATTATTTTTAGAAACTTTTTTAGTAGTTCTTAGAGGGGAAACCATAAAATATTCTTCAAAGAAAAAGAAATTAGAACAAAACCAGGAAAGACAACTCGAAAATGGTATTCAGAATTTAGAAACTCAATTAAATACAAATTCCAATGATGTCATAATTGAAGAACTAGAATTTAAAAAATCGCAATTACAAAATCTAAGGAATAAAAAAATAGATGGTGCTATGATTAGGGCCAAATGCAGATATGAAAATTTAGGAGAAAAACCAACAAAATATTTTTTCGGACTAGAAAAAAGAAACTACATAAATAAAACTATTATCCATCTTATTGACAATGATAATAATGAATATAAAACAACAGATGAAATATTAGAATATCAAAAAGATTATTATAGTTCATTATATACAAATACACATGATACCGATGACCGACCATTAGAAGATATAATTGGACCAAACCCTGTGAACTTAAATGATAGCGAAATTAGAAATTTAGAAGGAGAACTTACACTTGAGGAGTTAGATATTGCTTTAGGACAAATGAAGAATGATAAAAGTCCAGGTCTTGATGGCTACACAGTTGAATTTTTTAAATTTTTCTGGAAAGATTTAAAAATGTTTATTCTTCACTCTTTGAATTATGGCTATAGACAAGGGTTATTATCACAAACACAAAGACAGGGTGTAATTACTTGTCTCCCAAAATCAAATAAAAGTAAATTGTTTTTAAAAAATTGGCGTCCAATTTCATTATTAAATGTGTTGTATAAGGTAGCATCAGCTGCAATAGCAAATCGATTGAAGAAAATAATGGACAATATTGTACATAAAGATCAAAAAGGCTTCATAGCAGGTCGTTTCATTGGCGAGAATATAAGGACAGTATATGATATTTTATTCGAAGCAGAATCTCAAAATATCCCCGGTCTTTTACTTTCAATTGATTTTCAACAAGCCTTCGATTCTGTCTCGTGGGCATTTATTGATAAAGTTTTAGCGTATTACAATTTTGGAAACTCCTTTAAGAAATGGATAAAATTATTTCAAAACGAATCAGAATCATGTATTGTACAAAATGGACATATGTCACAATTTTTCAAACTGTCACGTGGATGTAGACAAGGAGATCCTATCTCGCCTTATATTTTTATACTATGTGCAGAAATTCTAGGTCATATGATACGAACTAATAACAACATTACTGGAATACAAATATATAACAAAGAACATAAACTTTCGCAGTATGCAGACGACACACAAATTTTTCTGAACGGTTCAGAATTATCTTTAAAAAGCTGTCTAGATACCTTAGACAAATTCTACTATATTTCAGGCTTAAAAATAAATGTCGAAAAAACAAAAGCCATTTGGATCGGTTGCATGAAAAATTCAAATAAAACATTATGTAATGAAGTATCTTTGGATTGGACAAAAGGACCAATAAAAATACTAGGGGTCAATTTTACAGGTTCTGTCACCGACATATGGAGTATTAATGGACCAGAAATTGTAGCAAAATGTTTTTCATTAATAAAAACGTGGACCAAACGCAAATTAACACTATTTGGAAAAATAACAGTCCTAAAATCTTTAATTTTCTCAAAATTTGTACACTTATTCTTAGCACTTCCTGACCCTCCTCTTGAGATTGTGAAAACTTTAGAAAAAATGGCGTATAGTTTTTTATGGAATAACGGACCAGATAAAATCAAACGTATTGATGCTATAAAACAGTTAAAAAGTGGTGGTTTAGGAATGCTAGACATTAAGTCGTTTATAGCTGGCCTTAAGATAAATTGGTTGAGAAGACTGCTTTTAAAAACAAATAATGAAAGTTGGATTTCTTTGTCAAACTTAGATATCAGTGATCTAATCAAACTAGGAACAAATTACATTTCCCATAAAGCTGAAAGAATGACAAACCCCTTTTGGAAAGACGTTTTATCAAGCTGGTTGAAATACTGTAAAAATGTTGAAATTACCAACGTAGTTGATATCCTTTACTCCCCTCTATGGTATAATATTTTTCTTTCAGAACAATTTCTCTTCTTAAAATCTTGGTACGATAAACGTATTTTCCATGTGATAGACCTGTTAAATAATGCAGGTGATTTTTACACGTTTACAGAATTTCAAAGAATTTACAATGTTAATGGAAACTTTTTAGAATATTACAGAGTAATAACTGCTATCCCTAACAATTGGAAACGTACCATAAGAAACAAGAAAACAGAAATTTTACACCACAAAAATAATTTAAGTATGTCACCCTACCTTAAGCAATTAGTTCAAAACAAGAAAGGTTGTAAAATGTACTACAATGTTTTAGCGAACACAAATAATATAGTCATGCCAAAAAGATGGCATAATGAACTAGGTGATATTGATGAAAACGAATATTTATTGATTTGTAAACAATTAGAGGACATACAGGATATTAAGGGATTTTCAATATAAACTCAATACAAAAATTATTGTTACAAAAACATTTCTGCATAGAATAAAAATAGTAGAAAATGATCGTTGTTCATACTGCAATATTGAGTCTGAAACTATTCAACACCTTTTTTTTAATTGTACAATAATAAAACGTTTTGTAAACTTAGTATATATTTGGTTTAAAGATCAATGTAATATAGAGTTCTTAGATCAGTTTAAAGAGTTTATCTTTTCCGTTGATACTGATTCCATGGCGGGTAAATACGCTTCCCTTTTAATAAAATATTTCATCTACAAATCCAAATTTAAAGAGAATGCAAAATCTTGTTTGACGCTTGATAATTTCAAAAACTATATGAAAGAAAAACTCGGTATAAGAAAATCAATATGTGTTAAGAATGATAGAATTAAACATTTCGAAGAACATTTTGGAAATATGTTTGCTAAATTTTAAGAGTATAACTTACGTTTAAAATCTATATGACAATCTGTGAATTTTTGACTACATAAAATACTTTTATAAAACTCTATGTTTCTCGAATTTTAAAGGACTGACTGGAATGGATATTACTATCAGAGTATCAAAACCATGAGATTCTTTAATGAAATTAGTATTTGTTTTCCCTTTTATACTCTTTTGTACTGTTTTAGCGATGCAAAACCATTTTTTTTGCATCCAAAAAAAAATTCCGTTTCTGGCCACATATCATGTATGCTTAGTATATATCTATTATTTGAATTACTGTCATACATGATTATACACTTTGTAAGGTGGACAGGGGATGGATCCCCGACCCCTGTACCCACCTATTACGGGGATAATAAATGGGGTTACCCATCAGGGGCCCGAAATGGAAAAAAAAAAAAAAAAAAAAAAAAAAAAAAAAAAAAAAAAATATTATCGTTATTACAATAGCATTTATTAACCATTTTGTAATACGTTTATCATAATTTTATAAATATTTAAATTTCTGTAGTTAATACAGAATTGTTAATCAATGATGTCACTTTACCATTTAATATTTTTCAGCTAGTTTTATTTAAAGTTTTATCATTGTATATTTAATGTTATACCCAGTCAGGATTAGAGTGAGTGAGTTAATACATATGTATATGGAGGTTAAAGGGGTCCGTGCGAGCCGCGTGACGCGCGTTGCCGTAGACGGATTTCGAGCGCGTCGTTCCCGACGGTTTGGGGCGGGGGATTCAAACCCGCGTGGCCCTTTCTATAGGGCATAGCGTGGGTTGGGGTTTCGCGTGTTTTGGGAGTAGAAGTGTGACGCCTCACTTAAAGGGTAAAAGACAGATCTTCCTAACGCGGGGAGAGGCACGACTCCTTTACTTACATGACGCTTTACTGTAAGAGATATCTTCTAACGCGAGGAAAGACATAGTTTCACCACTTTTGTGGGGATATACATAGGATCTCCACGAGAGATTACATGGAGAGAGAGAGAGAGAGGAGGGTTCACTTAGATCACGGAGTTGGAGAAGTACGACATCAGAAAGATTTTTTCTTTTATAACATTTTTATTGCATCGCGTGTATAACATAATACCCCCCCCCCCAAAAACACATAAAAGAACAAATACAGTATAACATGATGATGAACCGTTTAGTCGGACTGCATCAACATGTTCTTCAAGGCGTCTAACCCGGTAGATAGACTGTCGAGCATCTGGCGGACTATCAGTCTATGACGGTCTTCGTCGGCTCGCACACCCCAGACGGCGACATTCTTCTTGGCGGGAGTCTCGTCCTCGTGAAATACTAGCTTTCTCTTTGTAGGTTTGTTCTTACTGCCCAAAGGTCGACCGCGTTTCTTCTTTTGAGGGGCCGCTGGTTGTTGAGGAACGAGAGTAGTAGGAGGTGTGGACGCGTCTGACGCCGTGACGCGTAGATCAGCGAGAGGGGTATCCATCATCGCGTCATCATCATGCTCGTCAATACGGAGTCCAGCGAGTAGAGGATTTAGCATGGCGCTGGTCGGAGTTTCCGGGGCGGTCTTAGGCAGAGGAGGCGTCTTCTTCCTTTTCGCAGCGGTAGTAACGACGACCGTGGTGCCGTCCTCGTCCTCCAACATATCGAACTTGTGGTAGGTAGACCACGAGCTGGTATAGTATGAAGTACAATCGTTTAAATGGAAATGCTTCTTTTTCAACTGACCAAACGCGCAGTCATCCCCCACCGCCACGTCTTTTCCGGCATCGATCCCTTTGTCGCTTCCCAATATTCGGACGAACACGTACTCGCCCGCGACGACGGTCGAGTCGGCGGCTGGTGGCCCCGTGTAGACTTTGACGTCGTGGTAGTACGCGAGGCGACTCGATTTACCGGAGACGCGGATCTCGCGACGGTCGGCGATCGAATCCACGGTACCGAACACGGTGTGGTAAGGATCGCCCGTGGCCCGGTCTACACAGGTGAGGTAGACGCCGCACTTAGGACCTACGCGGCGGTGCTCGTTGCCAGACATGTTGATGGTTTAAGTAGAGAGAGAGAAACAGTCACGTCTTCTGTTAACCTCTAGAGAGAATGACGTTTAATGGGGAAAAGCGAATGGTTTTCTATGTACACTCAAGACCACGCCCCCAAGTTTTAGCATTCAAGTTTCGGAATCCCGATTTGAAAAAAACGGACGCGGTTATATATAGCTTTAATGGGAACCCGTTCTAAAAATAACAATGTCCGTTCGCCGCCATGCTCGTAGGGGAGAGAGAAATGAGTATACCCTTCTCATACAAGTTCCATTTCGGGCTTGTTTTCAGAAACCATTCATTTAAGGATCTGTTCATCAACATGTACATTATAAACATTAATGATAAACATGAATTCCTCATTATCTTAATCAAGATCATAATTAGTCGTACAATAATCATTGTTACTGCATAATTATCATCATCATTATTATAATGGTTACCAATATTAGTATAATTTATGATGATTATTATAACAGGTGCAATTATCATTATCAAGATTGTAATTATTAGTATATTTATAATCAATATTTTTATCATTGCGATTGTCATGTATTGTCCAATACATTTATTAGTATTATCACTATTATGTCGGTTACAATTATCATTATTAATATCATGATTATTAGTATTTATTATCACTGTTATATTTATAACGGTATACAATTATCAATATCATAATAATAAATACATTGATTATTACCATTATTATTAAGATAACGGTTACATTTATCATTATAGTATAACTATTAGTTCAATTATTATCAATATCATCGTTATAACAATAGCATTTATTAACCATTTTGTAATACGTCATCATAATTTTATAAATATTTAAATTTCTGTAGTTAATACAGAATTGTTAATCAATGATGTCACTTTACCATTTAATATTTTTCAGTTAGTTTTATTTAAAGTTTTATCATTGTATATTAAAGTTATAACAGTCAGGATTAGTGTGAGTGAGTTAAAACATATGTATATGGAGGTTAAAGGGGTCCGCGGGAGCCGCGTGACGCGCGTTGCGGTAGACGGATTTCGAGCGCGTCGTTCCCGACGGTTTGGGGGGTGGGGGTTCAACCCCGCGTGGCCCTTTCCATAGGACATAGCGTGGGTTGAGGTTTCGCGTGTTTTGGGAATAGGAGCGTGACGCCTCACTTAAAGGGTAAAAGACAGATCTTCATAACGCGGGGAGAGGCACGACTCCTTTACTTACATGATGCTTTACTGTAACGCAGGGAGAGACACAGTTTCACCACTTTTGTGGGGAGATACATAGGATCTCCAGGAGAGATTACATGGAGAGAGAGGAGGGTTCACTTAGATCACGGTGTTGGAGAAGTAGGACATAAGAAATATTCAGTTTTATAACTTTTTATTCCATCGCGTGTATAACATAATACCCCCCCCCCCCCCAAAAAAAACACATAAAAGAACAAATACAGTATAACATGATGATGAACCGTTTAGTCGGACTGCATCAATATGTTCTTCAAGGCGTCTAACCCGGTAGATAGACTGTCGAGCATCTGGCGGACTGTCAGTCTATGACGGTCTTCGTCGGCTCGCACACCCAGACGGCGACCTTCTTCTTGGCGGGAGTCTCGTCCTCGTGAAATACTAGCTTTCTCTTTGTGGGGTTGTTCTTACTGCCCAAAGGTCGACAGCGTTTCTTCTTTTGAGGGGCTGCTGGTTGTTGAGGAGCGAGAGTAGTAGGAGGTGTGGACGCGTCTGACGCCGTGACGCGTAGATCAGCGAGAGGGGTATCCATCATCGCGTCATCATCATGCTCGTCAATACGGAGTCCAGCGAGTAGAGGATTTAGCATGGCGCTGGTCGGAGTTTCCGGGGCGGTCTTAGGAAGAGGAGGCGTCTTCTTCCTTTTCGCAGCGGTAGTAACGACGACCGTGGTGCCGTCCTCGTCCTCCAACATATTGAACTTGTGGTAGGTAGACCACGAGCTGGTATCGTATGAAGTACAATCGTTTAAATGGAAATGCTTCTTTTTCAACTGACCAAACGCGCAGTCATCCCCCACCGCCACGTCTTTTTCGGCATCGATCCCTTTGTCGCTACCCAATATTCGGACGAACACGTACTGGCCCGCGACGGTCGAGTCGGCGGCTGGTGGCCCCGTGTAGACCTTGACGTCGTGGTAGGATGCGAGGCGACTCGATTTACCGGTGGAGACGCGGATCTCGCGACGGTCGGCGATCGAATCCACGGTACCGAACACGGTGTGGTAAGGATCGCCCGTGGCCCGGTCTACACAGGTGAGGTAGACGCCGCACTTAGGACCTACGCGGCGGTGCTCGTTGCCAGACATGTTGATGGTTTAAGTAGAGAGAGAGAAACGGTCACGTCTTCTGTTAACCTCTAGAGAGAATGACGTTTAATGGGGAAAAGCGAATGGTTTTCTATGTACACTGAAGACCACGCCCCCAAGTTTTAGCATTCAAGTTTCGGAATCCCGATTTGAAAAAAACCGGACGCGGTTATATATAGCTTTAATGGGAACCCGTTCTAAAAATAACAATGTCCGTTCGCCGCCATGATCGCGGGGGGGGGGGAGAGAAATGAGTACACCCTTCTCATACAAGTAGCATTTCGGGCTTGTTTTCAGAAACCATTCATTTAAGGATCTGTTCATCAACATGTACACTATAAACATTAATGATAAACATGAATTCCTCATTATCTTAATCAAGATCATAATTAGTCGTACAATAATCATTGTTACTGCATAATTATCATCATCATTATTATAATGGTTACCAATATTAGTATAATTTATGATGATTATTATAACAGGTGCAATTATCATTATCAAGATTGTAATTATTAGTATATTTATAATCAATATTTTTATCATTACGGTTGTCATAATAATTAATACATTTATTAGCATTATCACTATTATGTCGGTTACAATTATCATTATTAATATCATGATTATTAGTATTTATTATCACTGTTATATATATAACGGTATACAATTATCAATATCATAATAATAAATACATTGATTATTACTATTATTATTATGATAACGGTCACAATTATCATTATTAATAGTATACCTATTAGTTCAATTATTATCAATATCATCGTTATTACAATAGCATTTATTAACCATTTTGTAATACGTTTATCATAATTTTATAAATATTTAAATTTCTGTAGTTAATACAGAATTGTTAATCAATGATGTCACTTTACCATTTAATATTTTTCAGCTAGTTTTATTTAAAGTTTTATCATTGGATATTTAATGTTATACCCAGTCAGGATTAGAGTGAGTGAGTTAATACATATGTATATGGAGGTTAAAGGGATCCGTGCGAGCCGCGTGACTCGCGTTGCCGTTGACGGATTTCGAGCGCGTCGTTCCCGACGGTTGGGGGGGGGGGATTCAAACCCGCGTGGCCCTTTCCATAGGGCATAGCGTGGGTTGGGGTTTCGCGTGTTTTGGGAGTAGAAGTGTGACGCCTCACTTAAAGGGTAAAAGACAGATCTTCCTAACGCGGGGAGAGGCACGACTCCTTTACTTACATGACGCTTTACTGTAAGAGATATCTTCTAACGCGAAGAAAGACATAGTTTCACCACTTTTGTGGGGATATACATAGGATCTCCACGAGAGATTACATGGAGAGAGAGAGGAGGGTTCACTTAGATCACGGAGTTGGAGAAGTACGACATCAGAAAGATTTTTTTTTTTATAACATTTTTATTGCATCGCGTGTATAACATAATACCCCCCAAAAAAACACATAAAAGAACAAATACAGTATAACATGATGATGAACCGTTTAGTCGGACTGCATCAACATGTTCTTCAAGGCGTCTAACCCGGTAGATAGACTGTCGAGCATCTGGCGGACTATCAGTCTATGACGGTCTTCGTCGGGTCGCACACCCCAGACGGCGACATTCTTCTTGGCGGGAGTCTCGTCCTCGTGAAATACTAGCTTTCTCTTTGTAGGTTTGTTCTTACTGCCCAAAGGTCGACAGCGTTTCTTCTTTTGAGGGGCCGCTGGTTGTTGAGGAACGAGAGTAGTAGGAGGTGTGGACGCGTCTGACGCCGTGACGCGTAGATCAGCGAGAGGGGTATCCATCATCGCGTCATTATCATGCTCGTCAATACGGAGTCCAGCGATTAGAGGATTTAGCATGGCGCTGGTCGGAGTTTCCGGGGCGGTCTTAGGAAGAGGAGGCGTCTTCTTCCTTATCGCAGCGGTAGTAACAACGACCGTGGTGCCGTCCTCGTCCTCCAACATATCGAACTTGTGGTAGGTAGACCACGAGCTGGTATCGTATGAAGTACAATCGTTTAAATGGAAATGCTTCTTTTTCAACTGACCAAACGCGCAGTCATCCCCCACCGCCACGTCTTTTTCGGCATCGATCCCTTTGTCGCTACCCAATATTCGGACGAACACGTACTGGCCCGCGACGGTCGAGTCGGCGGCTGGTGGCCCCGTGTAGACCTTGACGTCGTGGTAGGATGCGAGGCGACTCGATTTACCGGTGGAGACGCGGATCTCGCGACGGTCGGCGATCGAATCCACGGTACCGAACACGGTGTGGTAAGGATCGCCCGTGGCCCGGTCTACACAGGTGAGGTAGACGCCGCACTTAGGACCTACGCGGCGGTGCTCGTTGCCAGACATGTTGATGGTTTAAGAAGAGAGAGAGAAACGGTCACGTCTTCTGTTAACCTCTAGAGAGAATGAAGTTTAATGGGGAAAATCGAATGGTTTTCTATGTACACTGAAGACCACGCCCCCAAGTTTTAGCATTCAAGTTTCGGAATCCCGATTTGAAAAAAACCGGACGCGGTTATATATAGCTTTAATGGGAACCCGTTCTAAAAATAACAATGTCCGTTCGCCGCCATGATCGCGGGGGGGGGGGGGGAGAGAAATGAGTACACCCTTCTCATACAAGTAGCATTTCGGGCTTGTTTTCAGAAACCATTCATTTAAGGATCTGTTCATCAACATGTACATTATAAACATTAATGATAAACATGAATTCCTCATTATCTTAATCAAGATCATAATTAGTCGTACAATAATCATTGTTACTGCATAATTATCATCATCATTATTATAATGGTTACCAATATTAGTAGAATTTATGATGATTATTATAACAGTTGCAATTATCATTATCAAGATTGTAATTATTAGTATATTTATAATCAATATTTTTATCATTGCGATTGTCATGTATTGTCCAGTACATTTATTAGCATTATCACTATTATGTCGGTTACAATTATCATTATTAATATCATGATTATTAGTATGTATTATCACTGTTATATTTATAACGGTATACAATTATCAATATCATAATAATAGATACATTGATTATTACCATTAATATTAAGATAACGGTTACATTTATCATTATAGTATAACTATTAGTTCAATTATTATCAATATCATCGTTATAACAATAGCATTTATTAACCATTTTGTAATACGTCATCATAATTTTATAAATATTTAAATTTCTGTAGTTAATACAGAATTGTTAATCAATGATGTCACTTTACCATTTAATATTTTTCAGTTAGTTTTATTTAAAGTTTTATCATTGTATATTAAAGTTATAACAGTCAGGATTAGTGTGAGTGAGTTAAAACATATGTATATGGAGGTTAAAGGGGTCCGCGGGAGCCGCGTGACGCGCGTTGCGGTAGACGGATTTCGAGCGCGTCGTTCCCGACGGTTTGGGGGGTGGGGGTTCAAACCCGCGTGGCCCTTTCCATAGGGCATAGCGTGGGTTGAGGTTTCGCGTGTTTTGGGAGTAGGAGCGTGACGCCTCACTTAAAGGGTAAAAGACAGATCTTCATAACGCGGGGAGAGGCACGACTCCTTTAATTACATGATGCTTTACTGTAACGCAGGGAGAGACACAGTTTCACCACTTTTGTGGGGAGATACATAGGATCTCCAGGAGAGATTACATGGAGAGAGAGGAGGGTTCACTTAGATCACGGAGTTGGAGAAGTAGGACATAAGAAATATTCAGTTTTATAACTTTTTATTCCATCGCGTGTATAACATAATACCCCCCCCCCCCCCCCAAAAAAAAACACATAAAAGAACAAATACAGTATAACATGATGATGAACCGTTTAGTCGGACTGCATCAACATGTTCTTATCATTATTAATATCATGATTATTAGTATTTATTATCACTGTTATATTTATAACGGTATACAATTATCAATATCATAATAATAAATACATTGATTATTACTATTATTATTAAGATAACGGTTACATTTATCATTATAGTATAACTATTAGTTCAATTATTATCAATATCATCGTTATTACAATAGCATTTATTAACCATTTTGTAATACGTTTATCATAATTTTATAAATATTTAAATTTCTGTAGTTAATACAGAATTGTTAATCAATGATGTCACTCTACCATTTAATATTTTTCAGTTAGTTTTATTTAAAGTTTTATCATTGTATATTTAATGTTATACCCAGTCAGGATTAGAGTGAGTGAGTTAATACATATGTATATGGAGGTTAAAGGGGTCCGTGCGAGCCGCGTGACGCGCGTTGCCGTAGACGGATTTCGAGCGCGTCGTTCCCGACGGTTTGGTGGGGGGGGATTCAAACCCGTGTGGCCCTTTCCATAGGGCATAGCGTGGGTTGGGGTTTCGCGTGTTTTGGGAGTAGAAGTGTGACGCCTCACTTAAAGGGTAAAAGACAGATCTTCCTAACGCGGGGAGAGGCACGACTCTTTTACTTACATGACGCTTTACTGTAAGAGATATCTTCTAACGCGAGGAAAGACAAAGTTTCACCGTTTTTGTGGGGATATACATAGGATCTCCACGAGAGATTACATGGAGAGAGAGAGAGGAGGGTTCACTTAGATCACGGAGTTGGAGAAGTACGACATCAGAAAGATTTTTTCTTTTATAACATTTTTATTGCATCGCGTGTATAACATAATACCCCCCAAAAAACACATAAAAGAACAAATACAGTATAACATGATGATGAACCGTTTAGTCGGACTGCATCAACATGTTCTTCAAGGCGTCTAACCCGGTAGATAGACTGTCGAGCATCTGGCGGACTATCAGTCTATGACGGTCTTCGTCGGGTCGCACACCCAAGACGGCGACCTTCTTCTTGGCGGGAGTCTCGTCCTCGTGAAATACTAGCTTTCTCTTTGTAGGTTTGTTCTTACTGCCCAAAGGTCGACCGCGTTTCTTCTTTTGAGGGGCCGCTGGTTGTTGAGGAACGAGAGTAGTAGGAGGTGTGGACGCGTCTGACGCCGTGACGCGTAGATCAGCGAGAGGGGTATCCATCATCGCGTCATCATCATGCTCGTCAATACGGAGTCCAGCGAGTAGAGGATTTAGCATGGCGCTGGTCGGAGTTTCCGGGGCGGTCTTAGGAAGAGGAGGCGTCTTCTTCCTTTTCGCAGCGGTAGTAACGACGACCGTGGTGCCGTCCTCGTCCTCCAACATATTGAACTTGTGGTAGGTAGACCACGAGCTGGTATAGTATGAAGTACAATCGTTCAATTGGAAATGCTTCTTTTTCAACTGGCCAAACGCGCAGTCATCCCCCACCGCAACGTTTTTTTCGACATCGATCCCTTTGTCGCTACCCAATATTCGGACGAACACGTACTCGCCCGCGACGGTCGAGTCGGCGGCTGGTGGCCCCGTGTAGACTTTGACGTCGTGGTAGTACGCGAGGCGACTCGATTTACCGGTGGAGACGCGGATCTCGCGACGGTCGGCGATCGAATCCACGGTACCGAACACGGTGTGGTAAGGATCGCCCGTGGCCCGGTCTACACAGGTGAGGTAGACGCCGCACTTAGGACCTACGCGGCGATGCTCGTTGCCAGACATGTTGATGGTTTAAGTAGAGAGAGAGAAACGGTCACGTCTTCTGTTAACCTCTAGAGAGAATGAAGTTTGATGGGAAAAAGCGAATGGTTTTCTATGTACACTCAAGACCACGCCCCCAAATTTAAGCATTCAAGTTTCGGAATCCCGATTTGAAAAAACCAGACGCGGTTATTTATATAGCTTTAATGGGAACCCGTTCTAAAAATAACAATGTCCGTTCGCCGCCATGATCGTTGGGGAGAGAGAAATGAGTATACCCTTCTCATACAAGTTCCATTTCGGGCTTGTTTTCAGAAACCATTCATTTAAGGATCTGTTCATCAACATGTACACTATAAACATTAATGATAAACATGAATTCCTCATTATCTTAATCAAAATCATAATTAGTCGTACAATATTCATTGTTACTGCATAATTATCATCATCATTATTATAATGGTTACCAATATTAGTATAATTTATGATGATTATTATAAAAGTTGCAATTATCATTATCAAAATTGTAATTATTAGTATATTTATAATCAATATTTTTATCATTACGGTTGTCATAACAATTAATACATTTATTAGCATGATCACTATTATGTCGGTTACAATTATCTTTATTAATATCATGATTATTAGTATTTATTATCACTATTTTATTTATAACGGTATACAATTATCAATATCATAATAATAAATAAACGTACATTGATTATTACTATGATTATTATGATAACGGTTACACTTATCATTATTAATATTATAATTATTAGTCCAATTATTATCAATATCTTCGTTATTACAATAGCATTCATTAACCATTTTGTAATATCATAATATTATAAATATTTAAAGTTCTGTAGTTAATACAGAATTGTTAATCAATGATGTCACTTTACCATTTAACATTTTTCAGTTAGTTTTATTTAAAGTTTTATCATGATTGTATATTTAATGTTATACCCAGTCAGGATTAGTGTGAGTGAGTTAATACATATGTATATGGAGGTTAAAGGGGTCCGCGCGAGCCGCTTGACGCGCGTTTCAGTACATGGATTTCGAGCGCGTCGTTCCCGACGGTTGGGGGGGATTCAAACCCGCGTTGCCCTTTCCATAGGGCATAGCGTGGGTTGGGGTTTCGCGTGTTTTGGGAGTAGGAGCGTGACGCCTCACTTAAAGGGTAAAATAGAGATTTTCCTAACGTAGGGAGAGGCACGATTCCTTTACTTACATGACGCTTTACTGTAAGAGAGATCTTCTAACGCGAGGAGAGGCACGACTCCTTTACTAACATGACGCTTTACTGTAAGAGATATCTTCTAACGCGAGGAAAGACATAGTTTCACCACTTTTGTGGGGATATACATAGGATCTCCACGAGAGATTACATGGAGAGAGAGAGAGAGGAGGGTTCACTTAGATCACGGAGTTGGAGAAGTACGACATCAGAAAGATTTTTTCTTTTATAACATTTTTATTGCATCGCGTGTATAACATAATACCCCCGAAATGAGTATACCCTACTCATACAAGTTCCATTTCGGGCTTGTTTTCAGAAACCATTCATTTAAGGATCTGTTCATCAACATGTACATTATAAACATTAATGATAAACATGAATTCCTCATTATCTTAATCAAGATCTTAATTAGTCGTACAATAATCATTGTTACTGCATAATTATCATCATCATTATTATAATGGTTACCAATATTAGTATAATTTATGATGATTATTATAACAGGTGCAATTATCATTATCAAGATTGTAATTATTAGTATATTTATAATCAATATTTTTATCATTGCGGTTGTCATGTATTGTCCAATACATTTATTAGCATTATCACTATTATGTCGGTTACAATTATCATTATTAATATCATGATTATTAGTATTTATTATCACTGTTATATTTATAACGGTATACAATTATCAATATCATAATAATAAATACATTGATTATTACTATTATTATTATGATAACGGTCACAATTATCATTATTAATAGTATAACTATTAGTTCAATTATTATCAATATCATCGTTATTACAATAGCATTTATTAACCAATTTGTAATACGTTTATCATAATTTTATAAATATTTAAATTTCTGTAGTTAATACAGAATTGTTAATCAATGATGTCACTTTACCATTTAATATTTTTCAGTTAGTCTTATTTAAAGTTTTATCATTGTATATTTAATGTTATACCCAGTCAGGATTAGAGTGAGTGAGTTAATACATATGTATATGGAGGTTAAAGGGGTCCGTGCGAGCCGCGTGACGCGCGTTGCCGTAGACGGATTTCGAGCGCGTCGTTCCCGACGGTTTGGGGGGGGGGATTCAAACCCGCGTGGCCCTTTCCATAGGGCATAGCGTGGGTTGGGGTTTCGCGTGTTTTGGGAGTAGAAGTGTGACGCCTCACTTAAAGGGTAAAAGACAGATCTTCCTAACGCGGGGAGAGGCACGACTCCTTTACTTACATGACGCTTTACTGTAAGAGATATCTTCTAACGCGAGGAAAGACATAGTTTCACCACTTTTGTGGGGATATACATAGGATCTCCACGAGAGATTACATGGAGAGAGAGAGAGGAGGGTTCACTTAGATCACGGAGTTGGAGAAGTACGACATCAGAAAGATTTTTTCTTTTATAACATTTTTATTGCATCGCGTGTATAACATAATACCCCCCAAAAAACACATAAAAGAACAAATACAGTATAACATGATGATGAACCGTTTAGTCGGACTGCATCAACATGTTCTTCAAGGCGTCTAACCCGGTAGATAGACTGTCGAGCATCTGGCGGACTATCAGTCTATGACGGTCTTCGTCGGGTCGCACACCCCAGACGGCGACATTCTTCTTGGCGGGATTCTCGTCCTCGTGAAATACTAGCTTTCTCTTTGTAGGTTTGTTCTTACTGCCCAAAGGTCGACCGCGTTTCTTCTTTTCAGGGGCCGCTGGTTGTTGAGGAACGAGAGTAGTAGGAGGTGTGGACGCGTCTGACGCCGTGACGCGAAGATCAGCGAGAGGGGTATCCATCATCGCGTCATCATCATGCTCGTCAATACGAAGTCCAGCGAGTAGAGGATTTAGCATGGCGCTGGTCGGAGTTTCCGGGGCGGTCTTAGGCAGAGGAGGCGTCTTCTTCCTTTTCGCAGCGGTAGTAACGACGACCGTGGTGCCGTCCTCGTCCTCCAACATATCGAACTTGTGGTAGGTAGACCACGAGCTGGTATAGTATGAAGTACAATCGTTTAAATGGAAATGCTTCTTTTTCAACTGACCAAACGCGCAGTCATCCCCCACCGCCACGTCTTTTCCGGCATCGATCCCTTTGTCGCTTCCCAATATTCGGACGAACACGTACTCGCCCGCGACGACGGTCGAGTCGGCGGCTGGTGGCCCCGTGTAGACTTTGACGTCGTGGTAGTACGCGAGGCGACTCGATTTACCGGAGACGCGGATCTCGCGACGGTCGGCGATCGAATCCACGGTACCGAACACGGTGTGGTAAGGATCGCCCGTGGCCCGGTCTACACAGGTGAGGTAGACGCCGCACTTAGGACCTACGCGGCGGTGCTCGTTGCCAGACATGTTGATGGTTTAAGTAGAGAGAGAGAAACAGTCACGTCTTCTGTTAACCTCTAGAGAGAATGACGTTTAATGGGGAAAGCGAATGGTTTTCTATGTACACTCAAGACCACGCCCCCAAGTTTTAGCATTCAAGTTTCGGAATCCCGATTTGAAAAAACCGGACGCGGTTATATATAGCTTTAATGGGAACCCGTTCTAAAAATAACAATGTCCGTTCGCCGCCATGATCGTAGGGGAGAGAGAAATGAGTACACCCTTCTCATACAAGTTCCATTTCGGGCTTGTTTTCAGAAACCATTCATTTAAGGATCTGTTCATCAACATGTACATTATAAACATTAATGATAAACATGAATTCCTCATTATCTTAATCAAGATCATAATTAGTCGTACAATAATCATTGTTACTGCATAATTATCATCATCATTATTATAATGGTTACCAATATTAGTATAATTTATGATGATTATTATAACAGTTGCAATTATCATTATCAAGATTGTAATTATTAATATATTTATAATCAATAGTTTTATCATTACGGTTGTCATAATAATTAATACATTTATTAGCATTATCACTATTATGTCGGTTACAATTATCATTATTAATATCATGATTATTAGTATTTATTATCACTGTTATATTTATAACGGTATACAATTATCAATATCATAATAATAAATACATTGATTATTACTATTATTATTATGATAACGGTCACAATTATCATTATTAATAGTATAACTATTAGTTCAATTATTATCAATATCATCGTTATTACAATAGCATTTATTAACCATTTTGTAATACGTTTATCATAATTTTATAAATATTTAAATTTCTGTAGTTAATACAGAATTGTTAATCAATGATGTCACTTTACCATTTAATATTTTTCAGCTAGTTTTATGTAAAGTTTTATCATTGTATATTTAATGTTATACCCAGTCAGGATTAGAGTGAGTGAGTTAATACATATGTATATGGAGGTTAAAGGGGTCCGTGCGAGCCGCGTGACGCGCGTTGCCGTAGACGGATTTCGAGCGCGTCGTTCCCGACGGTTTGGGGGGGATTCAAACCCGCGTGGCCCTTTCCATAGGGCATAGCGTGGGTTGGGGTTTCGCGTGTTTTGGGAGTAGAAGTGTGACGCCTCACTTAAAGGGTAAAAGACAGATCTTCCTAACGCGGGGAGAGGCACGACTCCTTTACTTACATGACGCTTTACTGTAAGAGATATCTTCTAACGCGAGGAAAGACATAGTTTCACCACTTTTGTGGGGATATACATAGGATCTCCACGAGAGATTACATGGAGAGAGAGAGAGGAGGGTTCACTTAGATCACGGAGTTGGAGAAGTACGACATCAGAAAGATTTTTTCTTTTATAACATTTTTATTGCATCGCGTGTATAACATAATACCCCCCAAAAAACACATAAAAGAACAAATACAGTATAACATGATGATGAACCGTTTAGTCGGACTGCATCAACATGTTCTTCAAGGCGTCTAACCCGGTAGATAGACTGTCGAGCATCTGGCGGACTATCAGTCTATGACGGTCTTCGTCGGGTCGCACACCCCAGACGGCGACATTCTTCTTGGCGGGATTCTCGTCCTCGTGAAATACTAGCTTTCTCTTTGTAGGTTTGTTCTTACTGCCCAAAGGTCGACCGCGTTTCTTCTTTTGAGGGGCCGCTGGTTGTTGAGGAACGAGAGTAGTAGGAGGTGTGGACGCGTCTGACGCCGTGACGCGTAGATCAGCGAGAGGGGTATCCATCATCGCGTCATCATCATGCTCGTCAATACGGAGTCCAGCGAGTAGAGGATTTAGCATGGCGCTGGTCGGAGTTTCCGGGGCGGTCTTAGGCAGAGGAGGCGTCTTCTTCCTTTTCGCAGCGGTAGTAACGACGACCGTGGTGCCGTCCTCGTCCTCCAACATATCGAACTTGTGGTAGGTAGACCACGAGCTGGTATCGTATGAAGTACAATCGTTTAAATGGAAATGCTTCTTTTTCAACTGACCAAACGCGCAGTCATCCCCCACCGCCACGTCTTTTTCGGCATCGATCCCTTTGTCGCTTCCCAATATTCGGACGAACACGTACTCGCCCGCGACGACGGTCGAGTCGGCGGCTGGTGGCCCCGTGTAGATTTTGACGTCGTGGTAGTACGCGAGGCGACTCGATTTACCGGTAGAGATGCGGATCTCGCGACGGTCGGCGATCGAATCCACGGTACCGAACACGGTGTGGTAAGGATCGCCCGTGGCCCGGTCTACACAGGTGAGGTAGACGCCGCACTTAGGACCTACGCGGCGGTGCTCGTTGCCAGACATGTTGATGGTTTAAGTAGAGAGAGAGAAACGGTCGTGTCTTCTGTAAATCTCTAGAGAGAATGAAGTGTGATGGGGAAAAGCGAATGGTTTTCTATGTACACTCAAGACCACGCCCCCAAATTTAAGCATTCAAGTTTCGGAATCCCGATTTGAAAAAACCAGACGCGGTTATTTATATAGCTTTAATGGGAACCCGTTCTAAAATTAACAATGTCCGTTCGCCGCCATGATCGTTGGGGAGAGAGAAATGAGTATACCCTTCTCATACAAGTTCCATTTCGGGCTTGTTTTCAGAAACCATTCATTTAAGGATCTGTTCATCAACATGTACATTATAAACATTAATTCCTCATTATCTTAATCAAAATCATAATTAGTCGTACAATATTCATTGTTACTGCATAATTATCATCATCATTATTATAATGGTTACCAATATTAGTATAATTTATGATGATTATTATAAATGTTGCAATTATTATTAATATCATAATTATTAGTTCAATATCAATATCATCGTTATTACAATCGCATTCATTAACCATTCTGTTATATCTTATTATTGGTGTTTAAATTTCTGTTATTAATACAGAATTGTTAGTCAACGAAATGCCATTTTTTTAGTTAGTTTTATTTAAAAAAAATGAAATGTATTTTAATATTTTAACCAATTAGCATTGGTGAGAGTTAGTTAATACGTACTAATGTTTATATGAAGAAAAAAAGTAGAAAAGACACTGGTTTCGAATATACAACTGAATGATGATCGAATTTATGAAACACTGGATGGAATAAATCATTATATTGGTTTTAAAATGAGAATTTGTTCAAACCAGATGTTTTATATTGTCACATCATGCTGCTGTCTTTGAATTTGTAATCCTGATTTATTGATCACAACACTCAGCTTGTCCATATCATTTTACATTGTTGACTTTAAATTAAAATTCAATGTCAGTTCGGACCTGTGTTGTTTTTTTTTTTTTTTTTTTGTTTGTTTGTTCGTTTACATACAGCTGTTGTAAAATCACCGTCAGTTATTGACCACAGTGAATCCGTTTCAAGCGTAACAAAATGTTTGTCCCGTTGCTAAGGCCAATATGACAAATTGTAAAATCAGTTGCCCGTACGTTCAGAAAAATCTAAATAAGTTCATATAAACAGTGCAAATCGTTTTCCCAACAAACCATAGTCCTATACAACGTGCGTAAATTTCTGATTACACAAATAAAACACGACAAGAACTCAACAAATATTTGTTACATATATTTACGTTGTCTCTGAGTAAATAGTAGAGGTTTAAGAACGTAAACACGTTAAATTATAAGCACACAATATTAAATGTGATATTTCACTTTAATTGCAATTAGTGTTACAAGGCGGTTAAGCTGGTTCCCGTTGACTCTGTCAGTACATAGACTTTAAGTGTACTGCAACATTGAACGGGAACCAGTTTACATGTCAGTGAGGTTAAAGGTGTGGATATCAAAACGGTGAAATTGAAAATATATTAAGCACACGCAATAAAAAAAAAAGATTGTAAAAAGTTAAAACCCACTTCGGAAAGTTTTCTTTCATCTTCGTTTAGTTCAAATCAATCAATCAATAAAAACGAGACGACAACGATGTATATAAAGGTGTACGTGTATTTTAGCTTACCTTCACCGGAAGCGTGTTCGTAGTACTTCCGAAGAGCATCGGCACCAAGTTTATGTCCCAGGTCCCGAACTTGTTGCACTACGGCGTCAGAATTATCATTATAGTGACGATCATAGGTTGTTCGGTTACGTATATGCCTATGGCGACTAGATGCAGTTGGAACTAAAATTAGAATAATAAAAAATGACGTCATTTATTTCAGTGACATGACTTTCTTGGCAGTGTATATTTGATAGGGACGCATGGTTATCAAAGAGTAAATTATGATGTAGAAAAATCAATTGACTGTAATACTGCACGAGCAGCAATTAGTCAGTTAGTTTGCTTACGCTCATTTACTGAAATATTAATCAACATTTTGATCATGGATATTTTGCCCACCCCAACAATTTCGGCTGCACATTAAAGTAATGAAAAAATAATCTATATTTTTTCTCTCCAACCTGTTATCAGCCAAACTCTAAAATTAGTCCCCAATTCCAAATTGCTTCAGACGGGCCTGTTTGTATTATACTTAAACTGCATTGATAGCAAACTTTGAACCCGTGCGTCATTGTGAAATTTTTCTTACTTTCGTCATTTTAGAGTCCATACCCCACCCACATTTACGAATTAATATACGTCAATTAGACGTGTAACCAATGAACTAGTGTACACTAAAACCTGAAATCGAAGAAACGGTCTTATTATCAAATTGTTCTTATAATCAAGTAGAAGTATAGAGAAAAACTGAAAATCAGACAACACATAAGTATGCGGTCGGTTGAATGAGGTAGTATTATATTACTAGTATCTAAGTGGCCGTTGTTCAATGTACATGACATGCACAGTGCAACCTCTCCAGACTGGCCCTATCTTGAGCGGCAACATCCATTCAACAACAGCACATTTTTTTCCCACTATACGATTCAACTCATCGATTACTTTGACCTCTTTCAACAGAGCAATTATGTTGGTGTTCATATGCTTGACGCCAGGTAATCCGGAATTAATCTACTATAGGATTATAACCTGTATTAATGACACTATTTTAAAATGACCTCCAAGCGGAAATAGAGTAAAACCTCAAATTTAAGATCATCTTTGGGACCAGTGAAAACGAATTTTATTATTAATGTTGTCCAGGGATACTATATTAATATAGCATCCCTGTGTGATCTCAACAAAAGCTACTAAATATATACAGTAAAGTTGATGAACAAAGGAAACCTTTGGGAAACAAAAAAGGTCTTTATTGACAGGTGACCTTTATTTGGAAGTACTTTTGTTCCTTATAGTCAATGGCGGTTTTTAATGGATCAGTCTTTATTCACAGGGTGATCTTTATTCACAGGGTGGTCTTTATTCACAGGGTGATCTTTATTCAGTGGAAGTTATTAACTGTATCATTATATCCAGGAAGTATTGATGACCGTTATACCGAGGCAGTTTTAATATCAAAGTAGTTATTACTACATATCGGTTACCACTATATTGCTATATCTACTGAACATACAAATGAAATGACAACATAAAACCAGATGCTGTCGATTGGCCCCGTGGCCTAATGGATAAGGCGTCTGACTTCGAATCAGAAGATTGCGAGTTCGAGTCTCGTCGGGGTCATTTTTGTTAATTATTTTTCAAGATATTTGCAATAAAGATATACATATTCGTTATTACAAGTGAACTATTGATCCAATTCCATAGAATATTTTACAAGCATCCTTTTATGAGTAGCCCCGATATTTAAAATGATGCTAGTAATCGAAAAACAAGTATACACATACTAGGAGCTAGCACTATGAAGGTATGGTGAACGTGTTTTTGGTCAGTGTGACCATTTTAGGTTTTATTAACCGCTATGCACCATTCCTTAACGTGTTTGACCCAATGAGTATACATACAGAAATCAGTGACTAACGTTTTCAGTATGTCTAGAAGTTTGAGTGTAACATAATTATATCAGTTTTTTTATGGGTACCAGTCTGTAGGAGTTTTATATGGGTACCAACCAGCCTGTAGGGGTTTTATATGGGTACCAGCCTGTAGGGGTTTTATATGGGTACCAGTCTGTAGGAGTTTTATATGGGTACCAGTCTGTAGGAGTTTTATATGGGTACCAGCCTGTAGGGGTTTTATATGGGTACCAGCCTGTAGGGGTTTTATATGGGTACCAGTCTGTAGGAGTTTTATATGGGTACCAGTCTGTAGGGGTTTTATATACTTACTGGTTCCACTAGCAGGTATCTGCTTCTTTGTATTACTACCATATCGATCTACCGGAAGTTGTAATTCAGTAGGATTCGAATTGTTTTGATAACAATAACGTTGTACAGAATCTAACGTATATGGTATGTTCTCTTCCAGTCTGGGGGTAATTGATACGCTGACTTAAGTTGGAAACCTGAAAAAAGACAAAATAATGGTCATGAAGAGTCACCAGACATTGATCCAGAAGCAAAAATGTTGAGTCCCTCAGTTCGTGCATTCGTTCGTTAGTTCACTCGTCTATTCTCATTCGTTCATTCGTGAGTTCGTTCTTTCTTTCGTTCCATAGTTCACTTATTCATTCTCGTTCATTCGTTCGTTCGTTTATCCGTCTGCTCCTTCGTTTAGTCATTCAATTCAGACGGTAGTGCAGCAAGTAAGTATTGTAATTAATCAATATGGAATCACATAGTAATTATATCGACCACTTGCATACAACGTATTTATCAAGACGCATAAGTATGCAAGTGGTATGATCTAAATTAACGAATACATGCAGATAATGTGAGAGTTAAACTTTGTGTATTTCTAATACCTTGTGGTGATCCTAGGTAGTCTGTCTGATAAGTCGACTGACACAGTCGTTTATGAACTTGATTTATTTTATCGTCTGTCAATTCTTCTGACCACTTGGCTCCCTCTGCCTCCTTCCATCCTCCGCGAGGAAATTTCCAAACAAGAAATGACTGAAAGAACACCAAGGTATGGTTTCATGAAAACAGTTGAATCTATTCTCCTAGATATTTTCTGTGTGCAAATACAGTCAGTCCTAAAGTACAGTGCAACCTCTCGAAAGCAACACCCTTTGGGAGTAACATAATTATGTGTTGTTGTTGAGATTGTTGCGTTTGGGAGGTTAAATGGATAGTTCAATCGTGCAGTGGGAAAAAAATCATGCTGTTGTTGGTGGGAGGTTGTTGCTAAAGAGAGCGCCGCTCTGGAGAGGTTGAACTGTAGTCGCCACCAATCCTGTGAAAATGACCGTTCGATGAACAAAGCTATGGTAAACAAAGAATTAATTTTTGCTGATAGAAATTTTAAGAGTCAACGCCAAATATAGGGAAACCGTAAACATGACAATTTATCTGGTTTCACTGATGTGATAGATCAAATACAGTCTATTCTGTGTACAAAGGTCATCCTTCGGAAAGCCAAAATATGGCCTTTATTGACAGGTGGTCTTTATCGGATGTTATTTTGTCCTAAATAAGCAATGTCTGTTTTGCAAAGAAAGGATTTTATTCACAGGGTGGCCCTTATTTAGAGATGGCTGTACTCGTTAAGTATCCAATCTGGATACAGACTAACTACGTAATGATACAATAACCATGTGATTGTCTTAAATATTTCTGTTCATTTGGTGGCCTTTATCCTCAAGTGTGACTGACATTAATTTATTCAATAATGAATTATCATAGTGTTAATTATAACCGTTCTATGTAAACGCATAATGCACTAATCGGTTATCACCACGCCTTATGCAAAGTTGTCATGATAATTTTATATCGTATTATCGGATAAAAAAATATTGAACGGAGATGAATTGAGACAGAAAAGTAGATACATGTACATGTATATTTAGATCAGTCGATTTAAATGTTTCGCAATTCATTCGCAATGTTTCATTCAGTCGCACATACGTTCAACTATTTGTGTACTGGCAACAATGTAGCGGCCCCGTGGCCTAATGGATAAGGCGTCTGACTTCGAATCAGAAGATTGCGAGTTCGAGTCTCGTCGGGGTCGAAATTATTATTTTGGTTAGAATTTTTGTTTTAGAAGTACGTTGAATATAAGACCTTAAATATCAATGAAATAATTATATTCGTATTTTTTACGCAATCAACATCTTTAAAGGACTTGTAAAACGCTTACCACTGTAAAATCAGGGTCACGTGGCACTAATTCATGGTCATGTGACAATTACTGCGGGTTACGTGATCAAGGTTCTTACCTGTGGTGGGTGGGGGTTATTCGATCTGTTACCGGAAGCTGTTCCTGGTCTCAGAGGAGTTGTCGGTCTGTTCTGTTTACGTCTGAATTCATCCACGTAATGGGTATCGGGCCGGGACCCAGTTGTGGCGGATATCCGTGTGACGTCATTGGTCTGATTGAAACAATAATGTACATTAATTAGTAGTCATAACAAGCAATAATAGGTAAAAGTGATGAAATACCTGTTAGAAAAAGTAAAACACATTTAAAAAGAAAAACAGAATTGTAGAAAATTGTTGCGACTGGATGCGAGTCTTATTTTGTCGCATGTTCAGACTTAGTACTGTTTCCATTCCGATACATTTCGGTACATTCCGCCCATTCTGTCAATTCCGTAGCTAGGAAAAAATGTAATGTGACGGACAGTTCGTATGTGTATACATGTATATTATATATAAATAATTAAATATACATCTTCTCTCTGAAGTGTATTTGTACACATCGGGCGAGGCTCACACTGTCTCTGACAAATTTGACTAAAGATATTACATCCTATGTTAAATTTCCCTCCACCTCTGAGTCATGTTGGGTAGCTTGGCAGAAGCTTATGGACAGAATGTGGTTAATACTGGTTAAGACCTAAATGAAGTCCAGGAAAGCTGGTTAGGATAACTGCCCGTCACGATGTGACTAAAATAATGCTGATAATGGCGTTTAACCCGATGAAACAAACAATTGTACACATGTATTTGTTATGTTTTATGCATGTGTATTATATACATGTAATTATGTAATACTATGTTTGCCAATGTATATGTTTGTAAATATGTTGTCCTCTTAGGCTAGTTGGTCTAATGGAATTAAAATAACGTAAAATGTATCTATCAAACAACATGAAATCGCTGTACATGTCCAGTCAGACAGAAGATTTAACCCGATGTACAATGTGATGTACAATGTGATCTTACAAACGCTTGAAAACCAAAGCAATCGTGAATCGTGACAGCTTGATGATCTATCGACAACGATCAGTGCAGATAAACCGAATCACCGTGCGCTACAGTACTTATCATTAGATTATACAATACGGTATCATAGTTGCTTGTTTTTAATATTTTATTGTGAATTTCGTAATTGAATATATACAAGATGTGTAAAGTGGATATTTTATTGTTTATTCAAACTTCTCGTGTATCAGTTTTCGGATTTTCAGGCATCGAATCAAACAAATTAATTAATGCACTATTTGCTAGTCTGCAGAATGTCAAAATTAAGTCCGGAGGTGTAGTTAATTAGCTTTTAACAAACGTTGTAAGATAAACGGTTGTTCAATGATTTAGTCGTCTATTATTTTATATAGATTATAACATCTGCATATTATATATATAGATATATCTTCATCATTCGATATTGTATAGATCACGCGATAGTTATGCCTATTGCAACACAACACATATTATAATTAATGCAGGCCTCAGTCACACTTGTCACGCGTGATCGACGATAAAAAATATGGAATATAACGATTATCATCGTCTTTATATCGAACATATCGCACGTGATAACTAGAGACGATATTTACTCGAGTTAAATTTAGGGATGATAAACATTTATATTTTTGGGTTAACGCCGTTTTTTTTCAACTATTTTTCTGTTATATAGGACGGCCGATTCATCTAGTTGATGACAAGTTTTCTTGGACGATACTCCCACCACTACTAACTTACCCATCCACAAGGAACTATGGAAGGGTATGACCTGTCGCGACCGGGAGGATGATTGTGATATCGTATTATGATGAATGCGCGTATATCGTTGTCGGTAATCGTTGTACTCACGATGATCGCAAGAAGTATAGATGTTAGAACAAAGGGACCATGACATGATATCGATGTTTGATAATCGATATTTTGTTTTACTTGCAATGATTTCAATTCGATTATCGACGATTAAGAATCGAAGAATCACGATAAAACAGACAGAAAAAGAGAACATGTGGATTTTCGATCAACATTTACCTTGGAAAATCTCATAAATTTTAAAACCTATGTGATATCAAGATATTATCGCATGTTCCGTGTTGTTATCGTCATAAATCATATTATACATTTAGCACAGAAACTAAGCTTGCTCATACGATTATCGCAATGCATTCGAATATACTCCCTTAACTTCAGAGCAAATTTTGATGACGAATATACTTTACATGATGTATCACAAGCGTCCGAACATTTCTCTCGTGGTGCCTTACGATAATCGACAAACTGTCATGATATCATCGAAATATACCAATGACATTTTCATACGTTACAACAAATTCCGAACTTGTTCCTGTACTCGTAAAAGAATGCGATCTGACATAATAAATCGAAAGATCGATAATCGATCACTTACCTTAGAGCTACTGTATCGATAGGCTGCTTCAAAGGATAATCTCTGTTATAAGACGTTTGATACGGACTGAGAAAATTCTTCGAATGATCCACACCTAAAAAAGACACACACGAAAAATGATTTCCTCTTTTTCAGCACTTGCTAATGTTCTAATATAATATCGTATGCTCTTCTTGTACATCTATTACTGTTGAATTTTAATTTCAAATCTGATTAAAACTTACATCAAATTGGAGTGCAAGATAAACACTTCACGTGACCTAAAAGATCTTAAAAATAAATTATATACATTTTGTATTTGAAGATAGTCTCAGATGTACAATAACCTGATTGTAAGCTTTATATTCATTCCGTTATAAGAATACATAACGAGGTTCATGTAGACACTTTCATATTGTATAGATTATGTGTATTTAATTTGAAATATCTATTGACACAATAAAACACATATAAAATGAATTAAGCCGTTACTTTAACTATAAAACGCAAACATTTAATACTGTCTTTTTGTTGACTTTGTCAAATTTTTTTAACAACTGCCTACGTAACATAATGATTATTATCCTCACTGACTTGATTCATTGTTTATACCAAGGCATACAATAATTGTTTATTTCTGGTTGCCTGGTCTAGCCTAGTTTCCCCCGCGACCCTAGACTTTAGACTAGACCAGAGAATGTTAATGGGCCACGTAAATAGCTACAAAAACTGTTAAAGCCTAAAGTTGACGTTCAATTTATTTAAAATGTGACCTTTATTGATAGGTGGTCTTAATTTAGAGATCATTTTGTTTCTAAACATTATTTGACGATATGCAAAACTGGCATTTATTCACAGGACTGTTTTTACTCGGAAATGGTCGCAAACACAGATTTGACTGTAGATTTTTATTACAATGAGATAAGTTCGGAGTAAAACTGGTAATACTGAGTTTAATGAATGATCTCATTTGAATCTCAGCTGTGAATTTTGGGTTCTCAATATCGTGTTGAGGTTTATTTTTATTTCAAATGGATTCGGATTATTTTGTCAATTGTTCTTGAGTTATCAACTACACCAGAAGGCCTTAAATGCCCATTTTAACCGTTCCCTTGCAAGGACCCCCCGATGTGAGGTCCTGATTCTAGGTATATTTTAATGAGAAGTAGCAATAGGCAGAATGGTACACTTTTAATACCTTCCATTTTGTATAAATAAAACTCTTACGATTATTTCAATTACATGCACTAATGTTGGACACTAAAGATTTGATATAATGTATTCTTAATGTCGATTCTGATACTCAAACAGAGATATGGCTGCCATTCCTAGAATAGTTAAACATGGCAATTGAATACTAGTATAAATCATAAATTGAATATTATTATTATTGAATATTTCATTAAATTCCTATTTTCCTGATTTAATACAGCATCAAATTACAAATAGTGTACCAGGAATCGATATTATACTATCGGAGCAGAGGGAGACGTTTTACACTATATTGATTTCTAGTCTCACAGAACCAAGTTAATGATGTTGAGAAATAGGCTGCCAAGTTTGTATCAAAGTTGTCGATTGGCCTCGTGGCCTAATGGATAAGGCGTCTGACTTCGAATCAGAAGATTGCGAGTTCGAGTCTCGTCGGGGTCATTTTTTTTATTTCTCCTTACAAATTATTCTCGATGCTCAGTCCATGAGATACAAAACATGTACACAATTAATTGTGTTTGTATGTATTCAATCAATACAAACGGTGAAATATTTTTAATCTCAACCTGATTGGGCCAGAACCTGTTCTGCTTGTGAAAAATTGGATGCCAAATTTGTATCAATGTAGTCGACTGGCCCCGTGGCCTAATGGATAAGGCGTCTGACTTCGAATCAGAAGATTGCGAGTTCGAGTCTCGTCGGGGTCATTTTTGGATTTCTTCCAGAGGGGTTCTATAGCACAGGGTCTATCAAATCTTCTACAAAACTTTAGGACTACTTTCTGTGTATACCCATAGGCACTCGATTCCGTGATTTTTATACGTTTACAGACGTTATTTTTCAATTTCACACATCAAACAACGCAAATCTGTCGAAAGAAAAATCTTATTTTTTTCCCTTATTGAGTGTATAAAATACTCCGTGGTAGTGAACTCGCCATCGTTTCGATTGACGGTAGTGACGAAAATAAGCGTGGGTCCCGGCTTTCCATGTAAAAGCTGTCAAAACGTTTAAAGTTGGGGCACACTACAACGGAAGCAAGGTTCCCGGAAAGCACATGCAGATTACAAGGAAAGCCGGGACCCACGCTTATTTTCGTCACTACCGTCTTTTCTTTCGACAGATTTGCGTTGTTTGATGGGTGAAATTGAAAAATAACGTCTGTAAACGTATAAAAATCACGAAAGCGAGTGCATATGTGTATACCAATATCAGACTGGCGTTTTTCACTTCGGTTTAACTTCGTACCAACAGCCATTGTGACTTCTCCAGCGTTTACTGTGAAAAGAAGACCCAAGGTGTTCGCCTAGGTTGAACCAGCGTTATTACGTCAGATAGCTAGACAGCTCACATGTGATTGTTTCCTGGTATTGGGTGGTAACTTAATGTGGTAAGGGGCTAGTGACTATTAGCCAAAATCATAGACCATACAACCACTCGACCACGGAGGCCCTTTTTATTGTATATACAGTCAAGCCCGGGAACAAAGGCCACCCTTGGGTGAGATATAATATGACCTTTATTGACAGGTGGTTTTTATTCGTGGATCATTCTGTTCTAAAAAAATATAAAATGAATAATGACCGTTTTTGAAAGAATTGCCTAATCAAATATTGTTCACAGAACAGCCCTTATTCGAAGGTGGTCGCTAATACAGGTGTGACTGTATTAAAATCAAAAAAGTCCCCACCGACTATCCTCACATTATATGAACTGCAGGCTTGCATTAATCGACCAAGGGCAATTAATTCTCTGACTCAATTGATGTTTGCAGTTTGCCCATAAAATCATTATCACCTAATGGAATAGTTTCTCGTTGTTCATTAAGTTGACATCAGATAGTTTGTAATTTACAGCCAGTAATTTATTGCTTATTTAGATTGATTTTTGTTTCGTTTTATTTCACATTCTCACGCAAATCTATTAAATGCGAAAAATGTCTGAGTTTACTAGAAAGTGTTTACCTTCCAAAGGTCGTACAAAGTAAAAGTGCGTGTCGTGTTATTGTCGGTAATGAGCTATCCGCTTTCATGTTATACAAACATGCTGGTTATAAATGTATTGATTTATAGTTCTAGTAAATTGATACTTTGTAACTTTAAACGTAACAGAAGCTTTGAATTCAAATACGTTTGTTTTAATGGGACTATACTCTAGTTTGTATTATATATGTAATAATGATGAAAATATAAAAATAAAAGTGTATCAGATCTGTAAGCGCTGTTTATTTACGCCAGCACTTGCCGTCTGGCCTCGTGGCCTAATGGATAAGGCGTCTGACTTCGAATCAGAAGATTGCGAGTTCGAGTCTCGTCGAGGTCATTTTTTGAATTTCTTCTAGAGGGGCTCTACAGCACAGGGTCTATCAACATAATACTTCGGGACTTCTTTCTGTGTATACTAATATCAGACCCTTTTCCACCTCGGTTAACCGTCGCGCCATAAGCTAGGAGAATTTGGCGACTTCATCAGTTTTAACGATGTTGGAAATACACCAGTAAACGCCTGGGTAGAACCACTGACTTTCTGTTAGCTGGCTCGACAGATTCCTCCTGTATATTTTTTTCACGGTGGGATTCGAACCCAGAGCGTTGGTGGGATGGTGATCACTAGACAGAGCCTCTAACCACACAGCCACGAAGGCCACTAGAATATGGTGTAAGATATGGGAGAAATTGTGTCTCTTTGGAAGTCCGTCCGTTAGTGGTTGTTATCCTGAAGAGGTCACTCAATTGGGATTTAGGTTTAGTGAAGTTTTATTGTAATATATCCGATAGTTCTATAATGTAGATGTTTGTTGTACATGTATATCCGACCCTTAAAGTTCAATAGCACAATACTTCAGTCAAACATGTTTTACCTTTATTGTAATTTCATTTAGTGTGCAAGTTTATACGCTTCGAAGACCTTTTCAATCAACGTTTGCATCAATCTAATTAAAAGATAACAGTTTTCACCTCGGTCTGGGACGGACCTGATCCGACTTTATACTAGCAAGTTTCGAGCGATTAAGCCTGGTACCCGTAGCGGGATAAAGGCACAAGGTTGTATTCATATAGAAAAATGTGCGGGAACCAAGTTGTGTTGGGTGCTAGTTGTGCCGTACCAGACCAGACCGGAACGGACCGAAACCGGACCGGACCTGATCAACCAGATTTGGTTTTAACACCATTCGATGTACGGTCATGCATGTACATGCATTGCGTTAATTAAAACCTTCAAACTAGTAGATAATGTCGGGATTTTAAACCCAATCTTTTAAATCGATCACCACCAGTCGGGGACATTTTTTCATTATGTTATACGTTGACAGGGCTAGATTGTAATACATTTACATAGATAAGCAGATTATTGAAGTATTATAAATTTAAATCTTAGGAAAATAAAAGTGAATGAACCTTGGTAAACATGAATGTTTGTTTTTACACGTTAAGACTTAGCTGTCTATACACACTTGTGAAAAAAGCGTAACCAGGTTTTAGATAACTGTGTTCAAACATAGTGATTAATTTTGGCGTGACATTTAGGGACTGGAATCACGACAGGCACAAACTCTCCATTAAGTATTAAACACTTTATTAATACCGAAAAAGTTAAAATTTTACAAACTAATGGCATGAGTATATAGATGTTTAAACTGTTTAAATACATGTATAACATACTAAGGCATGTTAATTCGTAACTCCTTAAATCAAATACGGACGACGTGGTTGAGGCGGTGAGGTTGAGTATATAGCGCCGGACTGACTGTCCTGGGCCCGAGGGAGTACAGTTCAAGACCGTTCTCAAAACTCAAGTACATTTATCTTTTTTTTATCTTCCAGTGTCCACTAGATCATCCTGGTGAAACAAAAAATATTTCCCCATACTAGTAATTAATCTTTGGATGAATGAATTTGAACATTTAAATCAGCATTATACGTCTATCTGACCAAATTGATCGCACATTTTATATTGAGAATGGAAATAAAACGTAGGCATCGAAAACACTCTCACTGGGGTCTGGTCAAATCCCGACGCAGTGGGGTTTTCCTCAAGGTCAACTCTTAAAATATCTAAATTACATGTTATTATCAGGCTACATACATATGAGTCACTTGAGAGATTAAGTCAGACGAAATAACTGACCTATCAATCAAAACACATATCATTGATATGAATAGCGAATGATATTACCTGTTTGCGTTTTGTCGTCAAAAGGAAAAAGAAATACCTCGTATTTGTGATTAACTTCTTCGGTTACAAATTTTAGTACAATAATGTACATGTATGTTTAAATATAATACATAAACTTGCTATTGGAAGTAACTATTCGTCAATAGTAAGACGGTATGAAGTCACACACATATCTGACAAAAATATTAATAAACCATGAATATGGAGGAATATACTCCATTCATTCTTGTTTTAAACATAAGCCTTTTTAACGTGTTTTCAACTCACTAGATGTCGATGTACGTTGTTTCATTGTATTCGTTTAAACAGTATACCTAGACAAGAAATTTTAATGCATAGCATGCTTAAAAAAATATCTTAAGCGGTAAAAGCACTTAAACGGCATAAGGTTGTTTTGAATTAAACATGGACATATTACAGTAGTCCCACCAAATCTTTTAAGGTCATTAGCAGTTTTAAAAACTTCCTATAAATAAAAAAGCAACCTTAAATATTTAAAACTTCTTTAAAAGCTCTCACAAACCGCAATAGCCATACCGCATTAAAATACTTCACGGAGTGATCGCGTCAACATTACTGATGGGAATAATTTTACTGATATCTAACTACAGTATGATATTAAATGTACGTGAAGTTAAACATACATTTTGTACTTATTAGTAGTTATATGCAAAAACATTTGAGATCTATCCTTACTCAATTCCGATCTGGCACATTACCTTTAAATATTCAAACAGGACGTTTTCTAAATATTCCAAGAGAGTCTAGGATATGCAAGCAATGTAATACTGGATTAGTTGAAACTGAGATTCATTTTATCTTTATCTGTCAAAAATTCGCGAGCTTAAGAGAAAGCGTATTTTCATCAATGAAGCCTTAAAATGTCGAATCTAATTATTATTAACGTTTTCATTGTTTAATATTATACCGTTCTATTGTACCTACATTCATAACATATTTTGATTTAATCACAAACTGTGTTTATGTAACTTATAAATGTTTTTATTTTCCTTTAAATTCTGTGTTTATATACTGTATTTCTTTATTATGCCTGTCACTATAATAGATAAACTATATATATATATACATAGTAATATTTTCAAGACACACAGTTTTACACACACTCTTAAAACAATGTTTGAACGCATGATAAAGTTTGTTCTACGACATCGAGAAATTTGAACAGTAATGTCGATCGACGGAGTAGAACTTAAGGATCGATATATTCCATGTACTTTTTATATGGTAATTCAAAATCCAGGCGATTAATTGAATTACAACAAATCTAACAAATCAATCAGTCGTCAGACTTTGTGCATTGAAATTCAGAACTCAATTATCAAAAGATAATTAAGTGCACCGGTTTACTGACAAGCGGAACTTGTTCATTGTAACATTAAAAGCAGAGGCATACATTCGATCCGTTATCTTTCATAATCAATAAAATACAAACCATAAACAAGTTTATTTTCTCCATACCAAGGTAGAAAATACTGCTATACATCTTTATGTTCGTTTGGATTGATTTTACAACACAATGAATGAGACAGAAAAAAAGCCAAAGAAAAGGAATGAAAAAGTGGATTTCGTTTTATTAAGCTCTTTGATATCGCCGAGAAGACGTGGTTCTTTAAAATTAAATCAGTCAATACATATGTAGCTTTAAGTCCTTTTATTTATTGTTAAACAAGCAGTATAAGGCTTTAGTGTGTAATGTTATTAGAGATCAAATGTTTGCTCTATTGAATGAATCGACGGTTAGTGTATAGTTATGTTAAGGTACAACATTTTGGGTTAAAGTGTTTAATATTTTATTGTCTTACCCGACATTGGGGCCGCCGTGTATGGTCGCCGTATATTATTCCTGTTTCCGCCATTTCCTACATGAATTGAATTAATTAATTCCATACATTTAGCTTTATCACTTAGAGAGTCCGTTTTGTCATAAAAGTTTTGAAGATCGTCAGCTAGACCTGGTCCGATCGTATCATCGCCAAGCTGAAATAAATCAACGCAGATAAGAGGTGAACGAATATATACGATGATTTTAAACCAGAATTTAATCAATTTAAACGAGAAATTAAATTCTTACCCTCGCTTCTGGTCGAATCATCGTATAATTCATAGGAGCTGCCATTGTAGCAGCCGCCATTTTTTCGTTAACCTCTAACCTCTATTGATTTCTTACGTGATTGGCTTAACGCGGTCACATGACCAAACATTTAGTTTACAGTTGTCATCGCGGTTGGCAAGGCCAGTTTATCGCGCTTGATAAAGACGGAGACACGAAACTTGATAAATATAACTGTTAGGGAAGGTTTAACAATATAACAGAATGACAGATTGTCGTTTAAAGCGGTATTATGATAGGGCAAACTCTCGCTTCAATATAAATCAATGATAAAATTCTTAAGCAGGCAGCTATCTAAAATAGTAGTAAATTCTTAAAAAGAAAGCATTTATTTTAAGCACGACAGTTTTCCCGTAAGTGGAACTATCATAAATTCGAAAAATTATTCTGTTTAGATAAACTAATGAAAACAAAAGTGAACGCCCATAATAGTTGATGAGTCAGCATTGTTGACTTTGAATGACTCTGAATACGTGTGCAGTCAAACCTGTGTTTGCAGTCACCTTCGAATAAACCTTTGTTCACAGGATTGACTGTATATATATTTAATCAGAGACGTATAATACAACGTCTCTGATTTTCTATGATAATTATTAATTTTAAAACTGTTACACCTCCTTTTTAAAACGATAGTATACAAGTATCATGAGTGTTACTTATAAATAGTTTTGTTGTTGTTGTTGTTGTCGCTGATGCTGTTTATGCGTTGCTGCTGATGATAATGATGATGAACTCTTGTACTTAACACGGAATAATGGTGATGAGGTGATTTATAATTCAGTCATATAGTTTTTATATTACTCGTGATGCTGATTGATAAAAATATGATTATGGTGGTGTTAACTGTATGTATGGTGATGAAAATGATGATGATGGCGTCGGTGATGACGATGATGACTGTGGTAATGATGATTAAGATGATGACGATTGCAATGCTATTGGTGCAAATTTTCTTGTTATTAAAGTAAATGATAATTATGTCGAAAATGGTAATGATGGAGAAAATATAACTTCTACATGCAGTTACTGCCGCTTTTTGATATTTCGATGATGAGGAGGAAGAGGAGGAGGAATATGACGAAGGCATGCTGAACATGCTGCTGCTGCTGCTGATGATGATGATGATAATTATGATGTAGATGATATTGATGATAATAATTATAATAGTGATGTTGACGATGACAAGATGATAATGATGATGTTGATTTTGCTGATGATGATGCTAATGATGCTGTTGCTGCTCCTGCTGATAATAATTTTGATGACGACGAAGATGAGGAGAAGGAGGGGTAGCTATGAGTTGGAAGAAGATGATGATGATGATATTAATAAAGATACATATGATGAACATAATTTTATGGATGAACAAATGCCTTGTGTAAAAAATATACAAATAAATGCTACATGATAGATTAAATCAATAACTTAAAGTATAATTATAATTTATAGTATTATACTGATTGTTCTTATGCATACAAATATTATAAGATAATATTACAATGAATATTATATATCATTGGTGGTTTGAATATACATCTACTGCGTATTTAGTATTTACTCAAATCTTCTTAGAGCTTAAAATTATTATGAAGCTTAGTTCACAATTTACTACTTATACTTAGTAAGTAATAGGTTTAAAGTTTACATGTTCACCGAACAAGATGCATATAGAAGATAATACATGTAAATATATAGTAAATGTAACCACACACATCATTCAATATCTACTCGTGGTAGTGACATGGATATTATGAATTCATTACGCAAGCGGTAGCGTGGTCGAGCGGTCTAAGGCGCTGGTTTTAGGCACCAGTCTCTTCGGAGGCGTGGGTTCGAATCCCACCGCTGCCACATGTTTTATACATTTTTTAAAAACTCTTTTTTCGGAATTTCTATAGACTGTATGTTTATTTAATCTGAACACAGTATTCAAATAATCACGGAAAACCAAAGGGGTTTGTCACGAAAAAAAATCCCCAAAAAATATTTTTTTTTCGTGACAAACCCCTTTGCGAAAAACTACATAAATATTAACCTTCTGAACAGTGACCTGATTAAAATACTTTAGACAACCTCATCATTCGTTTGTAATTGATAGAAAATGGTTACATAATGTACCCCACCTGTATATCCTTTATCATTGTATGAATATTTCATACAGCCAGGTAGTTAAATTTGGATTCGATGAAGCGAATATATCATCCCAATCGACCGTCTTAGACTACTAAGACCGTCCCAATATAACAACCACGCATGTTTGCCTTGTATGTTCTGTTTGATGAGACGCATTCAGTATTAGTAACAAAAAAACCCGATTCTTTTGGTCTCAAAGGTAGTCTTAATTTCCACCTTTACATAAACATTATTTCAGTAACATGGTTTGCCTCAAATAAAAGGGTAGCTTGATATTGACAGATCATAAAAGATATCAGTGTTTGAAAGCATGAACAAGTAATTACTAGCATGCCGGAGTGACACTCCGGAAAGTCTACTATTTCCTTTTTTATATCAGGGGGTTAAATTAACTTTAATTATCAGGCAGAGACCATGACCTGAACTAGATCTCGGAGAACCCCTTCGTTCTCCCTTAATATGAATCAGCGTACTTAAATTAAAATAATAATAAAATATTAATATGAGGTTAGAAATCCCTTTTGGGGAAAACATTCTCGCCAGAAAAACAATTTGGGGAATGCAATTTCAAGGAGTATTAAAATTAGAAATTTGGGGAGAAATGCATGATTTCAAAGAAATTCTCAGAGGATATCGGGCCCCTTAAAGGCTACAATTTTATGATATAGAAGACTCCTGACTACATGCTGCTTATAACTAAATTAAAGCATATACATGTACATATATGATAGAAATATTCCATTGTGAATTATATTCAGTACATTATACAGAAAATTGTACACTCTTCTTTCTATTTAGTACTAAGGCATGAAATTAAATGTTGCATCCGTCACAATTTAGAAATAACTATTATAAGATTATACAACGAACTTACCTATACACTGTAAGTATGACACGAGCCCCTAATGAATTTTGATAATAATTTCTCGTCACAATATAAGAAGCGCTAAATAAAACAACACTGCTCATTTCCATATCTTTTATAAAGATATCGCAATTTACCTAATCATCATTTTTTTACTGTCAATAACGTCCAACAACCACCAGTTGCTATTGGATACCACGTGTAAACAATGACCTTATTTATATGCATCTAATTAAATATTCACGAGAGAAAATAATGTGTTTATATGCATAAACTACCTGTGGTTTTGTTTACCTTGAAATAGGAAGCTTGGTCGAATGTGTTAAACACTAAACAGGACCAATATGAGAAGATATGTCATAAAATATTAATGGCTATTTACAGTCATAACCATCGTATAACTGAAATACAATTATGCAAACATAAATAATTCCATTCTAGATAAATAAGGTCTGTGTTGGAACATTATTATTGTTACCTATGCATTTTCAGGGCACTATAAAGAATTGAATGAAATTACGTTATAAGAATATGAAACTCAAAGTAATAAAATATGACTTGTTTACATTAAACTCCATGTAATACAATTATATGAGAAGAGAATATCAGAAGAATACAAAGTTATCGAAAAATACAGTGAAACTTTGATATGATGACCCAAGTGAATCCTAAAACAATCTATCTATATATTAAGGGAGTATTATCACCGAGATTGTTATAAAGAGGGGGTATTAAAACAGGTCTGAAAATAAGTGTACATAATAGCGAAGTGGTCGGATATTAAAGTGTTCTCTTGTAGAGGTCTTACTGTATTCGTAATAGATGTGAAGAATCTAACTTAAACGACAGAGTGCTTAAACTCACAGTGTGTGTTTAAACAGTTCTCTATCATAATACTGAATAACTCTAATGCTGTTTGGGTACCTAGGGTCCGAATTATAACATAGCCATAACAAGTAGGCGTCCGATGTGTAAACCATAGGCACTACTTAATTGATATTCATAGGCAGTAACATTATAGAAGTCCAGGGAAGATATTGGGTAATTTCAAATATTAAGGTCGGTGAAATTCTAACAAGAATCAAGCAGTTAAGAATATACGTTATGATGTTTTACCGCGGCCTTATTTGATGTTTATGATACAAGCATAAGTTGGAATGGCAATATTCACAGAACAAGGCCTCCACCCCATAGATCTATGGGTTCAACATTCGAGTAGTAGGCAGTTGCAGTCACCCAATAACATGGGTATAAACAAAATATTTATATCATCAATATTGTACAAGATATATCAAATATCTGAATTGCATCATATAATTATACCACACTAGTTTTATGTGCCTCATCTTTTTTCAATAACCGTGAGTTTGTGAATGTTGTAGAGAAATGTATGTATATGATAATACCTAATTCAAGTTTCATGTGATAAATTTTGTACATCAAATCTAAGGTGAGCAAAACAATAGAAAAAAACCTTAATAGCAGTAATCTATCTTATAAAGTAAAAGTATTAAATGCTATATCATGACAATGAATTGGAGTAATTTGGGAAACATTCGTAAATATATCTGTATAATGCACTAACCTTTCTAATGACGACACAACTTCATAATTTATATCCGCACAGGGAAGATGCCGTCCTTCTTAGCAACGCAATGTAATAATAACGTCGACGTAACGTCATGACGTAATGTGCCATAATCATGACGTATAAACGACGTCGATTGTAAATCATTTAAAACAACGCTACACAGCAGATATTTTGTCATTATTTATGCGTATATTTATTGATACCAAGGTATTATCAGTTAGACAGCGCTAACATGAATTTCTATCTTGATTTTATTACTGATTATACTAGTATAAGGCAAATTACACTCGGTTCCTCGACTGATCGAATTGTCATCATTTATAAGCATTTGCTACCGTTTTATCGACTTATAGTAATTTTGTTTCCTTACTTAAAGTTTAAATCAATGTCCTGTTTTTCTGAGAATCCAAAATAACGGCATCAATGTATGTTTTTAAAAAAAAAGTTTACTATACCCTACGCAGTTAACTAACCCAATACGTCCAATGGCATTGGTTTAACATTTTCTTAGATAACTGTTAAATAAACAATTTCTTATAAATGTCAGTAGTTTTAGCAGTACGCTACAACATATTAGTTGAAATAATCCAAATTACCAAAAATGCAATAACAGTATGTTTTTATTGTGTTGCTTCCCTCTTACAACGACCATTGTACAATTCGTTTCAGGCATGTAATTGACCTTACGACAGATTTTGATTGGCATGACAAATTAGCTAATCAGATCGCAGAACTGATAAGCCAAGTCATCTTGTCTGACAGACTTCTTTCTGACCACGGTCAATATCTATGATCAGTTTTGTAAAGAAAAACCTAAATACGAAGAAACGATGATGCGACAGAACTTTTAAATCATCCAGATGGATAAGGAAAATGTCGAAGTGTCCAACAGCATATTAAATTTGTGACAACATTAGTCAAATTTTATACATCTTTATGTCTGTACTAAGGCACATGTTTCATTTAAACATAACTTATTTGTAATGAATGTGTATATTGGTACCAGCTTCTAACTAACATATTTAACAATGATATATATGTGACACAGAAACATAACAACTATTTTCTTGCAGTTGCTTCCCTTTAATTGACACACGATTTTAGAATAAGATCCAACATACAGTATGGAACTAAAGGATAGCGTTATCTGTTATCTGTCCATTCGACATTTCAGGGCCGTCCCAGAGAGAGAGAGAGGAGAACTGGGCATTCGTACCCCTATACTCTTATTTCGAATAGTTTGTCCTCGTTCTTTACTGTGCCAAATGTTAATCACAAGTTAAAACCTTATTTCTTTCCTGTGATTTTCTATAGACAGTATTTGGCTCCTTAGCTGGCATTGAGACACTGAGTAAGCGTCCCTGAACTGTCAGAAGGCGGAACTGAGATTCGAACACACGACCTTCAATTAGTAGAATCCAGCGCGTTACCAGTAGACCACCAGTCCGCACTACTAACTAAAAAAATAACACAAGTGATTATCTAACAAAACCTCATGAAGAAGATAATTATAAAAATAGGTATTCTGACCTGTAGAGTACAGTTACTATAGCGTTAGTTACGCTCATTTAATGTAAGTCGAGGGGGCAAAAAGTCGGAACGCAGACTGCAGACTGGAACGTAGTTCGCCAATTCAACTTTATGCAACATTTTTACAGTTCCATAATTGGAAACATTTAGCAAACGATTGCTTTATGTCGCATTAATTAAATCCGGCTCCTTAACTTCGACCACTTCCTTTTTCTTAAGCACACAACACAAGGTTAGCATCGCCCCTAATATATTCAATGCACCATACGAACTTCCCACGATTACCCACTTGTACCTCTCCCATATGCTGCTCGGCTCTGTGGAATATAAAAATATATCAAATAAGATGACTTCATAATATCACACCATAGGACATTCGTGGACGAGTGACTAAAGATGAATTCCACAGACAATATTAACATGCGTTGAAGCTGCACAGTAACTTTGAGAAGGTCGCAATCGTAACAACTCGGGCATTTCCGTAACTGAGAAATACGCCTCGTACATAAGTGTAGGGTTACAAAAGTTTGGTTATTTTGTGTCCGGTCACTATATTTTCAACATTAGATACTCGGTTTCTCAGAATTTCAGACTGTCAAAGTGTTTATCGTCCACGATTGATAAAATGGGCATAAAATTCCCATTGATAGAGAAACAGGTTGTTTCCATCCTTGAATTCCCAGGGTCAGCCATGGTGGAAAATAAACCGCGAACAACAAAAAAATGGCCGCCTGTCTATTATGTCCGAGATACTTTCTTTATACAAACACCGAGGAGTTCCGATTGGGAGGGTCGACGGTTAGTTTAAACTTTATTTCAAATTAAAGTTTAAACTAACCGTCGACCTTCCCAGGTCAAGGTCGACGGTTCTACCCCGATGTACATATGGGATCTCCTCTGCCAATAAATCAGGAAAAGTGACCAAATGACCATGGCTGTTGATGCGGGGTTAAACTTCAGAGAACAAAACAGAACGTAGTGCTGCCAACTTAAACATCAAAGTGACAATAAGTAATGTCTTTAAAAACATTCCCGAAGTGTCTTTGATGTTATGATGCATGTTCCTAAATTGCCAATATAGAAACGTGTGAACACCACTTATCACCTAGCAGTCTAAGTAGGTCACGCATTAAAATGTTGATATTAGGTCAGCTAAATAAAATTTTCTCATATCTACTGTATATTAATTCAAATAAATGTAAAATGTTTGTCAAGAACGGTTTATAACTATTTCGACCGCAGAAGAATGCGTTTTCGTACATTTTTACTTTACGAATTTTACAACGGAAACACATCAAACACTTATTATATATAGACCTGCGCCTGTATACGAGACGCAGATAACAACTTACCGCTAGCATCTATATTCGATGAATCGGTTTGATCGACCAGATTCGAATCATCCGAAATATAGGTTAGTTTGAATCCCCCACCTTCGACACTATTGTCAGTTCGAAACACAATATACAAAGTGCTTCCAGTGCTTTGATACACTGGTAGTTCATCTGTCTGACAACAATATGCATCCACAAGAACACCCCCAGTGTTGTCTGACCCTTAAAAATGAAAAGAATAGTAAACATTTTTCTGTCTATTAAGGCTAAGAAAAACAAAATGTACTTTTGCCGGAGTCAGTATATTTCATATCGAGCTATTGAGCGGTAACAATATCAATTCTTATTATTCATAAAACTTGCTCTGAATCAGACATTAGATGAATCATTTTCATCTGGAAATTATATTTGATTTATACATTTGTATATATATATTGTTTTGTAAATCGTACATTGATAATGCTTATGAATTTAAAATAACCGTGCACTGTGCACAACCAGAGCCAAAGTGTGTGCGTCCTAGATATTGACCCCATTTGTAAATTAAGACACGGAATACGCCGCACAATTATTACGGTTGTAATGAATATTCATTTAATTGAATATAATATTATGCATACCGTCGTAAAATGTCAACCAGTCAGCACAAGCAGCGTTCTTCTCTGAGTATTCGATGTCGCAAAATACGACTGATAACAGTATCGTATTATTCGTGTACCTTGTAGTAATCTGATAGTCGTAGACAAGATTGCTAAAAACGTGATAAAATAGCATTTTTCAAAAAACAGTACAACCTCTTCAGGACGGTCCTCTCTTGATCAGAAACCTCCCTTCAACAACAGCATGATTCTTTCCAACAGCACGTTTTTACTATTAATTCAACCTCTCCTATGTACCACGTTTTTACAAATGGTTAAATTGGTAATACAAATAAAAAAAATAACCTCTCAACAACAACATAATTTTGTTACTCCCAAACGGTGTTGCTTTGGCGAGGTTACACTGAATCTTGAAGGGTTCGACAGCCGATTCGCTTGAGTAGATCCGATGGATTAAAAAACTTACAATCTGTTATGTCAAAAGAATTATACCACACATTAACGTGTGTTTTGTAATTTTCCATGCAAATATGTATTTTATATTCGACAATCGTGTATTTGCACTCATGTACCAAAATTTATTAAGAATACATTTTTACTGCAATTCAGTTACATTGTATCTCGAAATATGGGAAGATTTAATTATTTTTTTTTAGCTTTTTAATTCTTTTTTTTTTCATTTCTATCAAATGACACGAGTGTTTTAGATTAAAAAGATTGACCAAAATCTCCCAATCATTGTTTATAGCTTAATCATTATTGCAGCTAAAAACATAGTTCCATACTGCGTGGCAATGCAAACTTTCAATTTCTGCTTTTCGTGGATAACCGCACAACGTTTACTGAACGCATATTTGTACATCACACCGAGTAACAATTGGAATGAAAATCAACTTACTTCGCATAAGCCCCATCAAAATACCCAGGAGAATAGATGACCGATTCTGTCAACGTAGCGTTTAGTGTTTCGCTTTGACCTGTCAAGAATATAGTCAAGAGGTAATAATATTATATTAGTTGCAGATGTACATTGTATGTTATTCAGAAGTTGAATTGACAATATTGCTATAAGTAACCAGAATACATCGTATGGATGCAGCCTCGATTTAATTGAATTCAGTTCGAACGTTCTATTGTTCCTGTAGTCGTGGAGATCAAAACAATCTATTAGCATTTATAAAAATAAGTATACCCAGAACAGAAATCTCCCACAGTATTTGTTAAATCGGTGACTCAAAAGATCACCATTTCTCAAACATAAGACCGGCTTTCTACTTCTCTCCCTTTATCTGTAATAATCTACCAATTTAATACAATATTACTTCATGATAAGATATGGAATAAACAACACCAAAATTACCTTCGCTGGGCGAAATAAATACCATAGACACCAGAAAACATACTTCCCAAAAAGTAGAAACTGTCTTCATTTTAATCAAACAATCAACAGTGTTGTGAAACGAATGATTTATTGAAATAAAAGCGAAAGCTGCGAAAGACATACCACACATTGTCCTACCTTTATTACAAAGCCAGTTCTTGCTGTGTGTTTAAATGAATAATTTACTTTAAACGACTTTGTGCATAACAATGTCTCCAGAATTGACGTAAGGTAACAATAAAACCCAATTGTACCGTTTTAAATACCGTTCTTCTTGAATGAAAAAAAAAACAAAAACGGTCTCAATGGACTAATTAATAGTCCATGCTAATATCACATATAATACTGCAATCATTATGAATTTATTACTATGTTCTGTTGTGAATAATAAGAACATTCATTTCTCATTCTGTGAAAGGAAACTAGAACAATAACTATGTAGGTTCACCAGAAATATAAGATGACAAACACGTTCTCAAGTTATTGATTTATCATAATATTCAAACAGAGAGTAGACTTTGAGGGTCCCCGAAGTCGAGTGATGATAGACTCAGACTGGTAATCACAAGCCACTCACTGCTGAAAGTTCGAATTCGATTCGGTACCAAACAATTTTCAAATGTGAGGAGTCTGTCCATCTAGCTATACGGATGGTTTGTGGTTATGCCTGGGTGTACGTCGAGGGCCTTTCTCAACCGCATCAGATGGTAATATCACCAAGGAATACTGGCCGTTATGTAATAAAGTAGCCTCAGTAGGAAAACATGATTACAAAATGTCATGATTCAAATCAAATATCGTCAGCTTATATCTATATACGATCATTTGTAAAATGTAGACTTAAATAAAATGATGGACCACAGCGTTAAATTAACTTTTCTGACAAAAAAGGACTTCGACTGACATATTGTATTATTACCCAAAACATTATATAAATAATAATTCTTTGTTTGTCTGTTTGTTTTCTTTGTTTTTGTTTGTTTGCTGTTTTACAAAAATAGTTGTATATAGCAGAATTCGTAATCTGAGTCATACTGAGAACTTGCTATATAAATATTATGATAAATGTGTTTTCTAACCGAAAACAGAAGTTTCGAAAAATAATTATTTCGACTTTATCACCGAGAACGTCCTCAAGCTGGGTGCCCACTGAAACTAAGGGGCTCAGAATACTGGCGTCCTATGTTGCCATGGTAATTATTAGTCAGAATAAACCCAGAATGACAACAAAAATAATTAAACTATCATCTACTGCAATTTCGTGAAATTCGCTTGAAAAAAATATTTTTGACGTCAAATATTGATATAGACTTTCCAGACGATTCTGTGATTCCAAGTTAGGGGTTTCCAGGTTCTGTCTTCAGAATGTGATTGTCTAGTTTGTAAAGGTGTGAGTTCTTATTATTGATACTGAACGTATTCCCCATGACTTGGTTCATTCTTTTAGTTGCTTTTTTGAAGTGTAAGTATATATTACATGCTGTTGATGCTACGGTATAGGAGACAGTCGTCAGCAAACAGGCGGACCATTCTTACTCTGATATCTTCAGAACACTAATTTTTGGAATCAGCCAATTTTCAGCCCAGCTGGTTTTATTGCCCCTTACCAGACAAATACAACGCTCATATTGATTACAAATAATCTGTTCAATTTATCTTAAATTCATGGAACTGTAGTGCTCATTGAATCTATTTGTCAGTTTAAACAAAACAATTTTAATATTCTATGTGGTAATCTATAGCATCAAAGGACACGGGTAAACATACTATTATGATGAAAATTTTACCCAAAAGTTCATTTGTAATTTTTTCACACATTGTAGTTCAGTATCTCTAATTTACGGAATGACCAATAACTAAGGAAAAAAAGAGTCCCAATACTTCTTTTTGGCGCCGAAAAGTATGGTGGGGTGCATGGGCCAAAATCACATATATCAATTTCATATGTATATTTTATCAAAACATCTTGGAAAGTTTTCTATTCAGCCTTCATTTATATGACAATAATATATATTTATTAATTTGAAGTCATTATAACAGCTTTATACCCAGTCAAACGCATTCTAAAGATCATTATATGTAAGTAGTCGATTTTTTACAATTTTCTGTCTTAAATGTTAATTTTGGCAGCCTATTTTGAAGAAATTGTTAGCAATCATGCATTCAAAATGTGCAGTTTCTCATCGGTGTCATATAATAATTAATTACAGTTATTACAGAAAAGCTCAGGGTGAGCTGTTAGCGTGTTATTTTGTCTGTCGTTCGTCCGTCTGTCCGTCTTCAATTCTTCAAAGGACTTTCCTCTGAAACGGCTGCGTCAAATTTGAGGAAACTCCACAGAAATGATCTTTGGGTGGTCATTTACAAAGAAATGATAAAAAAAGAAGCTCATTCACTCTGGTTTCCATAGCAACTACAAGAAAAATATTAAACAATCTTATTGTCTTAAATCATAAGGTGTAAAACTTAAATATTTGACATCGAAAAAAAATAACATAATCGTATGTATGTAATTGTATGTATAAAAATGAGAGACAAATAAAGTAGGATCATATAGTAAGCTGATACTATTTTTTTGCATTATTAATTCAGTTTATATATGTTATATTATATAGCTTGTTATAATATATGGACTGTGATGATACTAGAATAGACTTCTGTCATAAACCAAATGCTGTGTTAATTGGACTTTCATGATGCATGAATTGCTACGATATAATAATTATAGACTTAGTGTATTATGGTGAATAGACTGTTATCATATGATATTATATAGACTGTTATGATATATGGACTTGCTCTATTGCGTTATATAGACTATCATGATATATATGGACTATTGCGATATATAGACTATTATGATATATAGACTATTATGATATATAGACTATTATGATATATAGACTATCATGATATATAGACTATCATGATATATAGACTGTTATGATATATAGACTATTATGATATATAGACTATTGTGATATATAGACTATTATGATATATAGACTATTATGATATATAGACTATCATGATATATAGACTATTATGATATATAGACTATTATGATATATAGACTATCATGATATATATGGACTATTGCGATATATATACACTTATGATATATGGACTATTATGATATATGGACTATTATGATATATAGACTATCATGATATATAGACTATTATGATATATAGACTGTTATGATATATAGACTATCATGATATATATGGACTATTGCGATATATAGACTATCATGATATATGTACTATTATGATATATAGACTATTATGATATATGGACTATTATGATATATAGACTGTTATGATATATGGACTATTATGATATATAGACTATTATGATATATAGACTATTATGATATATAGACTATTATGATATATAGACTATTATGATATATAGACTATTATGATATATAGACTATCATGATATATATGGACTATTGCGATATATAGACTATTATGATATATGGACTATTCTGATATATAGACTATTATGATATATGGACTATTATGATATATGGACTATTATGATATATAGACTATCATGATATATAGACTATTATGATATATAGACTGTTATGATATATAGACTATTATGATATATACACTCTTATGATATATAGACTATTATAATATATGGACTATCAGATATATGGACTATTGCGATATATAGACTATTATGATATACAGGCTATTGCGATATATAGACTATTATGATCTACAGGCTATTGCGATATATAGACTATCATGATATACAGGCTATTGCGATATATAGACTTTCATGATATATGTACTATTATGATATATAGACTTACATGATATATAGACTGTTATGATATATAGACTATCATGATATATAGACTGTTATGATATATGTACTATTATGATATATAGACTATTATGATATATGTACTATTATGATAATTATATGGACTATTATGATATATGGTCTATTGCGATATATAGACTATTATGATATACAGGCTATTGCGATATATAGACTATCATGATATATGTACTATTATGATGTATAGACTTTCATGATATATAGACTGTTATGATATATAGACTATCATGATATATAGACTGTTATGATATATGTACTATTATGATATATGGACTATTATGATATATGTACTATTATGATATATGGACTATTATGATATATGTACTATTATGATATATGGACTATTATGATATATGTACTATTATGATATATAGACTATTATGATATATGTACTATTATGATAATTATATGTACTATTATGATATATAGACTATTATGATATATGTACTATTATGATATATGGACTATTATGATATATGGACTATTGCGATATATAGACTATTATGATATACAGGCTATTGCGATATATAGACTATCATGATATATGTACTATTATGATATATAGACTATTATGTAGGGCTGTCCCGATACAGATCTCAGCCGATACGATACGTATTGCGATACGGTACTAGCGATATGCGATATCAACGATACGATATAAAAATATTTCAAAGTAATGAAAAACGTTGTAATATTAGTGTTTTTTGGGAACTCTGCACACTTGTTTGGTGGTAGAAAGTCCTACTTAACTGTGAAAAGATATAAAACTGAAAGTGTCTTGTAATTAAAGTCATCAATTTGATTCACATATATGTTAGTTGATTTTGTGGAAATAAAATAATTATGAGAAATTTTATTACAGAAGCAAGTTTTAATCTCGGTCCCATAAATGACCTTATATCAAGAATAGAACCTAGCCACATAAAATTGTTTAAACAATAAGGGTTATGATTGTCAAACTGATTAACAATACAAAATTAAATAAATAATGAGTAATCATATGATGATGAGACATATTTGTTCTAAGGTTGCTAGTCCCACCACTATACTTGACATCGCGTTGACACTTCTTACAGACAACTACGTGCTTGTTTCATTAATCGGCAAACAAAAATGCTGCCATATTTTTATGTTAAATTACATGGTGGCGTAATACAAATTATAAGTCAATTTCTGCTTGACAAAATCTGAATACTAGTACTAGTACTCGAATCGAATTCGTTGTCTAGCTTTACCTCACGCTGCTAATGTCTATAAATAGAGTATGGAATCCTTGATATTAGTTGAGTAAGCATTGTCGACGATCATACGAGAGTAAATTCGCAAATTTAGTTCAGTTGTTCAACATTCTAAGAGTTTTTTAATATTAAATAAAAAACCGCGATACGGCCGATACGGGACCTTCCGATACGATACGCATATCGTTCAGCACTGTACCGGTACGTACCGGTACGCAGCCATATCGGGACAGCCCTACTATTATGATATATAGACTGTTATGATATATAGACTATTATGATATATGTGCTATTATGATATATGGACTATTATGATATATGTACTATTATGATATATAGACTATTATGATATATGGACTATTATGATATATAGACTATTATGATATATGGACTATCATGATATATGTACTATTATGATATATAGACTATTATGATATATGGACTATTATGATATATAGACTATTATGATATATAGACTGTTATGATATATGGACTATTATGATATATGTACTATTATGATATATAGACTATTATGATATATGGACTATTATGATATATAGACTATTATGATATATAGACTGTTATGATATATGGACTATTATGATATATAGACTATTATGATGTATAGACTGTTATGATATATAGACTATTATGATATATAGACTATTATGATATATATACTGTCATGATATACAGGCTATTGCGATATATAGACTATCATGATATATGTACTATTATGATATATAGACTATTATGATATATGGACTATTATGATATATAGACTATTATGATATATGGACTATTATGATATATAGACTGTTATGATATATAGACTGTTATGATATATAGACTATTGTGATATATAGACTATTATGATATATAGACTATTATGATATATAGACTATTGTGATATATAGACTATTATGATATATAGACTATTATGATATATGGACTATTATGATATATAGACTATTATGATATATAGACTATTATGATATATGGACTATTATGATATATAGACTATTATGATATATAGACTGTTATGATATATGGACTATTATGATATATAGACTATTATGATATATAGACTATTATGATATATAGACTATTGTGATATATAGACTATTATGATATATAGACTATTATGATATATAGACTATTATGATATATGGACTATTATGATATATGGACTATTGCGATAATTATATAGTCTATCATGATATACAGGCTATTGCGATATATAGACTATTATGATATACACGCTATTGCGACATATAGACTATCATGATATATGTACTATTATGATAAATGGTTTGCTATGAGAAATCAACTGTTCAATAACACCTTTACTTTTATATCCGTTTATATATAATTGACGAATGAACGCTCCGTAACGTTGAATGTTACTCTGTTAGAAACATGTGCATGTTTGACAATTTTATATCATAATTATTGTTGACTTGCAGAGTATGATAGTGATACCTGGTGACATATCACAAGTTGCGATTAAAATGAACATAATTGTACATATAAAGCACACAAAAAAAACAGTTTGGATTTTGACAGGAGTTTATTTCGTATTCAAGCACAACACAAATTTTTCAAATCTTCCATTTTTAAATGACCGGCGAAACACTATACAAGTTCTGATCGGTAAATAAAATACTCTACATATTCTGATTGGTAGATAAATCAATCTGCAATTTTAATTGGCTGATAAAATACACCACATATTCTGATTGGTTAATAAAATGTTTCGTATATTCCGATTGGTTAATAAAACAATCTGCACGTTCTGATTGGTTAATAAAGTATCCTTCATATTCTGACTGGTCAATAGAACACTTCAATGTTATCCGAATTGGCAAAGATTTAATTTACTGGTTTCTTAATTGCTATCAAACATACAGTATGTAAAACACTTACATAAAATTTGTTACTAAAGTACAGAGAAATTATCATGTTATAGAATTCAAGTCAAGTATATCAGTTCTATGATGAACATTGCTTTTGAAACACCCACTCATATACTTCAAAGGTAAAAACAAATTAATCATTTTATAGTTAAATCTGACATGCCGCTCCCTCCATTTTTCATTTTGAAAAAAATGTTATCATGAACAAAAAACGTAAAATAAAATAAAGCACTGCCTCGTTGAGGCTCGATCATATTTTTGAGACGATTTCTCAACAGTCGGTCGATTTTAATTTCCTGCATACCGGAGAGCTTCCACTAACCTTCAATTCAATGGCATAAATACAAATAAAAATATTACGTGCATTCAAGATAAAATCAGATGGCTATGCAAAGTCGTAAACGAACAATACAAAACAGTTGTAAAAAAATCTAAACAATCCTCTACCTCGGATAACTTCAATGTTTACTATCAGTACACGCATTTCAAGGAAGGATGACGTCATCGTTCAAGTGCTGTATATGCTAATTTAGTCTGGTTCCTAGCTTCTGTTGTAAACATAATTATAAAAATCATCATTGAATTCATGGATGATGCTATAATAACTGAGCCAACCAGATGTTCAAAAAGTGGTTCATCGGGAAATTGTGATCGATTAAATTTAATGCTTATAACGTGTAATTTTTTCTTTGAGCACGTCTTTATGTATGAGATATTACATTCGGTTGCATAAGTTGAGTATACATAGGGGCAGGTAATGCAGACTATATATGCTAATTGCTGAACTACTTTTGGTGATCAGATGGGGAAAGATAAATCAAAGTACTGAAATCACATGGAACGGGAACAACTTCATACAATTGCATTGGGGATGTAGAAAAGCGTAGAACTTTGGTCTGCATCAAAATCCATTCGTGAATTATCATTCGGTGTCCAAAACTCAGCCCAATACCTCACCCTACGAAGAAATTCAACTTTTGACTGCTTTGTAGTTCCGAACAACAACAGAATCTTCAGAGCTTTGACTTATATAATATGATTATATGTTTATATACAACAAGCGTATTAAGTCATGTTTTTTTCTTCATCCATTGGACTTCGTTCACAGGCTTGACAGTAAAGTATTGAAAGTAAATAAAAAAGCTCTTAAAAACCATTTATTTGTTTTCGGGCTTAGCACTGCTCATTTATACAAATAAGAATGTCTTGTCAATATTCAAGCTGAACAGGGGTTTCACAGTTACTGTTTCCATTCAAAGCCTTCATTGGCTTCTCATAACCTTCATGGTGATGTTGGTGGCTTTCGCAATGTTCACGATGATCACGGTGTTCACGATGATCGCGGTGTTCACGGTGATCGCGCTCATAATGGTGTCCGCGATGTCCACTTTCATGATGCTTTCTGCGGTGCCTACTTTCAGCATGAACCCTCGGTCGTCCATCTTCGAAGTACTTACTGCGTTGTTTGTCATCAAAGTTATCAAAGCGATTCTCAAAGCCATTGTCATTTTCATGTTCAGTGATTTCAAGTTGTTCTGTCTGGGATTTCGTCTGTTTCGCTGAGCCTCCGATCAATTCACGGTCTATTGGAGATACAGTGTTTTTTCGATCTAGATAGCAAAGAAGCACCCCAAGAAGGATGGCTAGGATTGTGACAGAACCGACAGTACAACCCATTATTACACCGGAATAGTCCGGATTTTCCGGGCAGTTATCTGAAATTATCAAATATAAATGGAAATTAGTTTAGTTCCATCATTGGCTGACTTGTATATACTAGTAGGTGCATGAAAATGTATAATTAATGTAAAGCTGATAACAAAGCTATTCTAAAGTCTCAATATTAAGACGCCTTAGCAGCCCAAAAGATAATAACTTTTTCTTGGGCTTTTGGTCTCATAATAAGGTTATTTTTTTTATTACTGAAAATGTCGTTAAAATTATGATTTCAGTGCATAACATGACTTTGTATAAACTGGTTAAGAAATGCAAATTTCACAGTTCACAGTCGGTACATACATAACATCGTATTTTGGACTTAGTAACTTCATCCACACGTATATGTTGTCTTTACCACAAGAATGATCGAAATTTATGTAAGTTTAATCATGTCAATGCTGAGTTGAACCCATCTAAAGACTTCAAACATTCCAAAGGTAACAATCAATGAGATCTCTGTAAGAGTTTAAGTCGTTTTAAAAAAATAATTCTAGAATAGTTTGGTTACATTTGTGTATAACACGTTTACCTTGCTGCACTGATTCTACAGGGGCACTTGCAGTAGTCGTGGATGTAGATGTTCCATCAGTGGAAATGACAGACATCCGAAAACCCAACCCCTCGTCCGACTTATCCGATTCAAACACCATGTAAACCACGCCTCCGGTGCTGGTTATCGTCGGAAGAGGTTGTACCAGACAGCAGTATTCTTGAATCTGATTGGCTGATCTGTCAAATCCTGATGTAGAAATGTGCTATTAGTTTAACATGTGTGTACATGTATTCGTAAATATCTTTTCCATAACACAGTACGACAGAAACAACAGAAAATATAAGCTTGAGATAAACTAGACAAATTTGTAATCAATCCTCACCAGTAGAAATAGCGATTCAGTATATAAAAGACATGGCACTGAATGGTTCGGTTTGACATGGATAATATACACATACAGTCAGACTTGTGTTTGCGGCCACTTCTGATTAAAGGCTATTCTTTTAAAATCATCATTGATTACAGCTTACAGAATAAATAGCACCGGGCATTTAAAATCGAAGTTTGTGTTTTCCAAAATTGACCATTGTTTATAGGTTTGAATGCACATTCTTGATTATAATGTTTTATGAAAAATGACTATTTGAAGGAAGCTTTTGTAGTTTTGTGAAAATATTGTTCAGACATTATGTTTCATTGTGAGCTATTAACCACGTTTTAAACTATGTATATACAGTTAAACCTGTGTTATTGGCCACTTCTGAATAAAGGCCACCCTGTAAAGAAAGGCCATTTAAAAAAATCATTTATAAATTTAGAACAATATGACCAGCGAATAAAGGCGACCTTTCAATAACGGCCACATTATATTTTTCCCAAATATGACCTTTGTCCACATGTTTGACTGTACATATAGTAGAACCATTTGGGCTTAAAACATTTCACTTTTTGTGACGATTGATTTATCAATCGGAACAGAGCTATTAAACAAATCAAAACAAAACAAAACAAGCAAATGACACACAAAACAGAACAGTATGAACAAGATGTGTTTCAAAAACACAATGCCCCCCTCCGGCTGCCCTTTAACCTGAAAATGCACACAATAAACAAAGGGCCATAATTCCGTCAAAAATGATCGAATCACAAAACCCGGAAGTTCGGTGGTTATTGGTGACAACAAGTCTGTGAAAAAATCCCATGAAAAATGTAAGAGTAGTATCCTAAAAGAAATTTACAATTTTTTAAACACCATGACCCCATGACCTTGGCCTTTGACCTACTGACCAGGTCCTGTAGAGGTTGCCATGAGGAATCTACTTATGAAGTTTGATGAATGTAGGTGCTAGCGTTTTGATTTTATAGGCAATGTTAAAGTTTGGTACAAACAGACAAACAGACAGACAAACAGACAAACACAGAGACCAAAAACAATGTGCCTCCGATATACGGGGACATATAAAGCCGAACAAAACCGAATGCACAATTATTCATTATTAGCTTCCAAATATTAGCATTGCTTTATGTCTTACCGTCATAGATGAGAAGTTTATCTGTACAGCTACTGTCATCTCTTTGTTCAATGTCGCAATTCAGTACAGTCATTTGTATTATGTTGTCAGGAGTGTCGGCAGTGATACGATAATGGTAATTTTCGAAACTGCGGAAATGAAGTAAACATTAATAAATTAACGGCTATCCGTGAATATCGGCCATTCTTTGATCTGCAGTCCCTCGCTAGCCTGCTCTCATTGGATACAATAGAACCCTGATAATAAGGACCATCTTCGAGACCCGAAAAGGGTCTTTATATGTACATGGTATGATTTTAAAGTTGAAACATGGAAAAAATATTACATACCACTTCAATATAACAAGGCCGCCTGAATATTGAGGATTTTTGTACATTAAACCACTTTATCAATTACCTATATAATAACTGTAGTGATATATAATAAATGTCCAGTGCTATATATGATAGATACTAGGTTAATAGAGATGTTAAATGGGCTTATACGAGATCAAGGTACCGGAAGTACTGTAGGCAGGTGTTTTTTCATACGAATCAGAAAAGAGAAAGGTACCAACATAGTTCTTACGCATGCAAATAGTTTTATCATTTACCATAACGGGCCGATTTAACATTTACATTATATCGAGATGATATCAAAAAGCCACAAAACACACACTAGTACATCCATGGTACATAATTGCAAATGCATGCATACGCTTGTAAAGAAATTACCTAGCCATCGAACGAAAGCCGAAAGTAGAAATATTTCGATGTGCCCGGAAACACTTTGGTACACTGTGACATTATCATACAGCTCTAACAGCAGATACGCAAAACATTACATTTGAATATGTTATTGTATTTTGCCATCATACGTACACTTATTTTAGATCTGATGTATTTGCATACACGTGTTACAATAGAATAATTTCAAATATATTTGCTTTCAACACACTTAATCGGGAAATACCATGTATAACATATATTTATACACACTATTCAGTTCAGGCATATGTTCTATTGCGGCTTCCCTGTGCGACAAAGTATGGCTATCATTATATCGACGTACAAGTGTTCCAAGCGATGCCGTAGGAAAGTGATTCAAAAATCACCTACCAAAATATCTAGGCCAATACGAAAAAAACTGAGCCAATAGTAGATTCAAGCATTTTGAAGGGGGCGATACGAAAATGTGTAACAGACATAAAATGGACGCTTTCTTGGAAAATGGTACCGTCTCAGACCTTCAGAAGCTAATTTCATATGCAGTTTGCTCCCACTGACCGGTGTCATTTATTGGTGAAGCACAATCGTTTTTCACAGCGTGTACATTTACTGAAGAACATCCGGTTGTAGTAGTCGATCATAAACGGCAAATGGTGAGAAAAATATTTCGTATGATGATAGACCACGCCTACTTATTGCTCACCGTGAAATTTTAAGCGCTACGAGAATATACTTTTTACATCACATTATGTATAAAGAACGAAATAATGTGTGTCATAAACTTGGTCATGAAATACTTTTTTAGTACATCAGATAGTAAAATCTATGAGACGAATAAACGTTTCATTCTCGTAGTTTTCGAGATTGCGCTTAGAATCGAAATAATAAGTACTAGTATAATATTACAGCAATATTTCATCAGTTGATAAATATGAACAGGGATTTGGCTACGCAAGTATTACAATTCGAGTTCGTAGCACGAATGTTTTTATTATCCGAAATCAAACCAATGATAAGATAAGGATTTCTAATTACTTATTTTTAACCATTTACTGACAAAACAGTATTTTAGGGTATCAATATTGCCTGACCGGTCATATAAATTTTCGACAATTAATATATTTTGAATTTTTAAACTAAACCATAATTATATACTTAAATGAATACAATGTATAACTCCATTGCAAGTGTTTTGAAACAAATATTACATTTGATTAGCATTCTATAAACTAATATCGCACGTAATTTACATATTTTTGAACAACAATAACTACTCTGTATAATGAAAATATATTACAAGAAACAGCTTTAAGATAACTATAATTATGTCATGCTGAGCACCGTGCCTCAGACCTTCGTTCTTAAATATAAATAAATTCCGTACCCTGAATCCCACTGTTTATTATGTATTACGCCTTAGACAAATATCCAGATTTACAGGCACGGTTCCTTAAATAAGCATTTCCGTTACAAAATATAAAAAAACTCTTTGAAATCCATCATCAAATAAGACGGCAATATTTATTCGAAAACGACACAAGTTATACTGTGTTAAGCGAGTTATTGACAATAAAAGTGTCAGGTCATTTTCGTCTCATTAACTCAACGCATTTCGATTATTGCATCCCGTTTAATTTTGATAGCAAATCAAATTTGTTAATCGTTTACGGTTCATTAATTGAAACCACGCCCAGGTTTGATGTCTGGTAAAAGATTGAATAAGGAATTATTGTCATTAATGAATTAAATGCTATCATATAATACCAATACAATGCAAAAAACGTTAGAGATGTTTAACGCTGATAAAGTGAAGTCGATAAAGGGGTATAGTCTTTATCGCAATAAATCACCATTTTTGCGCGTTCTGTTCGATGTTTTGCTGCTTGGTATTTAATCTTTGAATAATTTTTTTTTGGCGTATTAAGACTGTCGTGATGCCTTAAATATAAGTAATTAGACATCTATTACTTATCATCTGTTTGGTTTCAGGTTGTCAAAAAACTTGTTCTGCGAACTTAAGATTTAAAGTAGTTAGTTAGAAGCATTTTTTTACGCGTATAAACATAGCAAGAGAACTTACGGGCCATAGCTTCCGCTATCGTATCCTGGTGATTTGATTATAGTTGATTCACTTGTGGCAGTTATATTTTCATCCTGACCTAGAATAGATATTTGACACACTCACAGAAAGACAGTTTAAGTCATTCAGCTACTTTCAAAGTACTAATTCTCTACATGTATGCAATGATCGAATACATCAATTACTATAGAACTGCTTCTTGTTCTATCTTAGAATGAATTAAGAGAGTATTGCAATTAAAGTGATTGTAATTAAAACATTTAATTTAATCGAAGAGAGGTCAACCCTTAGGTTCGTATTGATATGAACTTCATTCATCCTTTCCCATTCATTGCTGCTAATGGGCTCTAAAGCATAACCCAAAGGTTTAATATCTGGATGCAACTGGCGACTTAATCGAAAAAAAAAAAACATCAGCGTATTTAGATTTACAATTATGAGGAATTCGTGTATGAAATCTTTCTTGAAATGATATAATATGGACATCTTATCATTTGTCCAGACCAATACTTTTTGATCAACATTCTACTGATCCAAGCTTACTGGTCATCAAAGCTGTATATACAAGTTAATGTTACTATACACTTCTGACAGCTAATGTATGATCAAACGTGTAACTGTATATTGTATCACCATTCTAATATAGATATCAAATAGCTGCAGTACATACAAGATAATTATAATTACAAACCATTAAAATGCTTAATGCCATCACTTTACAAAGAAACTAAAGTTTCCGAAAAGATATAAAGACAGGTCACTTACCTTCGACAAAAGCCAAGCACATGAAGCTTAAAAATAATGCTTGGTTCACATAGCACTCAACAAATAGTTTATTTAACATTTTGTATCTTAAAACCGTAAATCGCGTCTGACGTTTTTAGACCAGACTCTTGGAATGCAAAAATGAAGTGATATATTGATTGTCGACCGCAGTAAAATAAAAGATCGCCTGAAATTATATTCAGCAGCTTGTAAACACTTCGAAATACCATTGTCACCACATCAAGTTTATATTACGTAATTACTCCTTTGTTTTGAGCTCATTGTGATATCGAACAATGGATGAAAATGACGACGTTTAAAACTTGACGATAGCTTTTCTGGATTTGAATTGAAAACCAAAACTTTTGGTTCGACCAGAAAAACCAAACACTAAATATTTCATACGTGTTCTTCAAAGCGGCTGGTGGTGTTTCTTTTGTGCTCCTTTTTATCTCTTTGAGGCTTGTGTAATGGTTTCAATATACCGTACAATGATATCTAAATATTGTATGATATCAATTTCCTTGGAGGATTATGTGATTCAAATCAAAATACGATAAATGTGATAAAAAGAACAAGTGTAAAAAGGAATAAATTAATGTTGACAGATGTAGTGGTTTACTGATCGTTATGGTAAATATTTACGTAGTGATTGTATAATATCTAATGGTAATTGAGTGAAGGTAACCAATTATTTGATATCCAGCTAGTTTACGGAATGTCGGTCATTCTAAGCAGGCGTAAGTACAGTTTGAAGGTCGCTAAATGATCATGGCTGTAGGTGAGATGTTAATTTTCTAGGAACCAATGTTCAGTCAAACTCGAGGTAACAACGGACAACATGCGCATGACAACAATTCGTAAACAGATATCAAATGACAGAGTCTTGGTTAAGAAACAGCAGTGCATAAAGTTTATATTTATTCTCATCATTGCATGTTCGTCTCTATAATTTCCATCGGACTAGGTCGTATTTTTTTTTATTTACAATCCCCATTAAAAGCAACAACAGACAATGTTAGGCATATACTAGTTACATAGTTTGTGAAGTTTAAGGTATCTGGCGTGGATGTGAGGTCAAATCAAGTTTCACCAATTTATAGATTTAAAACCTAAACCATAATTATATACTAACATAAACCCACTGTATAAAGTGCATTGCAAGTGATTTGAAACAAATATTACATTTGATTGGTCTTCTATAAACCAATATCGCACGTAATTTTCGATTTTTTAACAACGATAACTACTCTGTATTTAGGAATATATTACAACAAATAGCCTTAGAATCACTATAAATGTAAAAAGCAGGGAACCGTGTCTCAATTTTTTTATAACGTCCTCGGTTCGTTAGATAATTGATTTTAAAGAAATTCCGTACCCAGAACCCCGCTGTTTATTACGTAATACGCCATAGATAAAAATGAAAACAAGTATTAAAATTCTGAGGCAAGTTACCCTAGATTAACATTTCCGCTACAAAACACCGAAGACCGCTTTGAAATCTGTCATCAAATAAGACGGCAATGTTAATTCGAAAATGACACCTACTGTGCTGAGCAATTAACAATTGAAGTGTCGGATCATTATCGTCTCGTGAAATCAACGAATTTGACGCATCTCTTTCAATTTTGATAGCCAATCAAAATCGCTATTTTTTGGCGTTCGGTTAAAAAGTTTTGTTGTTTGGTATCAAAGTATGATATTCAATCTTTGTAAGTAACGTAAAATATCATTTTACGTTATTTTAGCGCTTTCAACCTTTGCCGATACGTTAATCAGTTTACGGGGCTTTTGTTGTTGTTGTTGACAGGTGATCAATTGGCTTATTCACTCATGACTGTAGAAACCGGTGGCTAGTCAAGATATAAAATTCGCCCTAACTAATACTGTATTTTCATTGGGCTCAATTTTCGTGGTTTTTACTTAAAGACATTGAACCAGGAATGTGAGGCATGTGACTAAGACCCAGCAGTCCTGTATATTCCACAGTAGGGAGTCCAATAAAACTGACAGGGTCATTGATAGACTAGCTTCTAATTACATAATCAGTCACTTAAATTTATGGCTAATATATAGCTACTGTATAGATACTTAAATTGATTCAATGTTTAATTAAAAACAAATTATTCCTTTTTTTTAAAAAAAGTATGTTTATATTAAATGAAAAATATTAAGAATAAGACAGCTCATTTAATATGATTAAAGAAATTAATTACTCAAATAAATGCTCAAACACATTAGCAAATATATGCATCTCACACCAATTAGTTAGGTCTGGATGATTTTGATAAATTAAACGTACATTTTGTTAAATTAATACAAACATATCCTAACACCTTTTATATCTGTTAACTATTTCTAACCAATATATATTCTCAAGCAGTACCTGTATAAATATAGTCAGTTTAAAGATTATAATAGTTATCTTGTAAAAAATAATTTCATGTATAAATATAATTATTTGATTTAGAAATAGAAGAAGCATTCAGTTGCATTTTTCATGTATTAACTGTTCTTACATAATCTGGTAATTAAAGGACAACATTCATTAATTGCATAAAATGCTTATAAAAACAACAGGAAGTTATCCATAAACTAACTATCACTAAAATCAATAAAATTTATTACCCTCCAATATGCATGACTAGGTGTCAAGTCTACAGACACTTTGCTGACCGTGAAAAGACAGGATTAATCCCATTAGGGGCAATAAAACAATTAAGAGATTAGACCTCATGTGGATTTTGGGGGGGGGGGGGGTCACTTATATAGTAGCTGTTCAATGTCTTTAAATGGCTATTTCGTGGGGACAGATGTTTGTGGATTTTGATTTTAGAAAATGACTTCTCTCTGCATTTAAATTCGTGGATGAGCATACTCACGAAATTAATTATTCCACGGTATGAAATTCATGCATACGGATCTGTCACAAGAGACCGTTGACTCAAGTTTAACAGTATTAAATGTTTACCTACACTACAACGAGGGGACTATTTATTTCTTCAATTCTAACATCACTTTTACCACTTCCCGACTTTTTACGATCGGATGGTCGTTAAGCATACAAGACAAATATAATCAAACAATCCTGTTACTACTATAGTTTACGTCATCTATTTTCGTATAATACTCGACCAAGATTATACCTGAATTTCATTATATTGATATCTTTATTGATATCTAAATAAATCAATAAAATACAGGTATGTCAGATTAATTTTCAGTGTCCACCCAGAGTTGTCGTTCATATTACACTCACAATAAACTCTGTCAACGTCTAAAAAGCAGCCCGGCTTCACAATGACAGACGCGTGATTTCAACATGTTGACAACACCTCGAAAAGAAACCAAAATAGACTGTTTTGTTTTGTTTATCTGAAAGAATCTCATTCTTTAAACCAAATGATAGGAAACTGACATCCGAGTCTTGTTATTTCTTCGTTATACTCGTATTATCCTCGTTTTGAATTGTTTGCTTCGCTATTTCTTCGCTAAATAAAGTTTAGAGTTACAAGGTTAGATAATCCCTAATGACACAGTTTATAACGGAGCAAACTGAGATGTGTGTGAAGTTGGCGGCCTAGCGGCCTAGCGGCCTGGCGGCGTGAAGTTGGCGGCCTAGCGGCCTGGCGGCGTGAAGTTGGCGGCCTGGCGGCGTGAAGTTGGCGGCCTGGCGGCCTAGCGGCCTGGCGGCGTGAAGTTGGCGGCCTGGCGGCCTAGCGGCGTGAAGTTGGCGGCCTGGCGGCCTAGCGGCCTAGAATTTTATACTCCCAATCGCCCAGAAATGCATCAGAATCACGTTCTATAAGCATTAGAAACTATTTTGGATGGAAAAAGTCGCAAAAAATCACTTTAACATAGGTATGAAATTTCGCCAAAAACTTAGTTTTTTCATCGACCCAAAATATTAAACACCCAATCACTCAGAAATGTATCAGAATCACATTCTACATGCATTAGAAACGATTTTGGACGGAAAAAGTCGCAAAAAATCACTTTTTCATAGTTACGCCGCTAGGCCGCTAGGCCGCCAACTTCACGTTTTCAGCGGCCTAGCGGCCTAGAATTTTATTCCCCCAATCGCCCAGAAATGCATCAAAATCACGTTCTATAAGCATTAGAAACTATTTTGGATGGAAAAAGTCGCAAAAAATCACTTTAACGTAGGTATGAAATTTCCCCGAAAACTTAGTTTTTTCACCGACCCAAAATATTAAACACCCAATCACTCAGAAATGAATCAGAATCACATTCTACATGCATTAGAAACTATTTTGGACGAAAAAGTCGCAAAAATTCACTTTTTCATAGTTACGCCGCTAGGCCGCTAGGCCGCCAACTTCACGCCGCCAGGCCGCTAGGCCGCCAACTTCACGCCGCCAGGCCGCTAGGCCGCTAGGCCGCCAACTTCACACACATCAAACTGAGGCGTTTTTTTCTAAAACGATATGAAATTTCATTACGACATCTAACAAATAATTATAAAATATACACAAAAGCATGTCATTGATGAAAGTGTAGTTTTTTTTTTTTTTTTCCAATTACCGAACGGTAATCCGTTTATTCATTTTTATAACATATATACAGGATATTACATATAAGTATAAATCAGCATGTACATGTATGAAAATATACTATTGTAATGCAATATTAATTTTCTAAATATGATGAAAAGTTTAACACTGACAACTTAGTGACAAGAGTGATGTTTATAATATTATGTAACTATATACCAAAAAGTTTGTGGCTAGGTAGGATACTGGTTGGTTTAACATTAGTGAGAAAGGAAAAATACGTCAACATAGTATAAGTGATTTAAACTTAGAGATAAAATAATTTGTTTCATTTTTATTTTCGTAGTATTCAATTAGTGTGGAAAGTTCATATTTAAACAGATTCCATACATTGACATCTTTAAGTTTATTTTCACTGATGAAGTATGCTTTGTAAATGCAAAAACCGAGTAGTGTTAAAAATATATTGAAATAGTTGTATTGGGTATATTTAACTTTATATCCGACTAAAATAGTTTTTAAGTATTTGATGTCTTTGTTAATGTTACACTCATTTAGAACATACTGTAATTTGGTCCAGATTTCTCGTACAGTCTTACAATCAATAAAAACATGTTCATAATTTTCTACAACGTGACATAAAGAACAATTCTGTGAGTCTACCATTTTCCATCTAAATCGTATTTCTTTACACGGGAAAGTTCTGTGGAGTAATTTGTATTTGAACTGTTTAAGTATGTTGTCGTGTAAAGAATTTATAAATTTATATTGTGAATGCCAATCGATGTTTTCTTTAAAATGTGAATTCCAGAATCTGTGTATATAAGGAGTTGTAAATTTAGTTTCAATTATTAAGTTGTATATTTGTTTATTGGTTAATACAGCAATGGGTTTGTTAAAGCACTGTGGTTGAATAACAGTTTTTACCTTTGTTAATAGTGATTTCTCTTGAGATAGTATGTGGGTCCATTTATGCGGAAAACTTTTTTTTTAAAATGCTTATTTCTGAAATCCAGTTTGTTTTGTCTTTAAGTTTTGTGTAAATATAATCTTCTCGTAAAAATCCTTTGTTGTCGAAAATGTCATTTACGAAAATTATGTTTGACTTAATCCAGTTTTTAAACAGTATGACTTTATTTTTAAATTTTATATATCGGTTGCCCCAAATGATTTCTTTCCTTATATCATAAAACGAATTTGGTTCATCTGCAGAGGTTTTATTTTTTGTTTTTATCCACAGGTTAAGGATGTTTTTGTAGAATTCAGGTATGGATGTAGTGTCAAGATTTTTAATGAAGTCTAAATTGAAATTGAACACAAGGAAATCTGATCCATATCTATTAAAGAAGTATCTTGGAATGGCTTTCCAGTTGGCATCATTTTTATCTGATAAAGCTTTGATCCATTTAAGTTTTATTGAAGTTACGTATGTCTCTATATCTATCATATCGAGGCCACCATTGAATTTGTTGCCTATGAGCGTTGATCGTTTGATCTTTTCTTTAGTTTTATTCCATAAGAATTGGTAAATAAGGGTATTAATTTCTTGAACAATTTTATTTGGTACTATTAGTGAATGAAAAGCATATGTAAATTTTGGAATAAGAAGAGTTTTGACAATGAGAATTTTTCCATACCAGGTTAATTTTCTCTTTGACCAGTTGTTTATAATGGCTTTACAGCTTTCGATTTTTGTTTCCCAATTTAATTTCTCACATTCTTTCTTATTGTGGCCAAAGTAGATTCCGAGAGCTTTGACTGGTTTATTTGTCCATGAAATGTTATCGGTTTTATCTGAACTATTTTTATCTTTGCCTATCCAAAATGCTATGGTTTTATTTTTGTTTAACTCTAATCCAGAAAATGATCCGAAACTTTCAATTGTTTGCAATGCGTTTGTAATGTCTTCTTTTGAGCGGAGAAATAAGGTAGTATCATCGGCTAGTTGTGAAATTTTTATCTTTTGATGTACATGCAAATCATTACGTTTTATGGTGATGCCGTTTATATTGTCTGATTTACGTATTTTTATTGCCAAGATTTCTACAACTATAATGAATAGTAAGGATGAAATGGGACAGCCTTGTCTTACACCGCGTTCTGGTTTAAATGGTGTAGATATCCATCCGTTATTCGAAATATATGTTTGTATGTTGCAGTAAAATGTTTTAATCCACTGAATGAAATCGTTTTTAAACCCAAAATGTTTTAAAGTTTCGAATAAAAAGTTATGTTCTACTGTATCAAAAGCTTTTCTAAAGTCAAGGAAGACAATTGCTCCATTTAGTTGTAGATGATCAGCATAGTCGATGACGTCTTGAATCTGTCTGATATTATATCCTATGAATCTATCTTTAATATAACCTTGTTGATCGAAACTGATTATTTTATGTATTACTTTTTGAAGCCGATTTGCTAGTATTTTTGCGGCAATTTTATAATCTACATTTAGAAGGGATATTGGTCTCCAATTTTCTAGATTTGTTGGGTCATCTTTTTTATAAAGTAAAGAAAGAATTCCAGTTCGTTGGGAGTATGTCAATTGGGAATGGTAAAATCCTTCGTTAAGGGCACCTGTGAGAATGCATTTTAATGAATCCCAGAAGGTTTTATAAAATTCTGCAGTTAGACCGTCCATCCCTGGGCTTTTATTTGACTTCATAGATTTTAATGCTATTTCGGCTTCCTCATTTGTGAAGAGGCCTTCACATAAGTCTGCGTCTTTTGAGGATAGTTTGCGATCACATTCGATGTTTATCAGATAATTTTGTATTTCAGGTTGACTTATATTTTTTGATGTATATAATTGAGAATAGAATTTTACTTCCTCATTTAAGATATCTTCAATTTCTGAGAACGTATTTTTACCTCTTATAATTTTATTTAGAGATTTTCTTGATTGCCTGGATTTTTCCATGTTTAGAAAGTATTTTGTGTTTTTTTCTCCTTGTTCTATAAATTTTACTTTAGATCTTATTTCAGCACCTCGGGCTTTAATATCGTAAAGTTTGTTTAATTTTGATTCAATCTTAGATCTGAGCTCTATATTTGTTACACTATCCGTCGCGTTAATGTGCATCAGTTGGTTTTCTAACGATTGAATTTCGTTGTATCGTTCTTTACTTTTTTGTTTTGCATAATTTATTGATTTGTCTTTTATTTCGTTTTTTAACTGTTCCCACAATGTTTGTTTTGATGTACCAATTTTGCATTTTGACTTTTTTATGAGATTTGTTATTAATTGGAGGTAAAAGGGGTCGCTTAAGTACAAATTGTTCAGTTTCCAGTAACCTGGACCTCTATTATCTATATTAAGAATTTTAATTGAGATTGCTTGATGATCTGAATGTTTTATGCATGCCGGACGTATATCCGTGGCCGAGATAAGGGGTATTAAATTAGGTTCAATTAGCCAAAAATCAATCCTGCTTTTTTCTATACTATTTTTTCTTTTCCACGTGAATTGAAGATTTGTTTTGTTATATTTTCGCCATATGTCTGTAAGTTTAAAACGTTTAATTAGTTTATTTAGGCTTTTCACAGTTTTTGCGTTATAATTTTTTGTTTTAACCTTATTTTTGTGGATTCTGTCAGTAGCATCAAGTGTGTCATTAAAATCACCTCCTACTATAAGCATACCTTGAGATTCGTTTTCGATGGTTGTTATTAGCGAAGTGAAGAAACGATTTCTGTTTGTGCTATCATTATTTGCATAAACATTAACAAGACAATATGGGTTTGAGTAAATATTGATGTTAATTAAAAGATATCTCCCATCAGGATCTAGTATGAAGCTCACTATATCACAATTTAAGTTTTTCTTAATAAAAATTGAACAGCCTTTGCTTAAATTGTTGCCGTAAGAATTAAATAATAACCAGTCGTCAAACTCATCTTTTATAAGAGGAGATAACTCTGGTGTAAAATGAGTTTCTTGAATAAAGAATATCTTGGCTTTTTGTAACAACATGTATTGTTTCAGTCTGGCACGTTTAAGCTTGTCTCTCAATCCCTGACAATTTAGGGATATAAGATGAAATAAATTAGTCATTGATTTATTTATGGTTCAAGGAGATTATGTTGTAGTTTTGTTTAAAACCTAATTTTACGTAAGAACATTTATAGTTTAAAATTATGAACAAGCTTATTAACATATTATCAAAGGTAAAGAGCATGAAAAAAGCAAACATCCTTGCATATTACAAATTGGCATAAATAGGTTAAAATATATTATCAAGAGCAAAGAGCATGAAAAAAGCAAACATCTTTGCATATTACAAGCTGGCATAAATAAGTTACAATATATCATCAAGAGCAAAGAGCATGAAATAAGCAAACATCTTTGCATATTACAAGCTGGCATAGATAGGTTACAATATATCATCAAGAGCAAAGAGCATGAAATAAGCAAACATCTTTGCATATTACAAGCTGGCATAGATAGGTTACAATATATCATCAAGAGCAAAGAGCATGAAATAAGCAAACATCTTTGCATATTACAAGCTGGCATAGATAGGTTACAATATATCATCAAGAGCAAAGAGCATGAAATAAGCAAACATCTTTGCATATTACAAGCTGGCATAGATAGGTTACAATATATCATTAAGAGCAAAGAGCATGAAATAAGCAAACATCTTTGCATATTGCAAATTGGCATAAATAGGTTAAAATATATTATCAAGAGCAAAGAGCATGAAAAAAGCAAACATTTTTGCATATTACAAGCTGGCATAAATAGGTTGCAATATATCATCAAGAGCAAAGAGCATGAAAAAAGCAAACATTTTTGCATATTACAAGCTGGCATAAATGTGTTACAATATATCATCAAGAGCAAAGAGCATGAAAAAAGCAAACATCTTTGCATATTACAAGCAGGCATAGATATGTTACAATATATCATCAAGAGCAAAGAGCATGAAAAAAAGCAAACTGTTTTGCATATTACAAGCTGGCATAAATAGGTTCCAAGAGCAAAGTGCGTGAGAAAAAGCATGGAATAAGGAAACATCTTTGCATATTACAAGCTGGCATTCCAAGGTTGCATAATATCATCAAGAGCAAATAGCACGAAAAAAAGCAAACGTCTTTGCATATTACACGGTGACATACACCAGTTACATTTACCAAAGTTATGCTTAGTGCATGCATAAATATCATATAATTGATGCAATAGGCCGCCAACTTCACGTTTTCAGCGGCCTAGCGGCCTAGAATTTTATACTCCCAATCGCCCAGAAATGCATCAGAATCACGTTCTATAAGCATTAGAAACTATTTTGGATGGAAAAAGTCGCAAAAAATCACTTTAACATAGGTATGAAATTTCGCCGAAAACTTAGTTTTTTCACCGACCCAAAATATTAAACACCCAATCACTCAGAAATGTATCAGAATCACATTCTACATGCATTAGAAACGATTTTGGACGGAAAAAGTCGCAAAAAATCACTTTTTCATAGTTACGCCGCTAGGCCGCTAGGCCGCCAACTTCACGCCGCCAGGCCGCTAGGCCGCCAACTTCACGCCGCCAGGCCGCTAGGCCGCTAGGCCGCCAACTTCACACACATCAAACTGAGGCGTTTTTTTCTAAAACGATATGAAATTTCATTACGACATCTAACAAATAATTATAAAATATACACAAAAGCATGTCATTGATGAAAGTGTAGTTTGCCAAGAATGTTGACAGTGTTTTCATTAATTATCTGTCTTTCTTAGAACTACTATTTGAATTTTCACGATGTCACATGATCAAAACTTTATTGTATTTATACATATGTTTGTAACGAGATACTATGTTATGTATAAGTTACTAAAATAAAATCATGTTCTGTTCTGTTCTGTGTGGATTGGAAAGGAACGACAACTCTGGGTAGAGATCGATTAATCTGGTGTTAGACTAAGTTTGTCAGAAACCTCTTGTTTTCATTCACAACAGTATTGTGTCACCCGAACAAAGTATTTGCATACTGTTCTTCGCATTATACCAAAACCTCCAGGGAATTCCTGTCCATTGAAGCATATATAACATTCCAGTTATAATGAGGACCTGATATGTATTTTGAATATCATGTTATTTGTTTTCCATAGGTTTCGACATGTGAACATAATTACTTGAATACGTACAAGTAGGCTACTGCGTAATGATGAAACGTTCGTCCCATTTTAAGTGTTCTAAAAATAATTACTAGTGCATGTCATGTGGTATTATGTGCTATAAACGTGCTTGTCATTTATTATTAATTTTATCTTTATGTTCAAAGAAATCAAATACATTAAAACTCCACACTATGGAACAACTCAAAACAAATATAAACCGTGTAATAAAAGAAACATGAACGAAATACCACTCGATATGAGCAATTGTCGAAATATACATAAACCTGTCATATGACAATATTGGGGTGGCCTCTTTTCACACGTGGTCTCTTTTGAAAGGAGGCCTGTGTTCAAATTTTGGTCTTTAGTCACAGGACTAGTGACAAGTAGTCTTTGATCGAATGTAGAAATTGTTCACTGCATGAAATTTCTTCACTTATGGAATATGTTCACACGACGAATTTCGTCCGTAATGGAATTCGTTCACCTATGGTACATTTCCTATGTTACAAAAATGGCGGTGATAACAGCTACATACTATTGCTTATATATTAATATAAAGGTATGGAGAAGTTTCACAAGGACTGCAGATAATGATACGGAAGAACTCGTTAATTATCTTATCTACAAACTTCATGAATTCGAAACAAGAGTAAATCAATTTGAATGAAAATACATGTGTCACAGTTTGGTTTTAACCATGTATCGGGTTCGCGTCCTGCACCAACCCTTGACCGACCGCCCCGATCTCCCGTTGTAGGTAGTGGTAGTTATAGGGTACATCTTAGTACAGTAGTGACTGTAAGAACTTGTCACGTAGTATACTCTAAATACTAACACCTTGCGCACGTTACTCTCTTTCTATTGTTATGGTAATTAACCTTGGTGAGTGACCAATCGATGTCGAGACACCAATCATAACTTGTGTAATGATAGATGGCTTGAACATCGATTGTTCATCGTTGTTTGTAATTATTAGTAAATATATTGTTGTAATATATTTTGCAGGTAATTACCATATCAATATATTTCTTATACTTTCTTCTGCATTTTGGGTTGTCTAAATGTAAAGTTAATATTTATATTAGTATGTTTATACCATGTTTTAAACCGTCCGTTAATCCGTCATTGTCGTTGTCGCCATTTTACATGGTGATGTTCTTTTTCTATACACCAATGATAACTTGTGTAATGATAGATGGCTTGAACATCGATTGTTCATCGTTGTTTGTAATTATTAGTAAATATATTGTTGTAATATATTTTGCAGACTTGTTGATTGTTCCTACAATAACACTTGCGGTGAGAACCGCACGACTATCAGATCTAGATCCAAGGCTGTCTGGTGATACCAACTCATACACGTACATTACAGGCAGGCCAGGGAAACAAAGAATAATAGTCCTGTAACACTGGCGCCCAACACAACCATCGCAGACTTTATTGTGGGACAACGATACGATTATGTAGCTAGCTAGCATTTTTGTAAACTTTACGTAGACGTCATTAGACTGCTGTCAACCCGGGAATAGCGCTCGTATGGGATCAGGAGCTTTTCGGTACAACCCTAGGACCAGGTGACATCTACATCGATCAGAGGAGTTTTGGATTCAGTACCATTATTTTGATGGGACATTGTTTGACAATGAATGGATTAGGACGTGTTTTCTTTTAAGTGTATTTAGTGTTATATTGTGAATTATTAGGATTTAGGATTATATTGGTGAGCTGTTTTATTTATTTCATTTGTTTACACCAGACTGACGTCTTATACTATACATTTATTGTCTACACGTAATTGTTTTACACGTTTAAATTCTATACCTACTTAGTGTAGTAAATTTAAATCTACACATGAATTATTAACCGGCTTCGGTGATATATATCAGTCTGCTGTATACGGGTGACTAATTTTTGTCGTCTATTATATGTGTTACATGTATATTTAGAATTGCCCTATGTCCAGTTATTTATAATTAATTTTGTAGAATATCCCAAGAATTTTCCCTTCTCTCTTTAACTGCTTACTACTATTCCTCTTTAATATCTGTAAAAGTGACATGGTCATGGTAGTACTAGTAGTGTAATCTGTAGGAATTTATTGTAGTGTATAGGCAGTGGCCGGTGGATTGTCGATAATTGAACAAAATATGAGTAAAGGCCTGATCAACCTTTGTCTCTGATTGTCCAGTAAACGATAGGTAGCCAATACTTATACATAGCGTTCGAAAGCGATATTAGTGCAGTCGGTTAAAGCGTTGATACTTGGGAATCTTGTACGGAATATTATGTTGAAAGGCTACTGGTTCGAATCATGCTAGAGCTTGGGCATTTTAAAAAAAAAAAAGAAATTGTTTCTCATTGAATAATAAATGGAAATACATTAATTTTATAAATAATCTGATAATTAATAATCACTAATTAATTAATTCGATGATTTAATTATTTTGATTGGTTGTATGAGTTTATTCCATCGGCGGACGCTTAAATTTGTCTTTGTGTTCAGTCGAGCGTGTTCTACTTGCGTATTAGAACGTTAGTTGGAAGTTGTGTATTTGTAGCCTGTACAAAAATTTGGTCACTGATGTATTGATTACTGTACTAGCTCAGTCGGTTAGCGCGCTGCGCATGACACGCGATGGGTAACACTGACGTTGGGTCGAATCCCACCTAGGTCAGATTTTTTTCTATCAAGTTTTTCCCATTTTACAGTGTTAATTGTGGAAAACTAATTCAAATATATATATATATATATATATATATATATATATACTTATTTATCCTGTAGTAAGTAGAATATATTTGTTGTCAAATTGATATAAAGTCGACGTCGACAGAAAGTCGAACCGAAACCTGTTCGACCTTATGTTTGAGGTAATATTTACAGAAAACTACTGATAGCAATTAATTAAAATTACAACAGGATAAAGCTCAGTGCATAATTAATCGATGTATCTTTTAATTTGTCAATTTAGGTAAGTATTTTTTCTTCAGTCGAACTCCAAAGTTCAGGGTGCTTATATCTGCGGTTTATTTTTATCAACATAAGGTCGAACCGACACTTTGATTTCGATTTTCTTTCTTATAAGCCGACAGATTTTGTTAAAATGTGGCCTGGTTGTAGAAAATTTAATTATGAATAAGTGTACTAACATATACATCGAGGTATATTTAACTCATTTTCCGCATTTGATCAGCAAACTTTTCTTCAAACATATTATACTCCTATAAAGCGACGAATTTAATGCTCCATCCTTATCACGGTTATTTTCCCGTGATCATTATATAATACATTGCCAGTTAGTTTCGACACGGTAATGCTTGAGACCATTATAACCGTTCCGTCCATTTTCATCTAGTAGTGAAAATAAGGCATTTAAAACTGCTAGGCAGGTTTCCACGTGTCGGTCATCCGGCTGTGTTATCCTTTTGTGACTGTTTTTTTTTACAGTTTTTGTAATGTTATGACTTATTATGTTTTATAATTGACTTGCCAACTTGGTATTTTTTCTTATTTAATGCAATTCTATACAAAATATACATAGACATGCACCAATGATATCATTTTTTAGGGAAAGAGAGTTGGTCTGGCAAGATTTTTATATTAGCCAATATCTCGCATGTTGTTTACATAAGATGCCAGTTCTTTTTAGCTTTTTTAGTTATTTTGTTTGTTTGTTTTGTCGTCATATGATAGAGACATTAAATTGTTTCCAAAAATGTCGGAGACGTGACGCGCAACATGCATCACTATTTGATGAAGTCCTGAGGTAACGGCAAAATTGGTTTCAGATTACCAGGTATTCCGATTTAAATAGACAGGCCGGAACATTGCTTTTCCCCATATGTAACCTACCCATACGAAAAGGCTGTGTTTAAAATCATCCAGTTTTGAAGATTAAACCTTTCCTTGAAAATTACAGGAATTTACTATTGTAGACAATACAATACAATACACATACACATACGCAGCCAAGCATCGCGGCAGTACAGTCAAAATACGTAGACACCCGTTTATATAGACGCAAAATTCGTCAAATAAGATTAACTCATCTGAAATCATAGTGTGTGTTTTTCTATTTCATATACATATGAAAATGTTTAAAACACTGATTGCATTATGTTAACAAGGAACAAGTAAATTTTTAGACCATACCAGGTCCTGCAATACTAAGTATTAGCAATATTTATCAATTTGGTACTTTTTGTAATAGGCAAAAATCTTGATTGGGTATGGTTATTTTTTTTTCTGCAACATCTTGATTGTAATATATATACTTTTGATTGTCTAAATGAGTTTAAACTTAGGTTTATACATATCCTTCAATTTAGTGTGTCATCTGTTAGAAAGGTGGGTCAATTTTCATGTTGGTGTCTTCATTGTTTTTAAGGTGCTGATTTTATGTTGAGGGGTAAGGGAATACAAATGGTCGTAACCCTTTCAACTGACGGTAAAATGTTTTTTTAAAGTCACCTGTAAATGCTTTAATGGATAGAGAGAGAATGACAAAAATACAATCATCAACGCTTCATATTAGGGACCTAATACAATGTACCTTAACTGTCGAACTGGAAAAAAATAATTCAGTCAACACAGATGAAATGAAGACTTTCTGAAGAGAATAGTGTAACGGATGAATGCATACCTATATCGACTACTTTAGAATAAAAATTGAAAACTACGTCAGAAAAAGAATCATGTGGCTCATAATGGTTATTATGGTTATTATGCTTATAAATCCGTTCGAAATGCAGTTGTTATAGGTTCAAAACTATGGTATAGATAGAAATCGAGCAGTGAGTCGTGACGGAAGGTCATGGACTGTTCCATTGTTTAAAATAGCGATAAGTAATACAATGACCAAGTACATTACTAAACACGACCTTACATTTGTAGGCCACTGTTGGCCTCTTACATTTGTAGACCACTGTAAAAGGCCTAGCTACGTGGTCCTGAAATCAGTGCACCGCATTAGTAACATTATTAAACTGAATTGTGTTTTTCGTGTCCTTAATATTGCCACTATTTTTTTCAAATAATGCATTGCTCGTGATTTCGGTGCATTTATGTTTTGAAAGGTATATATATCATATGCAATCAAAATCAAATTCTGTTCAAATAATGTTCCTAAGTATGTAAAGGATGTCATGTTATATAACTTAATATAATGAAGCAAATTATTAGATTCTGACAGTGGCTCAAGTACAGATACTGCTAATGAACGCAGTAATTGAAATTTCATGAAATTACCTGAAATGAAATTAAATGAAATACATATGAAATACATATGAAATTCATTCCAAATATTGAAATAAAATTTTGCAATAATAAAATGCCAAATATCAAATACAAATGGAAAGAAAAAACGTTCACATGTGTTTCGAACCCATAGCATCTTGACTACCAGGCTTCAAAAGTAAAATGGTTGGCGCCTTTACCGATCGCGCTACGCACTTAAGGGTGATCACTCGTGAAATCGAAAATCTTTATTGTAACAAGGATGTTTCGATTCTTATTTAATTTTGAAGAATAACATGTTGTCATTCAGTTTTTAGTATGGAAAGTATATGTCCATGATTTAACTTTTTCGTAAAATTACTTTTAAGTGATATATCCCAAATCGGTAATTTTCCTAATAATGGTTTTGAAAAAGGGGTGTGGGTAGATAAATAACCAAATATTTCAGTAAATATTAACCAAATCACTTAGAAAATGTACTGGTTGTATCACAGCCTGAATGAGGAAGAAACTTAAAGCATTAAATGTCCACTTTATGCATTTTTCTTGACTGTGTACTGTTTCAAACACTGAGTTATTTACCAAATTAAGATCTATAAAATGGCTAAAAAATAAGGGGTTATGAATAATGTTTATACCTTTTTTACGTATTGAAGGAGTAACAAGGATTTTAAATGACATTGATTATGCTGAAGTAGGTTAAATACCAATTAAAAGTATAACATGAAAAGCACATGTCCATGTTCATATAAGAAAGTTATCATGTGAAATGTTAGGTCTCTAAGCTTTTCTTTTCAGCAAAAACTGGAAATTTCCTTAGTTAATGACCTCTTTCAAGACAAAACCACTGCATGTTGTATAAATAACCACATATGCATAATCAGAAACAATATTTGATGGACTTGTATGAACTTTGGATGAATATTTTTAAACGGATATGTGTTCATAATGCTAAACTTGATGAAAACTTACCCCACCCACCCTTTTACAACAGCAAATATTTCAATATGAACGTTAAAAAGAAATAAACAATGTTTTTTACAATTTTTAAGAACAATACATTTGCAAACCAGGTTATATAAATGTATAAATACAAAATTTAACAACCTTTAACTGATAAATACTGAACGGCATATGGTTGTTGTATATATACAGACAAACTAAATTGACTGTCGTAATCTGGTCGGATGTCGTAAAAGCAGTAAAAATTCGCGATATAGAAAATGCCACTTTGAAATTATTTATGCATTTAAATAACATTGTTGACTACATTAGATGATAAAAAATACAATAATTTCAATGTGAAATTTTACGACATTTAGCTAGACTGCTTTGTATCACAAAAGCTCATGAGTGATCACCCTTAATCTCAGCTATGAAGGTCAAATAACTGATATTTATATATTACGGAAACCTACGAAACGTTCCGAAAAGCCACTTACCCTACAAAATGGACTTAGCTGATCTTTGATCATTCACAGGTCGTTGTCGGACTATAGCACAGAAGTGAAATGTGCCAGTGTTTTTACAGAGCCGTGGACTTGAGATAATTAAGTCCCTTCTTCAGCGATTATTTTGTCACATCTATGTTTGTTTTACTAGTTTTCATGACCAATCAGTGAATTATCATTGTGTTCATCAATAATAGCTCGGCTACAGCACATGTATCTTTTTAAATTGTGATTGCATGTTGATGGGGTTTTTCTTTTAAATCATGGGCCGCAGAATATGGAGGGCAAAACAGCTTATTATCAATGTTGCTTATTCAAATAGCTATTTGAGTATTTTGAGTTACATTGACAAGTGCATATTACAGCCATGGTCGGCATTGGTTGCTATCATAAATCTCAAAATTCAAATGTTGACTAGGGTAGTAACGGTGGCATAAGGGTGATGCGATGGACTCCGAATCCGGACGTTGCTGGTTCGAATCCAGTAAGTGGCGGAATTTGACCGGAACCATCACAATCCCTTCTTTGGACGTGAGTACGGATCAGAATCCAGGAAGCTGTAAGAACTTGCTCTACAATCGATGTAAAACAAATAAGTTCAAATTAAACTAAAAGTTGGCAAAATCTATTTTGATACCTTTTTAAGATATCGTTTTTGACAACGTTATAAAGAGTTTGATCGCGCAATGTTTTTGAAAACAAAATGACGGTTTACGTGGCAGATAAACCTATAACCTCCTATACGGCTAAACTATGTGTATCATATATCAATAAATGATTATAATTTCATTATTTTAAATAAATTTGTACAGGAAATTACATTTACTGTTGTATTTTCCATAATTATAAATGTACTTAATAAAAGCAAGACATTCATACCTTGTAAGGTATACTGTTGTACAATACTGCTTAAAGCAACCACATGAACTAACTGAAAACCGAAGGGTATGTCACAAGAAAATTGTTCTGAAATTTATGTCAGCTGCAGACTGAAAGAGATAATGAATTCGGTATGATAAATTGTCATCTGATACTTTGTAAAAATGGTAGATTTCGTACATGGCTATGACAAATTCATTACGACATTTAAGATAATATCATAACCAACAGTATAGATATTGTTGAGCAACTATTACGTTTTAATTTACAAATTATATAATTTTCTACTAAAATCGACTTTGAATCTAATTTTACCAGAAAACGATAATGTAAATACCCAAACATAATAAAGAAAGTAAAATAATACAATCATTTATGATCTACACGAATGCATGGTTCTTGAAAATCGCAAATAAAATTTGCAAAGAAAATAATTGAAACAGTATATAGTCATTTATAACGTAAATGACAATACAATGAGGCAAATATCGACTTTATGTCTATTATTGTTTTTATTTAAATACTATTTTGAACACTTGATATTCTTAGGATAATAATTTTATGGATGGTTTCATACATGACTTGTCGTGTTCATGATTTTGACAAATAAGGCGAAATTAGCTGTAAAATAGAAAGACTTTATTTCTTAATATTGTATCATATTGTTGAGTACAACTATGCTTATTATTGTTCGATTAAACTATCAGGAATATAGCTAATCATAATCACAAATCTACTTTATGACTGTTACAGTTCGATCTGAATTATTAATGATCAAGGACACTGATTAGTTTTCATGCTGTATAACACCATTAAAACATTAAATAGTCGTACATCGATATTCGGATTTTAAAAAGTGACAATATCAATGAAATCATCAATATTTTTTCAATTACAGCATACACATCTTTTCTGACCCACTGCGCGAGCATTTTCTCTTATATAATATCAATATCAGATATTAAGTAGACGTCGCTAGAAAGTCGAACCGAAAACTGTTCGACCTTATGTTTGAGGTAATATTTACAGAAAACTACTAATAGCAGATAACTAAATTTACATCATGATGAAGCTCGATGCATGTTTTACCTTTTTTATTTAGGTAAGTTTGATTCTTCAATCGAAATCCAAAGATAAGGGTATGTATATCTGTGGTTTATTTTTATCAACATAAAGTCGAACCATGAGATGTAAAGGGACACAATCCAATAGTCGGTACCAGCTCAATTACCATGATCATCGAATGGATACAACTAATAGGCATTGTTCAAAATTGTAACATATGGGAACTGCATTATACGTTTTCTGTGATTTCTAGTAACAACCTTATGTACAACTCTAACAATCGTCATAAATTTGATAATAATTGTAATGAAAATTGCTGCTAGAAAAAAGGTTATCATGCTATAACTATAGTGATTAAAACAAAACAAAAGATTATCCAATATATTTATTTCATTCATTGATGTATCGTGTAAATACAGAGAAAAAATAGTATTTCATAAAACTATCAATGGAAATTGCTGCTTGCAAAAAGGTTATGCTATAATTATAGTGATAAAAACAATACAAACAGTTTAAAATATATTTATTTCCTTCATTAATCTGTCGTGTAAGCTCAGAAAAATCGTATTTCATAACTATTTACTATCAAAAAACTATATAAAAACGATCAAGTATCAGCGTACACATGTCAATATAGGCATAAATTTCATGTTCATGACTTAATTATAAGTGCAAGTACAATTTTAATTGTAAATCCTAGTGTTTTTTCTACTTGTCACTTCCAAACTTAAAATCCTTTTTTAAAAATGAGCCTGAGGGATTTGTATCTTTATCTGGAATAAAGTTTGATGTTTCACCTGTTGTTTTCATAAATAACAAGATAATCTATAGAGCCATTTTTTTTATCAAAGCTTCACTACGTAGCGTTACCTAATAAAACGCCCATTCACATTCAAGAACGTTGGACGGATTGACTCTCGGTTTGTCCCGGATGAGTGACCTGGAGAAACCATGTCATACCCTTTGGGCACCGAAGTCATCCATGGCAGACCTGGATGGAGCTTGTTGATCCGACCCAATCAGGCGAAGAGTCCCGTATTTGATAAATATAATACATAATATAGCCAGGTGTTACTTGGAAAATATTCGAAATGTGAAATTTCGGGGCAGATCCGAGGCAGGTCCTGTGTTGTACCCATATATACAATGCATATAACTAAAACAATTCATTTAACCATTCAACTACACATCTCATTAATAACATAAAAGTTATATACACATGCAAATCAACGAACTATGTTTTTATAAAAATGGAAAAAAATAGTCATAATTGTTTTCCATTTTAGTTCCCTAGAGTGGTAAAACTTTGCAAATTTACAAATTATCTGTATATGCATATGTAGACAAAATTAAGCACGCTAATATGATCACGCTGAGTGCTTATTGTTATCTAAAAATAATGGCAATGTGGTCAGGGTTACATACAGAAAATGTATCATTTAATTCCATCTAATCGTTGTAGATCATTGTGTACAGTAAGTAAAATAGAATGATAAAGTACGCGATATGTATCTAAACATGATATGTGATTGAAAAGCTGTAATCAGCCTTAGTACAAAAATAGATAGTTATGTAAAAATGCTTTAGTTTGTGTTCGTTGCGGGCGGACGGTCCACGATACAGGTTTCTCTCCCGTTTGCTGAATTTAGTCCAAGGGCGCTTTTGTTGAAAATATCCGGTTTCAAGTTAGGTTATATGTATGGTTACACGTTGAACAATAAGCTAAAACTGGTTCTGATTTAAACTGAGTGATGAACAAGCATTTTACCTCCATGGCGACAGAAAAGAGCTTTACAATATGTTCTTGATATATTAACAGGAACACGCTCTTAAAAATAACAAAAAATAAAGTTATTATTTGTTTTGTTATTCCTTGATAAGAAGAATATTGTCTTTCAGTGGTAATCATGGTCACGTACACAACTCTAAGTCATGTTAATCAAGTGTTGACACTCGATCATAGCAGGGACACTGTAAACTATGTTAAAATTGTCCATTGATAATTATAAGGTAGAAATCTGACCATTGCTTATCAGATCATATAAGAACTTGTGTATTGAGTTTCAGTAATCGTCAGCATGGTTGGCCATTTTCCCGAGCTCAACTGCTTGTAATATCGGACGGATCAAACGGACCAAACCACCTCCGGGTGTAGTTATGAAGGTTTGACAATCCGGATCGTGATTTTGTACCCTTTGTTCGTTTTAAACCAGTTTTACTGAACAAATGGACAGTTTGACAAACCAGTTGGAAACCAACCTGGTTTGTTGCAAGCAAACGCGCCCTTAGAGATTAAGGATTAGAGCCTCCGGATTTCGGCATATGTAACATAAATGAGGTTTCTATATGAAATAATTATACTAGTTGCCTGAGGAAGTACATAACGAAACGCGTAGCAACTTTATTTGAGTTATATTTTCTTTTTTACCATAATAATTATATATTGTATAGAAATAACGACGTTTCTTTGATTAAGTGCGTGTCCGGCACTTTAGTCCGTTTACGTAACGACTAGATCCTCTTGATTGTAACATATGTACCATGACAGAGATTTCTATTCCCTATATTATAATTCCAGTACCGGGTCGTGGGCAACTCCATGCAGTGAAATACTTCAATCAACATTTTACAAACGTCTTTGTATCTATTGGATTTGTGTCGCGCGTTTCATTTTTGATTCATAAATTAATTATTGTGATTTTAATATAGTGCTTAGTTACGTTTAGTTATTTAATAAACAATCACATGGACAAAATAGTACTATGGAAAATTGATATATGTATATGAGAATTGTCTTTGGTCAATGTTTTAAATTCGTTACTGTTGAAAGCTGATAAAAAATATCATATCTTAGGACATAGTCGCCCGGTTCGTCTTAAATATGTTACACGACTTTCATCTAAGATAATATCATGAGCAACAAAATAGATACTGTTAGGCAGTATTTTACTTTTCAATTTACAAATTACAATGTATATAATTTTCAGCGAAATCGACCTTAAATCTGATTTTACTAAAACATGATGATGTAAAAGTATTAGGAAAGTTATATATACAAACAATTATAATCAACATGTACGCATGATTCTAGAAAATCGCATTAATTAGATTACAAAGAAAAGATTAGTACAACTGTATGCATGTATGTGTCTCATAATGTTCTGAGATGATATCACGTTAAACTGCTGATTCCACAAATCGATCTTATACCGATTATTTCTGAATTAATCAATTTACATTTATAAACATGACTAGCTTACTTACTATACCATTATACATCATATAATCATTTACTTGCATAAAAATGAGAACATTATATCTCTGTAGAGTATCCGGATGGATACAATATTATAAGAACTTCTCAGTATTATACTCCTTTTATTTCATTTTGGCTTTTGCATAATTATATAAAAAAACGGATAGTCTTAATCAACTACATAAATCAGTACATAAATATTCTTATGAAATGTTTTCTATGACGTCACATAATAAATACGCCAGAGTTGACGTTACAAAATAATGCGCCACAAGTACTCACAACGTCAATAGGTTGTGTAAATTAAGAGTGTTATATATATGGGATACATCAGACAGATTTGTCACCCAATCATGTGGAAATGAGGCGTAAACACACTCTGTCAACTTACTGATTGACAACCTTTGTCTAATCATCTATTTTAACAGAGTTCATACATACAACTTGGAGAAGGAAAATGTTCATCATCCATATTTTGTTTTCGGTGGAAAATGTTTATGATCCATATATAACGTTTTCGGTACAAGATCATTTAGGTATTGAGCTAGATCAAGCAACACTCTCAATAATATAAAATTAATATTATAGTGGGTTGTCTCTTCACATTAGAGACAATATTCGTACCATATAACTAATTTGTAGATGCCGTGAGGGTATTCAGGTGTGTTGGATGATTTCGAGTTGTGCGAGAATATTAGGTGTCACTGAATACCCTATACTATTGTGTACGATGATGCCTAAATGCTTTTTTATGGATTATTTTAGTAAACAGTAATTTCTCTGTACTTACACGATATATCAATAAAGGAATATATTGTATAATATTTTGTTTCGTTTTAATCACTATGATTATAGCATAATCATTTTTCTAGCAGCAATTGTCATTATCAATTATCATCAAGTATTATGAAGATTGTTAGAGTTGTACATAAGGTTGTTACTAGAAATCACAAACAACGAATATTGCGGTTCCCATATGGTTAAAGTTTGGACAATGTCTATAAGTAGTCTTCCTTCGATCATACTGATTAACTAGGTACCAACTATTGGATTGTATCCCTTTAGCTCATTTGATGGTTCTACTTTATGTTGATAAAAAAACCACATATATACATATCCTAACCTTTGGAGTTCGATTGGAGAAAAAATACTTACCTAAACTAAAAAAATAATATAACCGACATCGATTAAACATGCATTGAGCTTCATCATGATGTAATTTTAATTATCTGATGTCTATAGTTTTCTGTAAAAATTACCTCAAAGGTAAGATCGAACAGGTTTCGGTTCGACTTTCTAGTGACGTCTACTTAATAGCTGATATTTATCTGTGTATGTATATCAATAGCATGATATATGACAGAAAAATTCCCCTGCAGTGAGCAAAAGATGTGAATGCATTTATTGAAAAAATATTGATATAATCCAAATGAAATTGTCACATTTTAAAATCCAGAAATCGGTTAACGAGTATTCAATGTTTTCATGGTGTTATACAGCATGAGAACTTATTTTCTTTTTTTCTAATGATACAAGTTCTCAAAAATGCATGCAATGTACAATATGATTTATTTGTCGCAATGGGTCGTTCATTGTGCCTAAAGCCTTAAAATGAGTAAAAAATCGATAAATTAATCTGTGTACGTCGTGTATGACTTTTAAATAGAAAGATACTCGAATTTTGATCCATCCAGAACTAGCATTTACACCTGCTGTGCAAACTAAAAAAAATAAACATAATCTAAATAGAACAAAATATGCAAACACAGCTTATGATCTAAAATATAATAAATACACAAGCAGTTAACTAAACAATAACTGTATAGATAACCATGGCGTTATATAAGATTTTTATGTTTTTTATGACAGTTGATATAATCATTAATTAAAGAAACGAACAATATATTTTTTAAAAATACTGAAATAATAATGTACATCCAGAAGAATTGTGAAAACTATTTCGATGATAATTGAATGAAGACAGCTGTCTTACTATTTCTTATTCAGCTTCCTGAATTTCAAATAATATATCACGTGTATTTCTCTGATAGTTAACATTTTGTCAATGTACATACGGACAGATAAATATTTTTTTTGTTTATTAAAGAAAATAAACGTATGAAGTGCTCAGAATAACAAATATGATTTAATCAAACTGTAACATGAAGTAGGTTTGTGAATTGATAAGTTATAATCCTGATAGTTTAATCAAACAATAACAAACATAAAGTTAATTTGTGAATTAGTCCAATTTACATGAACTAACATAATCATAATGATCTATGAGATAACGCTTACATATGAAATCTTTTATCAAACGTCTAATTTGGAATTAAACGTACTTTCTTTTCTATATGATGTCAGAGATAAAGTCGAATATATATTTGTACTCTTAACAATAATGATAAAATATTACAAAATAAAGTCTTAATATTTTACAGCTAATATTGTCTTATTTGTCAATATCAAGGTCAATACATGAGTTAAACCATCCATGACTTATTATCCTAGGCATGTCAAGTGTGTATTTTCATGAACTGATGTTCATCAAAATAATTCATTAATACTTCATGAATTTAAATGTACCGAATTGTTCATCAACTGAACTCCATTGAACATCAACAGTTCGTGATCAATTCATGAAAGTTTCATGAAAATGCATCAAGTTTTGTCAAGATGATTCATCGATAGTTCATGAATCTATGTTTCACGGGCTGTTCATCAACTGGAGTTCATGAACTATGAGTAACTGTTCATCATAAGTAGCATCTGTTCATGAACTTCGTTGGGAAAAGTTCATGAACCAAGTGTTCAATTTGTATGTCATGAATATATTTATAGAATATTAAGGAATAAGCTCATGAACATTTTGTGAACTGTTCATTAAATTCTTGACTGATACAGGCCTTTATATTTCTATGGATGGTTTTATCTAACACATTTAAACTTCGTTCCTTATAGCAATCTCAGTGCTTTGGGTGTATTAAGTACTTCATTGTTAAACAATTTACACATTCATAAAACGGGTATCACACAATTTACTAATATGTACCAGTTGATGTGTTTTTTTCTTTCATAAATTTCAAGCAGGGAAAGTAGTTCAACATGGCACATAATGCATGTTCATATATTTAATTAACTTAGCAACATTTCCAGAAGTACTGAGAGAAAAATATAAGAAACAGAAACCAACATATGAAGTTTGATTATTATAGGTGTTTGATTTTATAGATCAAGTTTGGTACAAACAAACATACAGACAAACGAAAGTGACTAAAAACAATACGCCCCCGATCTATCGATACATGTGTATAAGAAACCATTTAAAATTGTACAAATAAGACAAAACTGCAAATCAACTATGCCTTTTTATACGAAATGGATAAATATAGTTTTTATTCACAGACGTTTTTGAAACAGAACAACTTCCACTCCTTTTCGTGTCATAGTTAACGCAACTGGCCCAATAACACAAATGTCTGCTAAATTAGATGAATCATCACAGGACACTGCATTTAAAAGCGTCTTATGGAACTCTGTAGCTGCATGAACATTTTAAGCAAAATCTTCACAATTATGTCGTGAATACATCACAAATTCATGTGCAACATAAATATACCCAGTTCAATATTCATTATACGATGACTAGTCGTCGTTATACAGCACGAATACTGGTATGTCATTGCATGATGCCAACAATTCACTTTACGAGTTTTATAGTCATTTTTATAACATTTAGTTGCGGTTTCAGTATGCATTGACCATTTCTCCTTATTTGATAACCGCATGTTTTAAGCTGTGTTCACTTGGCGTTATATGGTTTCAGTTTGCTGTCTTAAACATGGGCAAAACATTTATGTGCTGTGAATATGCAATAAATTATTGTGCAATATACGTCCTGTTCTTATGCAATACGTGTTTGTGATTGTATGTTATTGTGCCATTACATGATTCTTGTCTGTCTATATATATGCTGGTTGCTGTTATACGATGCTTATTCAGGTTTTATGCATAGGGGACAGACACACAAACAAATTTCGAAAAAAAGTGTTTAAACATATGTTTAGAAACAAAGGTTTTTACTCCAAACTCAGCCTTCAGCTGACACACGCAACAAATTTGCCCATAATTTGTACAAATGTCATTGTATCAATAATTTTAGTGCCTATCGTATTGCCATACAATGTCAAACATAAAAAACATAATTTCCATCAATTCATATGAACGGTAATTATTTTATATACGTTTTCTTTTAGCAAAAAGCGTCTAAAATCCGATTCATTCACACGATCTCGAACAAACGCGCTACACCACCCGAAAGCAATGTTTACGAGTAAATAATTCGTGCATGAAGGGTGCGATTCGTTAGACTAACTTATTATTTATCTCTCGCCACCAGTTTTCTTTATCTGAATCGATGAACATGGAAGAAAATCAGCTCTATATCACTTTGCCGGCAATATTTCGTCGCAGTCAACCAAATCCCCAACCTAATGACACGTACATCATGAGGATTCTGATTGATCCTTAAACGTTGAACGGTCAGTGAGAACGTTCGTTGTGAAAAAGTTTCTTGGGTAGCAAAATGGTTGACTGCCGACGAAATACTGCCGGCAAGTTGATGTAGAGCTTATTTTTTTCCATTTGCGTAGATTCAGAAAAAAAAACTTGGTCCCTTATAATACAAGTCCAGAATTTCTTAGGGTTATCATTTGTGCCAGATGTCCAGATCTTCCAGACTTTTACCATAATTGTTGAAGGCTTTCTTATATACTGAGCGGGTTTGTTGTTTGATCTTCTTATATCTGTTAATGTCGGATAATTTTCCAGACTTTTTGGCTTTATCATAGCTCTTTTTCTTCCTACGTGTTAGTCGTTTAATGTTGGTGTTGATCCATGGTTGGTTATATCTTGTAGAGGGGGTCTTCCATGGTACCATACAATTTTGAATGCCCAGGAGTGTCGACTTTATATCTTCCCACATCTGCTGAACAGATGGAGGAACTTTAGTCCCATACTTGTTCATGAATGTCTGCTAGAATTGTATAGAACTCGACTTCCTGCCTGCTATATCTGCCCTTTTCCACAAATAGATTCTCCTCTTTACTTTTTGCCGATCTGACGTTGGAGTCTATATGCACTATGTCATGGTCGACAAGGCATGGTATGGTGGTGCATCTATTTATCAATGATGGTCTGTTAGTTAGGAAAATGTCAAGAATTTTACCTTGTCTAGTTAGAAGATTGGCAGCTTGGTTCAGGTTACAGTATTCAATAGTACGTAGGTTGAACTATTGTCTTGTAAATACTGGCATCCATCTATGCCATGAGTATTCCAGTTGATGTCTGGGAGATTCAAATCACAACCCGCCCGTATCACACCTTTCTTTTATTTGCTGTGGATTTTGTGGCTAGCAATACTGAGGTCCTATATATATATCTGTTGTTGCTGGTCGGTGGTCTGTACAGACTGCCAAGAACTCTTACGGATGATTGGTAACTGAATATTACGATAAACAGGGCTGTAACAAGACATTACTTTATCTAACGTTATAATATAAAAACAATTACATGGTAACTAGAAAATTTGCTTAACTTTCATACCTACAGGTTTTTAAAAAAGTAAAAAACAAATACTATTGCTACAAACGTATTAATATACAATTTGTGTTACTATGACTATCAAAAAAAATATAACCCTTTGTAAATCTGACCTGCCGCCGTGGTCGAGTGGTTAAGGTTGACTTCAAATCACTGCAGCCCTCACTGATTCTAGGATCGTGAGTTCAGGCCCCGCTACCGACTATGTATCTTTATGTGAGAAAGTAGGCAGTTGCTTACGGAGGATGGGAGTCTAGTACTGGTTCTTCCCAGGAGCGATGATTAAGTGAACTGTCAGCCTTATATGATTCTGACTGCTGAAAAGGGCCGTAAACAATAAGTCGATCTATTCCGGATTTTTAAACATAAACTCTCAGAACAATGACGTAATGATCTTTGTTTAAGCTTTCTCCCGTTTTAATATCGTGAACTGCTACTACCTAGCTGAGTAAAAAAGGCAAAACCCCTTATAGCTCTGTGAAACGAACGTTTGATAAGAAATAAGCACCAAAACTAAATTTTTCAATATTGTCGCCGGCTACAATGTTCGAGTTGAATTAAGTAGCTTTTCATAAGAAACAAGAAACACAGCTTATTTTCTTGCTTTTTCTGTGACATGTACGCTTCGTCGGTATAGCTTGGTAGAAGAACGACATATATTCTAAATGTGCACAAAAGTATGGCGCCTCAGGAGCATGTCGCCGGATTTTTAATTTCCGTAAAATCTGCGTTATCAACATTAACGCAAAAAGAAAAGATAGAAAAGAAAATGTTCATGCATAAAAGTAGGGCAGTTTTAAATTATTTAGTCAAGTGCCGAATAAAATCAATCCATTATTTAGCGATAATGGTGACACATAGAGAAAAATAGCATCATAAATAACATAACCCATGTAGAAAAGTAAATATTTGTTGCTATGGGATAAAAAAAGAACAGCATACATTTCACATTACTTTTGAAATTCGAATAAACTACTGCGACCATCATAAAAGGGGTACATTAAAATATTCGTTATCAAATCTTCGTTATCGGTATGATCTACTAAACTAAGCGATCACTCTTGACTTTAGCGTCATGGTATGGTTTAATGTAACCAGGAGATTTAAAACTTTTAAAACTTAAGGTTAGCGGTTTCTACTGGCTTTATTGTCTCAAGCGATGTTGACATATACAATGTGCCGCTTATCTTCTAATATTTTGTTATTGATTATACACATAGTCATTACATTTTTTCTTAAAAATGCAGTTATTGATTTATTAAAATATTTGCCGTGTCATTGCTGGGCTATTACCTCCCGCTGCCCTGTAAAATCTATCAAACATGAGAAAAATCTTCGTTATCAATTGATAACGAAGATTTTATTCTTAACACTTTTCAATTTCAAACAAAAGCATGACTTTTCTTGTTACATGCTCTAATAACTTGGGATATCCCAAGTACAAAATGCACATTACACAGTTCGAATATTTATGTCAAAATTGAATATAGTGAAGTAAAGAAGTGGATGCCATGTGGCAGATGAACATATTTTTTTCGCCCATAACTACCTTCATATACAATCAATGAAAATATTATATATGAAATTTTTGACAGCAATAACAAAATTATTTAGCGCTCACTTTATACGTTGATTTAATAAAATATTCGTTGCCATCAGTACAATGTTGTTATTTTAGCTTTCATGAGGGTGGAACACCTGCCAAATGTTATTTGTTTTATAACTCGTCGTGAAATGTAATTTGTATACATAATAAGCAGAAGACACACATCCGTATTTAAAAGTCTAGGTAAAATTAAATGAACACATTTTCAAAGTAATATTTAAATCTTGCTGAAATGGATTTTCTAGAAAATACGCATACGTCAACCCGATCTAATTTTCGTCAATGAATTGACGCTTTCAATAAGACTAAAACAATGATAAATGTAACCCCCAGATCCAGTGCGACCGTTTCAATGAAACATGCACAATTTTGCGATAGCACTTATAAAAGCCACAAGAGTGTTATTAACATTTGTTTGGCCAAATAATGAAAAGATTTATTTTTTATTAGTCAAATAGATCGACTTATTGAAAATTAGTGAAAACCCAATATAAACAAACAAGCAATCTTTGTAAGTCATTTTCTATAGTTATTTGTGTATGATTTGACATTAACAATCTCAAAAGTCAACTACATCATAAAAAATCATATACAACAATAAGACCCTTAAATAGTTACATTAACTTCATTAAGTAATGTATTAATAAATCTAGGTATATACCTGTAACTTTGTTGTCATTCTTGAAGACAATGCATATGAATCTAAGTAAAATTCGACTGCACATCAATGATTTCAAGGAAATCACATGGCCTCAATTATATATTGGTTAAATCACACCGTAATGTGACGTATTCTTTACCAGAGTTCATATTTTCATTAATGATATTTTTAATCATTATCTCCGCCAGCTTTTACCATTTTCGTTTCGTCTTTCTATACATTTTACCGACAGGTGTATGTAAAGCCATTTTAGTCAAGCTTAATCAATTAAGTGAATAAAAAAATATAGGCTAGAGAGGCAAGGTTTCCCCGTATTAAAATAATCGCACTGACAAGTCATGTTCACACTGACACTTACCCTACGATTATCATCAATACCAATCCATGTTTAAATCATGGATGAAACATGGTTTGTTCATGGTCAATGACCATGTTCTAAATCGATTTGGGCATAATATGGCCATGTTTCAAACATGGTTTGGCCAGGTTTTACAATTGGCTCACAACCAGAACAAGGTAAATTGAAACAATGAAACACTGTGTCTGAATCATCTGACAGTATGCAGAAAAAGGATTCAGATATCGTTCAGACATTTTAAAGAAAATATCTTTATTTTTTTTGTGAAAATATATAAGGCCACCGGCCCATACACATATATAATTATGTACATAACATTGTATTTTTACAAAGAAATAACAGAAATGATTACATATATACAACAACAGTGCAGACTGAGATGTAACTGATATGTCTATCAATAAAAAAATTCTATGCATCAAGACCAAGTAAAAAATCATTTCTTTTCTTAAAAGAATAAAATAAATACATTGCAAGATTTCTTATACCTTCTTCTTCATTTAATGACATTAGTTGACAAAATTGTATGTGTTGGTAAGGTCCAAAACTTTTTAATTTATGTGTTTAGAGCGAATGTTGACATATAACGGACATACTAGAACAAAATGAAATTCATCTTCAAAACCTGTTTCACAATACACACAGACTCTATTTTCTCTGGAAATATTATAATTATATCTACCTTTTTCTATCTATTAGATTATGCGCTGAGAATCGAAAATTGCCAAACATGTTCGGAATTTTAAAACATCAATTGCTGATACATAGGGTTCCTTGCAAAAATTTAATTTGAAATCTTTGTAAAAATACAGTTTATTATTATTTGTAACTTCACTTCTCCAGTTCTGTAAAAATTGATCTTTAAGGCGATTTGTATAATTTAATAGAAATAGCTTAGAATTTACTACTGACTGGCTTGTCCAGATGTAACCAAAACCATTTTGTTGTAATTCAAGTCTTACATTTGTGACCCAATTTTCATAACACAGGTTATCATAATATAATAACATGTTATAGCATAATTTTACAAATCAACTATTTGGTAGGGAGAGTATACGTATCCAATATTTTAGAACACTTTTAGATGCCACTATGTACATGGGAAACCTACCAAGGTCCCCAATAACTGCATTAAACCCCATAATTCTGATCCATATAACATGATAGAACTTATTTTGGAATCAAATATTTAAAAAAAGTTGAGTACGGTATATAACCTAATTCAAGCAATGAAGCAAAAATATACATAAACGCCTTTTCCCCTTTAACAGCCATGGCACTAGCCATTTTGTACAATGACAATCTATTTGTAAATAATACACCAACATAAGTAAAATTGCTGACAACAGCTATATATATGATCTGGTGGTTATTAAAGAACCACTTTTCATTACCTGCTAACTGGCCACCTCTTTTAAAAAATAGGTTTTTTTTTTCAATATTTACTCTGCAAACATCAAAAGTAAAATTTCCACAATATCTGGAAATAATTGAATTCCTCTTATATCATTGTTTTTTAAATGTTTCCTCCAATTCATTGATAAATAAAACAAACAATATTGGACTCATCTTACATCCTTGACGCAGACCAATAGGGTATGTATTATTGTCAGTTAAACCATCAGATGTTCGGACACAAGCTATAACAGAGTTATATACGGATTTAATAGCTGTCAAGAGTTAGCCAGTACACCGTTTTTACAAAGAATATTATATAACAATGGTCTATTGATAGAATCAAAGGCCTTTTGAAAATCAATAAAGGCGATGTAAATAGCTTTTCTTTTCAAACAAAAATATTTATTTACTACAAAATACAATACAAAAGCGTTATCAATAGTGCTATATCCTTCTCTGAAGCCAGCCTGTGATTCTGATATGTTTTGGTATACTTTTGTAAAGAAATTTATTCTGTTTGTTAAAATTGATAAATAAACTTTACCAAAGACATCTGAAAGAGAAATGCCACGATAGTTATTTGGGCAATTTGAATCCCCTTTTTTGAGGATCGGGACAATTTCCTGTTGAGCCCATGCTGTTGGAAACCATCCACTGTCAAAGAGTTTATTAAAGAACAATCGTACAAATCGTATATCAATACTATATTTTAAAGTTTAAAGAAAATATCAAAAAAGTATTCAGATATTATACATTGTATTCACTCAGATTTTTTTCATACATGTCAAACATGAAAAGTATATATCCTTCTAAACGCTTAAAACTCATGCACGATAGATCAGTAAATGATCATAATTTTTTGATATGCTCTTCAATGTTGAGGTAATGTGTAAGGCTTCCAATGTATTAAATCATCGATAAAACTTGGAAAATTACAGTCTGAACACATAATAATTATGATGGGGATTAGCTATAAATTGTGTATCAAAGTGACAAATTACAGACTCTGAGAAAAAAATGTCTTCATATAGTCATGTTCCATTACAACCCATCCATTTGTTTTCATCATGAGTATCTCTTAAATATGTATCTGTCACGTTTGGTTTTCAGTTCATTTAGTAATCAATTATCAGTACACTTTATTAACAACATTGTAGCAGTTTTTTTCCATTTTCATCATTGGCTTCAGGCTATACTGTATAGTGACCTTTAACACTTGGACTCATTACTGTTTAAACGTTCAATATGTCTAATTGTATATTGATCATTATAATATATATTCACATGAACAATTTTTGCATATACACCCACAATATCATAGGCTATGGGCTACTGGGCGAAACCCTCCCGCCGGAGGCATTTTTGTAGACATCGTTTTTTTGAAAGCTCAATAGCTTCTGATCATTTTCCCTGTGTCTACAGTCTGGGCGTTTGGGCGTTTGTGAGCTACAGCATGCTAATAACAGTTACCGAAAAATACATTTGACAATGATTTCTAATAAGTCTAATACAAGATATTTCAATAATTCATCAATTTGAACAATTGCTTTGACCATTACCAGCGGCGTTACTTGTCGATCAAATGCGTGTTCTTTACGTTATTACACTATATGTACTCTGTAATTCACGTTACCCTGTGTCACCCTAAAATGATAGGGAAGTGACAGTTGTTAATGTTCGATCAACACAAAAGCAGTCGTAAACAAAGTTTGTATTCATATTAGGCACATATTACCACATCTTCATGTTATTCTGTCATTGAATGCTCGTTTGTGTCCTCATTTTACGTAAAATACGTTACATATAAAATTATATGTGTTACATTGAAACCATTCAAATTACTGTGATGACATACTATGATCAAATAGGTATACATTGATAGGTAGTTATGATATATTCATTAATACCCATAACTAGCTACAAATGTGGAAAAGTTTGACTGGCATTGTAGTAGTTTACGTTACACAACGTTACCTTTTGTACGATAAGTACTTAACACGCTTTCCAATGCATAAAACATTGATTTAATATACATACTTGATTACTAGCAATACATATATGTAAATTAACATTCCAACTTTTCTAATTCATCAGATTGTGCTTTACATTACATGGTTTTATTTATGTTACTTTTTTAAATGATTCATAAACGAGTAACGACATTAAATTTTCTATGAAACTTTTATAAAATCATCATCAAATGTATTCTAAGAATATGTATTTATAAAACAATAAATTTAAATTGACAAGGACAGTGCAAAAAACATTGTGTCATTGACATACACAAACATGTGTGTGTCATTTACGTTACCAATTGATACATGATATTTTATATGCATATATTTAAGTGCAATATTGTATGTTATGCATCATGTACGTCTGTCAGGTTCCCCATTAGCTGTACACATTATCATCAGGATGTTTGTCTTATTCTGATGACAAACGTTCACGAATTTCACTCATCCTCATCACTTTCTGTTTCATAGACAACATCGACCATACTAATTAGCCCAATGTCGTTTTTATCATCAATGTCTTCTGCATCACTTGACTTTGGCACAATATTATCCTCGTAGCAGTTATATTCCAGCATGTCGTCAGGACCGAATCTCCAACTACTTTCATCCACTTTTAGAAGATCAGGATTGCCCTTTTTGCATAGGTTCAAATACACACCTTGTAATTATCCGTTACGAGACCAGATCTACAGGGAGGGAGTAAACTTATGTCCATAACTTAAAGCGTTCAGAACACAACCATGACTTTGATACTTGTCATACATCGGTTTATTGATGTCGTTGTACTTTGGTTGACCATACAACACACATACAAATGTCTCAATGGCACAGTAAAGTTCATCCGAACAAACATGCGTGTAAAATGGCCAATATTGTCATGTAATCTTCATTTACAGGAGCGAAGTTCCTATAGTAATACATTACTTTTTCTAATTACAATTATGTGACGCCTCATACATCAGCTTTGAAAGATAATATAAGTATATATTGTAGACTTTGTAGATTTGATAAAAACTGGAGATACATGCATGATTCAGTTGGTTTCATTCGTTTCAGCATTAACTGTTGAGGTAACGAAATTCACTACGTGTAATTCCATTCAGAAAAGTAGCTCTGGAACACTATATTGTCTCTGAGAGAAGTGAGGTTACATAATGACACAAGGTCAGAAATTCAGCATACAGTAAAATAGATGGCTTGTATAAAATATTAACAGTATATAGATCACAGCGCTGAATGCACTGAAATTGTTTTGATTTTCCAAATGTGCAGCAGCTTGTAATTTCTCAATAGGTCTTTACTGTTAGCGTACTTCTTCCAGGCAATGTAGCTTTTCCTTGGTAATTGTGGTTAATTGATCAAATGGTGTAAATTGTGTACACATTATACATACTTCACATTCAAATTCTGATTCAAAATGATGATAACACAGGCCTTTAAATTGTTTAAGAATGGTTTTATCTAACACATTTGAACTTCGCTCCTGGCAGTAATCTCAGTGCTTTAATTCTCAATTAGTGTGACTGTGACGCCATCTCTACAAGACTTCTGCAGTATAATCTTGAAGCATATGGATTCGACTTCCACTGCTCAAAGATAAGCTTTATCGACTGTGTCTTATTGCCCTTCCGATTTCATGGAGTTACTGTTTTTTACCTGAGAGCATGAACGTTGGAGCTGCCCCACGTCATCTACGCTCATATGATTTAATAGACTGTTTGTTGTATGTGTCTGATATAAAGTCTACACGAGACGTTTTAGGCAATTGACATAAAATCGTCTCAGCTACTTGCTCGAATGTGTCCGGAACTGCTGTAAGACTCTGCAGTCACTCAATTAGGCATTACCTTTAACAACATAGGATACGCCGTCTGTAGAATGGCTAGTTGTTGGTTCTATTGGCGACTCAACATAAGGTACTCCAACTAGACGAAATGTCCAGGAAAAGGTTCAGGTATATTTCATGTTGAACTGAAAGGAGCACAAGCTGGCCAAATGCGTTATGCCCTGCTTGTATCTGAGTTATTATATCACACTGAAATACTCTCCGTGCAAGGGTGTGTTTCTTCAAAACGTTGCAGGGGTAATTGATCAATTGCTTTGACAAGGAGCTTGTGTTCGCAAAGGGCATGGTTTTAGTGTTTCCCTGACATCACTTTGCCAAGAGAACCACTGACACAATGTCGAATTTGATCATAAGTTCCGCGAGACCACCGTCGTTCATCACTTTACCTAGATGTACCGAAGATGAAGTTTAATTGTGTGATATACACACATTCTCTCTATGACATCAGTGTATAAATTTTGTCCGGAAACTGCCGAACCAATATGTGCGATTTCATGGCCACTGCTAGGTCACAGGTTACAAATGCATAATCATTAAAAAAAGAAACAAATCTATTTATTGCTATGAAATTGATATACTAAATTAAACGTTATTTAATTAATGAACATATTTATTTATTGACAATTGATTTATTTAATTTGATTGATTGATTTGAAAATTTGATAGCGAAATGGTTTTCATCTAAGCCTAAATGCCACTTTAGTTACCAAAATATAACTATGAACATAAGTACATGTACATGTATAACTATATCTGATGCAAAAAATATCAAGATATAGTTATACATGTACTTAGCGGAAATGAACGCAGTTGATAATATACCCATATTGTCTACATTATTGTGACCTTTTTGTCACCTTGTCTACCTAAAATATAATTGAGTATCATTTACTCATTAAATAGTGTTCTGCTGGATCCAGAAACAGTAAGTATGTGATGATAATCGAATATTTTAGAGTATATACTAGTGCGACATTATTTCAATGATAAAATATTGGTAACGTAAATTATATCACATTTGATGATGTGTTTAACACTTTTACACTCTTGTTTACATTCTCTTTGCATATAACTATGATTGCAAAGCCTTTAACACAACTTATTTTGATCTGTTTGTGGTATTATGTTAACTTTAAAATTTGAATTATGGTAACGCCCAAAAATGGCGAGTAAAGGCCTATCACACAGATGGTAGAAACTGGGATTTGGTAGGTCTTTCCGTACACTTTCAGAAAACATGCTGTAGAAAAATGCCTCCGGGAGAGGGAGGGGGTGGGGTATTGGTAAGTTAAAAATGGTTTAACTCAAGATCTCAAATACAAGTTACACGTCACTCAAAATAAGATTATAATGTTTGTTTTGGATTTAGATCAAATAACACATATTGGTAGAGATCATTTCAAAAGTATAAAAATTGCTTCCTATTGTACACAGGGTCAATCAAATAATTCTTTGTCATGTTTATAGGATACATTGATTTATCCTTTTTTGTGTTATCCATACTGTATAATGTTGATTGACATGACTTCTTTAATTCATACCTGCCTTTCATTGTCATGTATGTTTTAATGTACTTGCCATGTTTGTCTTAACATTTTACAGTGAAATCTATCTATCTATCTATCTATCTATCTATCTATCAATATCCATCCATCCAGCCAGCCATCCAGCCAGCCAGCCCAGCCAGCCAGCCAGCCAGCCATCTATCTATCTAGGCCAGCAAGTGAAGTCGCTTAAACTTAGATATATAACAAAAGTCTTTTTAGACTTTGGCAGGGGTATATGGTCAACATATACCAGAAACTCTAAGGACGCGTTATTGTCGCGATTAGGACACCGTGTACATGCACAGATCGCAGAGAATATGTCTCCGGTGTGACAGGTGACCGAAGTAAAGATTTACTTTAGAAAATAAAAGAAATCATAGTACTCAATTTGACAGTTTAGGACGTGCCGGTGTGACGGGGGTATCCATAACAAGGCAAGACAAGGCATATTTATTTACAGATTGGTACGATAAGTACAAGATCTAGCATACAATATAGGCATAACAAATGATATATAGGTGATCATATTTATCATAATACTCACAATGTAAAGAGTGAAATTCACAATATATAATTCATACTACTATAATGATACAAGTAGATAAATAAATGGTTGTACATCAATACCTTTAAATTTCTGATATCTTAAGCATGAACATGGCAAGAATACTTAGAGTTAACAAGTCTACATATTGCATGAGTGTAATAGATTTGTAAACCGAAGGTCTAGGTCTAATATGTAAATATCATAGTAAGAAACGATATTTGATGAACAAATGCGAATGAAATGATAAACATATTCAATATCATGATTACCACAATGGAGACAGTAACGCAAATTTGTTTGTTTTGTTTTGTTTTGTTTTGTTTGTTTGTTTGCTTGCTTGCTTGCTTGTTTGTTTGTTTGTATTATAAATTGGATGGGATATTCATCAGCCCGATTAGCTCAGTTGGTAGAGCATCTGACTTGCAAGCAGGAGATCGCGGGTTAGAGCCCCGCATCGAGTACATTATTTTACCTCCTCCTATTACATTTGGTGCCGTGAGTGTGTGACTAGCCTTGGAATCCTAGAGCTAGGGTAAAGCAGATGTCTGGGTTAGTTCAAAGAGCCTGTGATTGTCGCGATTTATTTACTTGGAATAAAAAGGAAGGAGGAATGTACCAGTGTGGTATATTGTATTGCATATTGGCTGGGATATTCACAATCCCGATTAGTTCAGTCGGTAGAGCATCTGATTTGCAAGCAGTAGTTTGCGGGTTCGAGCCCCGCACCGCTACATTATTTTCCTCATCCTTTTACATTTATTTCGAGTGTTTCGCCCCTTTTTAACAGTCAGTGTCATATTAGGTGAACAGTTCATCTAGAAAGAACCAGTACTAGACTCAAATCCTCCGCAAGAAACTGCCTACTTTCTCACATAAAGATACATGTTCACTGTTCAGTGCGAGGCTCGAACCCATGACCCTCTAGGTAGCAGTGATTTGAAGTCAGCGACCACGGTAGCGTGTGAATACGTTTTCTACCGTAACGAGTTACTTGAACTCGTAAAGAATGAGTGTTTAATCTGAAACGAGTAACACACTATTTATGTGAATGGTAGCATATCTTGATATTTTTCGTATTCAAATGTATAATTAAATCGGGCATGCTCATAAAGTGCAGGTCTACAATAAATAGTACCATACCACTCTTGAATAAAATTGCCCATTACTCGTTTCTTAAACACATGTATAAAAAATAAACAACGCAATTTTGTTTTTAAAAATATATATGAAAGCCAGAAAAACCAAGAAGTGATTTAACATTAGAAAATGTTTATGTCCTAAATCTTCTAACGCTCTGCGATACAAAGTGAATAAAATGATATTGTCCGTTTTCTAAACTTTAAACCAAAACTAAATTATTATAACCTATGAATTTGATGGTGTCCTAGTTCCCCATATTCACCAAAATATGTACACTAAACTTTAAATGCACACGCTCAGTAACCTTGGATTTGGTTACAAATCAACATCAAACTTAATTACATGATGACAGGTTTACAATGAAACTCGAAACACGATATCATACATGTCTGCTTTATATAATTGAAAACCAAATACGGTAAGCTGCGTTAGCGGCTTTACATACGTTTTGCATGAGAAATAAACTGATTGATGCAAAAGAGTCTAGTCATTAGATTTTCACTAATTTTCAGACAATTATTAAAAGCCGACTTAGCCTCACTTATATTCAACAATTTTAGCGATTGTAAGTTAATCTATATAAATATACACATTATCATACGAACACAGGTAACACTTGACAGCATGTTTATGGGAAGATTCCATGTTTGCCTTTCGTTTAATGAAATATTGCTGTAGCTAGGTTCGATATTATCAATATTTACTAGTATCTATCCTTAAATAATACGAGTATGGACAAGTCGTTCAAATCTCATGCTACACAATCGTGAATTTGCATTTTTGTTTTCTGAGTAATCACAACTCTGCCTGTAAAGTCGCCATGCAATGTGGTGTATATTACATTAGTTCATTAAACAGATAGCGTGTATTACAACTGCTAGAACTATTAGGAGCTCCAAATGGGTGATTAGGCAAAAGTTGAATGTTACAAACTTATCCTTACAGTAGTAGTGCTACACCCTTAATGTATATAAGTAGCATATTACTAGCATGACTGATTTAAGCGTCTGGTGTAAAAAAAAAATTTTGTTTGGGTAAGGAATGGATCAATAGCATCTCTTTATTCTGTTCTTAATTAAAAACATAAAAAAAATAATGTTCGTAAAAGAAAATACTTTATAACACAAATTTGCTTTTCCTATATAACGACATAACATTATAAATAAAACCTGACAGCAAAAGTAAAAAAGGTCTTATTTAACATAATGTTGAAAATTCAATTCAATTATAATCTCGTGATATATGACACAAATATTATTATACAATCGCAGCCTAGTTTAGAATAATTTAATGATAAAAACTGGGGCGCTTACAATTACTTCCAAAATGGTTGAAGCTAATCTGTTGAAAATTCTTTGAGATTCAAAGTTAATTTCATGAAATAAGACACATTTTCATGACTATCGCAGTCTGGCTTAAAATGCGTTGTAGATGAAATATTGCCCTCTGGACTACTTTGAGACATTACTTACAAAGCGTGTCGTGTTTGCATTAGCCTTATTACAAAACGGGTTGAGAAAATAATGTTGAATATTCATACGTTTCAAAGTTAATCTCATAACATAGTCCCATTTCACTTTCGTAGCTTGGTTCAAAGTACTTTGATGATGAACTACTGGACTACTTTGAAAGAAACTATTTTAAAACGGGTTGTGTTTGCATAAGCCTTATTACAAAATGGGTTGAGAACATAATGTTGACAATTGTTGAGATTCAATATTAATCTCGTGAAATCTGACCTACTATACAATTGCAGCCGGGTTTAGAATAGTTTGATGATAAATTAGGGCGTTCACGCTTTCTTCCGTCCGTCCGTCCGCACATCAAGGAGCGACATTATGGGGTTTGGGTTAAGGGTTAGCATTATGGGGTTTCCGTTACGTCCAAACGGTCATTGTAGGGTTTAATTCCGTTTGTGTGCTTGAAAAAATACCTTTGTGGGGTTGAAAAATAGTAAAGGAAAATAAACACGCCGTAACGTCCGTCTCGCCCTTAAGAACGCCCCTCCCTCCTTCCCTCCCTCCCTCACTCACTCAATCACTCAATCAATCAATCAATCACTGAAAAATAGTAAAGGAAAATAAACACGCCGTAACGTCCGTCTCGCCCTTAAGTACGCCCCTCCCTCACTCACTCACTCACTCTTTGTCTTTACATCAACTATTATCTAAACTCAACCGTCGTTATTTTCTCATCATTTTTAATAAAACATGGAGATACAGCACATGGGTTTTGATGTGACGATTCTAATTTTGTTGACTGAGCCGCACTATACTTATATATCCTTTAAAATTTGAGCAATTTATATACACTTGTCTATCCTGAATTTTTTCCGATAATTGGTCTACTCAAATATCCTGTGTTTCGGCCTAAACTAATTTGAAACAGTCAAGTGATTATAAAGTTTTCTGTAGAATTGATATTCTATATACCATGGTTTAAAATAACAATGCTCAAATTATATAAACTGATGTTCTTTTAAATATCATCCAAAAATTGAAGAAAATGTATAAATGAAATATTATTTGAATGCATTGAACACATGCAAAAGTGATTTTTAGACATTACTTCTTTTATGCAATTTAACCGTCTATGCAGCATGTATATTTGTTTAATCTACGAGTATAGTTTCTTTTGTGGTCCAGATCAAGTTTGATAAGGGGTATAGAATTACATGAATTTGTAGCATGTATTTGCTGGTGCGTACTTGGGGGGGGATACCATCTTGGCAAGTTGGGGTTGACCTCATGAGTATCTTCAGCTTCTGTGACGATTTCACTTTGGATTACAATTGATATGCTCAGGTGAGTTATTGTAATCCTTGGATGTCCGTCGTCTGGTGTCTGTCAGTTCCGTTCTCAATTATTTTGAGAACATTCTAGATACAATATATTTCATCTAATCTTCATGAAATTTTCTAATCATTTTTGCCTTGATGTCTTCTATGCTGTTTTGTATATTTGTCATGTGGAGTCAAAACTAGGTCACCAGGTCTCGTAAATATAAACAAAAACATTGTGAACATTCCAGAGACCACATCTTTTATCTAATGTTCATGGAACTTTGTCACAATGCTCATCAGCATATGGGTTGTTTGGGGCCAAAGATAAGGTCACCCAGTCAAACTACACAAAAACCTTGTGAACCCTCAATCGCAAATTTAACCTGTTATCTATTAGGATCCACATACTTTAAGCCATCATAATCATGCTTAGATATGACGTGTATGGCCACAAGATCTTGGTTATGTAAGATTATGGGTCCAAATCGTCTGAAATGTCCAGAGTTATGTGCTCTTTAATTACAAAAAAGCTATATTCAACTTGTTATCACTCTAGTGCTTTCATTTTCAGCCATGGTACAGAATCTGTTTGACCTCACGGTCTCGGTCAAATTCGATTTTGGGCTTAGTCAGCTTAGTATGTTGAGCGTAACGTGTCACTGAATTACAAAGAGCAGTACATTTCACCTTGTTACTACTCTAGTGCTTTCATTTCTTTTCCAATATTGATGGTTTTTATATAGAGTATGTATTAGCTTAATCGATTTGGTATGTCAAGAGTTATCTGTCCTTGAAATACAAAAAGCTATATTTCACATTGTTACCACAGTAGTGAATACATTTCTTGATCAGTATTGATTTTTATGCAGACTGTTTGACCATAAGATTTTCACCAAGTTGAATATATATACTATAATTAGCATCTGTTAGGGGGGGGGGGGGTCATGTTTACACAGTATACTTATAACATATTTAAAGTGGTGAAAGATGAATTTGAACGTGTAACTTATCCGGATTCAACTTGATATTTTTTCATAATAGCGGTTACAAAATCAAGTAACCTGTGAAAAAAGATATCTCGCTTCTCTTTCGTTATAGACAGATAACAATGAGAAGTATTTGTTCATTCGCTTAATAGTATACTCGTTTGCAGGAGCAATGATTGTTTTTTTAACGTTTCCCATTCAAACCTATAATAATTACATGTTAATATAAGCATGTACTTCAACGATACAAATAGAATGTTCGCAAAACACGCATGTAGAAAAATGTTGTGAAAATAAACTCGAATTAAATTGTGACAAAACTAAAACTTCAGAAAAGCTCTCAACATGTGTTTTCCAGTAGATGAACATCTAATTTCCTTTGGAGTATCAAAATAATCAATATCAAAATAGAACAGTAACAGACATAAAGTAGATTTGTGAACTGATAAGCTCTAACACTAAAACCTACTTACAGTTCAATTTATATAAATAATCATAATTGTCTAGGCGGTAGCAACTTTTATATAACGTCTAATTTGGAAATTAAGCTATATATATATAATTAGAGCGAAATTCCTAATCTCACACAGAGTTGTCATTCCTTTCCAATAAGTACACATTGGTAACTTATTTATTTTGCAATTTATTGTACAACAATTGGATGCTTGTACATATATACAACTCGTCTCCGTGGTCGATTGGTTAATGTCTCTGCCTTCAAATCACTGTAACCTGTTACCGATGGAGGGTCCTGGGTTCGAGTCCCGCTTCCGACCATGTCTCTTTATGGGAGTCTTGTACTGGCTCTTCCCAGGAGCGATGCTTAGGAGAACTGTCCGCCTCATAAATGACTCGTAAAACTCGATATAAACGATATAAAAATGTACATATATACAATTACAAGTATAAGCATTTTTCTTATAAATGAGTATGCTTTCTTGTTGATGTATAACTATACATGTATGTGCCCGCCCGGTTATATCGGTGCCGGTTCACCTTACATGGGCTGTTATTTTAACCAGTATTAACATAGCCTAAAATATGGCGCCGGCAACTATTCCACTTATGGACAGAAATCAACACTTTTTGTCAAATGTTATGAGTACATCATTGTTTGTAGTTGGTCAAAGCTAGAAATTCCATTGGAAAATGTTAAATGTTGAATTCAAGACTTCTCATTCTGACACCATTATCCTTCTGAACAAACCACTAAATTCTATGTTTTGCAGCCAAAAATTGGGGTTACAATGATTTATGAAATTTATTGACTACGTAATGATCAGTTACTTCAATGCCACTAAACACAACCAATTGTATCTCAATCCGCTAAGGTTTCTACATGTATAACCATTCTGCAATGTTCTATTCCTGTGTAGTTCGATCACTGACCAACAGCCGATAATTATCCATGATTATGTTGGAAGAAGAATGTTATATCAACTGAGCAATCACAAAGCACGATATTGTTACTAGAACATTATTCCACTGAGTACAATATTGTACAGAGAAATGTGTCATTAAACTAATTATGTGCACTAGGTCAAAGTGTAACATCAATTTGTCTTAATTTTGTTCGAATTTATTTGGGTTTAATCTATGAACTTTTTCAACAATTTTCAGTTACATACAGCTTTCACTTCACTTTACCAGTTTTCTTGGATTTAACAACTAATATAAGCACTTGCCCGGCTTCAAAAAGCCAGTTTCTCCTCATTATGAGGACCAAAAGTTAAGGAAAATGTCATGGATGGATTTGTCCATGTAGCCTCGTGAACGGTATGAGCATTATAACATAAAAATATGACCTGTCACCACCTGGATCCATCCAAGGTGATCCGGGCGACATGCTCTAATTAATGAATCATGACCGCAACTAGTAGTGTTCTTTTAGTGCTGATCACAAAGAAAAATATAAACATTGGGTGAATTGTCTCTGTACATTTTCAAGAAATGAGGGGTGAACTGACCTGGGGCTGAATTGTCTGAACAAATAGCCAAGTGGTGAATCGTCTGGTGTGAATTGTCTGGAAGCCAGACGCCAAAAGAACGATAACCATTCTATTCACACACAGGCAATGCACCCCTCGAAAATCCAAGACAGCTCATCGCTCAAGACAATACACCCTTTACTTTATTAAGAAAGGGCCACTACAATACATTAACTATATTTACTGGGACCACAATGAAAACAGAGTTTACACGTTCGTGTGTTATCCCAACATATATGCGATAAACATGACTTTTCTTATATTATTCATATGCACCTTTGATGAATTGTTTTACGTATACGTATATAATAGCAAGAACGCTTCCACAATTTCTAAGTATTTCTGTCTTTTCGTATTAGTTATCATGCTCTAGAAGATGTCTAGTCGTGTTTAAATCATTTAAGAACTAACATCATTGGAATATCATGTCTCCGAATTAATATTTAAAAAATACAAAATATTATTTGAATTATATGTGCTCTACCAATAAGACTTCTTAAAATTTCCATTTGTGCACATATACGAGTATGTGAAGACTTTCATGAAATGTCCAATTTTGAAATTAAGCATAACCTCATTTCTACATATTGTCAGACACAAAGTCGACTATGAAAAGTAATACAAATGTTTTATTATCAAGATTGTGCAAAAACACTACAGAACAATGCCTAATTATGCTTCTGGTAATGTCACATTCCTGTCACCTTGAACACACAAGTCTTGTGTATTTAAATATGAATTACTATCATGGGAGCATTATAAATTGAATATGATATCTTTATCGAAATAATAACATACATAAAGACGAGTATTGAACTAATAACATTCAACCCTATATCTAAATAGTAATAATAACTTAATTCATATAAATAATCATAAACATTTCTGCAGTAGCAGACAGGTTTACATTCGTGCGATAAGAGGTGTAAGTATTCACTAAAGGTTTCTTTGCGATCCAGCACAACCCCTTTTCAATGTTATTTTAGACAAATTCTCATTAATTTATAATGAAAGTTCAGGTAAAATGGCGATCCTTCATTCGCATATGTATGATACAACAATGCCTAATGATGATTCTGTTCATGTCACATTTTTGTCATCTTGAACACGTCAAGTCATGTATATAGTCTTGCATGAGTTACTATCAAGGGAAAATCATGTTTGGAAATAATATATTTTTCGATACAATTACATACATGAAGTCGATTGTTGAACCGTTTATCTAATAACAATTTAATTCACCTAAAAGATCATAATAATTCATGCGGTAGCATTTAGGTTGTCATTAATGCGCTAACAAGTGAAAGCATTAATAAACGGCTTAACTTAGAATTCAGCATTACTCATTTCTCTGTTATTTCAAAGACACAGTCGAACATAAAAATATGACACAATAATTGACCGCTCGGAAATTTCAAAAAGACTTAAAATCAATTTCGAACTATATTGCTCTAACTTATGGCCTTGTTTATCTTGATCTAGAACACGACATGTTTGAAGTCTTTTAAGAAGTACTATCATTTTATTATCATATTTTTAAATCAACATTCAAAAAACGTGCAAAAAGTCGATTTGTAAATTAAATAGTTCTAACTCTTCGTATTGAACATAGAATACTTAAATTATCGATGTAATACAAATTAGGCTTCATCAAATTTCCAATTTTGCACTTCTATGTGAAGACTTTCACTAATCGTCTAATTTTGAAATCTCGCATAATCTCATTTCAATATAATATCAGAGATAAAGTCGAATAAATATAGTAATATATATTTTTACTCGCATCACTCTAGTAAGACAACAAAGAACAATGCCTAATTATGCTTCAGGTTACGTCACATTCTTGTCATCTTTAGCACGTCAAGTCAAGTGTAAAGTCATGCATGAATTACTATCACCGGAATATCCTGTACTAGAAATGACATCTTTTTCGATACAATAACATACATAAAGTCGATTTTTGAATTGATAAGCCTCAACCCTTTATCTATTAAAATATTAATTCACCTAAATAATCATAATTATTTATGCGGTAGCAGTCAGGTTGTCATTCATGAGGTATCAGGTGTGTGCGTTTTAACAAAACGTTACTTTGCGATCCAGAATAATCCCTTTTCTATGTTATTTTAAACATTTTCTTTTTACTGTATCATGAACATTCACGTAAAATGCCGACCCTTTGATAGCATTTTTGTTTATAAAATATCCTGCAACAATACTAACTATGTTACATTTAATGTCATACTTTTGTCATCTTGAACACGTCAAGTCAGGTGTATATTCATGCATGAAATACTATCATGGGAATATCATGCATTGAATTAATACATTCTGCGATACATTAACATACATAAAGTCGAGTTTTGAACCCATTATTTAAAAACAATTTAATTCACCTGAATATTCATGATGATTAATACGATAGCAATAAAGTTGTCATTCGTGTGCTTATAGGTGAAAGCTTTAATAAAGTGCCTAACTTAGAATTCAGCATTATCCCTTTTCTCTGTTAGTTCAGAGACATGAAAATGTTATATACATTTGACCGCTCGGAAATTTCAAAAATAATTAAATAATAATTTCTAACTTTTATTCTCTAACTTATGGCCTTGTTTATCTTCATCTAGAACACGTCAAGTCATTTTTGAAATCATTTTGAATTACAATCATTTTATTATCCTGTCTTCAAATTCATATTAAAAAAACAGGCATAAAGTCGATTTGTATATTAAATAGTTCTAACTCTACATCTTAGTACATTGTGTTGAACACAGAATACTTAAATTATCGATGCAAAACAAATTAGGCTTCATAAAATTTTCATTTTGCACTTCTATGTGAAGACTTTCACTAAACATCTAATTTTGAAATCTCGCATAATCTCATTTCAATACAATATCAGAGATAAAGTCGAATATATATAGTAATATATATTTTTACTCGCATCACTCTAGTAAGACAACAAAGAACAATGCCTAATTATGCTTCTGGTTAGGTCACATTCTTGTCATCTTTAGCACGTCAAGTCAAGTGTAAAGTCATGAATGAATTATTATCACCGGAATATCCTGTACTAGAAATGACATCTTTTTTGATACCATAACATACATAAAGTCGATTTTTTAATTAATAAGCCTCAACCCTTTATCTATTAAAATATTAATTCACCTATAGTAAATAATCATAATTATCTATGCGGTAGCAGTCAGGTTGTCATTCATGAGGTATCAAGTATATGCGTTTTAACTAAACGTTACTTTGCGATCCAGAATAATCCATTTTCTGTGTTATTTTAACATTTTCTTTTTACTGTATCATGAACATTCACGCAAAATGCCGACCCTTCGATGGCATTTTTGTTTTATAAAACATCCTGCAACAATGCTAACTATGTTTCATTTAATGTCACATTTTTGTCATCTTGAACACGTCAAGTCAGGTGTATATTCATGCATGAAATACTATCATGGGAATATCATGCATTGAACTAATACATTCTGCGATACATTAACATACATAAAGTCGAGTTTTGAACCCATTATTTAAAAACAATTTAATTCACCTGAATATTCATGATGATTAATACGATAGCAATAAAGTTGTCATTCGTGTGCTTATAGGTGAAAGCTTTAATATAGTGCCTAACTTAGAATTCAGCATTATCCCTTTTCTCTGTTAGTTCAGAGACATGAAAATGTTATATACATTTGACCGCTCGAAAATTTCAAAAATAATTAAATAATAATTTCTAACTTTTATTCTCTAACTTATGGCCTTGTTTATCTTCATCTAGAACACGTCAAGACATTTTTGAACTCATTTTAGAATTACAATCATTTTATTATCCTGTCTTCAAATTCATATTTAAAAAACAGGCATAAAGTCGATTTGTATATTAAATAGTTCTAACTCTTCATCTTAGTACATTGTATTGAACATAGAAAAATTAAATTATCGATGCAAAACAAATAAGGCTTCATAAAATTTCCATTTTTGCACTTCTATGTGAAGACTTACACTAAACATCTAATTTTGAAATCTCGCATAATCTCATTTCAATATAATATCAGAGATGAAGTCGAATATATTATAGTAATATATATTTTTACTCGCATCACTGAAGTAAGACAACAAAGAACAATGCCTAATTATGCTTCTGGTTAGGTCACATTCTTGTCATCTTTAGCACGTCAAGTCAAGTGTAAAGTCATGCATGAATTACTATCACCGGAATATCCTGTACTAGAAATGACATCTTTTTCGATACAATAACATACATTAAGTCGATTTTTTAATTAATAAGCCTCAACCCTTTATCTATTAAAATATTAATTCACCTAAATAATCATAATTATTTATGCGGTAGCAGTCAGGTTGTCATTCATGAGGTATCAGGTATGTGCGTTTTAACAAAACGTTACTTTGCGATCCAGAATAAACCCTTTTCTACGTTATTTTAAACATTTTCTTTTTACTGTATCATGAACATTCACGTAAAATGCCGACCCTTCTTTTTAAAACATCCTGCAACAATGCTAACTATGTTTCATTTAATGTCATATTTTTGTCATCTTGAACACGTCAAGTTAGGTGTATATTCATGCATGAAATACTATCATGGGAATATCATGCATTGAACTAATACATTCTGCGATACATTAACATACATGAAGTCGAGTTTTGAACCCATTATTTAAAAACAATTTAATTCACCTGAATAGTCATGATGATTAATACGATAGCAATAAAGTTGTCATTCGTGTGCTTATAGGTGAAAGCTTTAATAAAGTGCCTAACTTAGAATTCAGCATTATCCCTTTTCTCTGTTAGTTCAGAGACATGAAAATGTTATATACATTTGACCGCTCGGAAATTTCAAAAATAATTAAATAATAATTTCTAACTTTTATTCTCTAACTTATGGCCTTGTTTATCTTCATCTAGAACACGTCAAGTCATTTTTGAAATCATTTTGAATTACAATCATTTTATTATCCTGTCTTCAAATTCATATTTAAAAAACAGGCATAAAGTCGATTTGTATATTAAATAGTTCTAACTCTTCATCTTAGTACATTGTATTGAACATAGAATACTTAAATTATCGATGCAAAACAAACTAGGCTTTCTAAAATTACCATTTTTGCACTTCTATGTGAAGACTTTCACTAAACATCTAATTTTGAAATCTCGCATAATCTCATTTCAATATAATATCAGAGATGAAGTCGAATATATTATAGTAATATATATTTTTACTCGCATCACTGAAGTAAGACAACAAAGAACAATGCCTAATTATGCTTCTGGTTAGGTCACATTCTTGTCATCTTAAGCACGTCAAGTCAAGTGTAAAGTCATGCATGAATTACTATCGCCGGAATATCCTGTACTAGAAATGACATCGTTTTCGATACAATAACATACATAAAGTCGATTTTTGAATTGATAAGCCACAACCCTTTATCTATTACAATATTAATTCATCTAAATAATCATAATTATTTATGCGGTAGCAGTCAGGTTGTCATTCATGAGGTATCAGGTATGTGCGTTTTAACTAAACGTTACTTTGCGATCCAGAATAATCCATTTTCTGTGTTATTTTAACATTTTCTTTTTACTGTATCATGAACATTCACGTAAAATGCCGACCCATCGATGGCATTTTTGTTTTATAAAACATCCTGCAACAATGCTTACTATGTTTCATCTAATGTCACATTTTTGTCATCTTGAACACGTCAAGTCAGGTGTATATTCATGCATGAAATACTATCATGGGAATATCATGCATTGAACTAATATATTTTGCCATACATTAACGTACATAAATTCGAGTTTTGAACCCATTATTTAAAAACAATTTAATTCACCTGAATATTCATGATGATTAATACGATAGCAATAAAGTTGTCATTCGTGTGCTTATAGGTGAAAGCTTTAATAAAGTGCCTAACTTAGAATTCAGCATTATCCCTTTTCACTGTTAGTTCAGAGACATGAAAATGTTATATACATTTGACCGCTCGGAAATTTCAAAAATAATTAAATAATAATTTCTAACTTTTATTCTCTAACTTATGGCCTTGTTTATCTTCATCTAGAACACGTCAAGTCATTTTTGAAATCATTTTAGAATTACAATCATTTTATTATCCTGTCTTCAAATTCATATTAAAAAAACAGGCATAAAGTCGATTTGTATATTAAATAGTTCTAACTCTACATCTTAGTACATTGTGTTGAACACAGAATACTTAAATTATCGATGCAAAACAAATTAGGCTTCATAAAATTTTCATTTTGCACTTCTATGTGAAGACATTCACTAAACATCTAATTTTGAAATCTCGCATAATCTCATTTCAATACAATATCAGAGATAAAGTCGAATATATATAGTAATATATATTTTTACTCGCATCACTCTAGTAAGACAACAAAGAACAATGCCTAATTATGCTTCTGGTTAGGTCACATTCTTGTCATCTTTAGCACGTCAAGTCAAGTGTAAAGTCATGAATGAATTATTATCACCGGAATATCCTGTACTAGAAATGACATCTTTTTCGATACCATAACATACATAAAGTCGATTTTTTAATTAATAAGCCTCAACCCTTTATCTATTAAAATATTAATTCACCTATAGTAAATATTCATAATTATCTATGCGGTAGCAGTCAGGTTGTCATTCATGAGGTATCAAGTATATGCGTTTTAACTAAACGTTACTTTGCGATCCAGAATAATCCATTTTCTGTGTTATTTTAACATTTTCTTTTTACTGTATCATGAACATTCACGCAAAATGCCGACCCTTCGATGGTATTTTTGTTTTATAAAACATCCTGCAACAATGCTAACTATGTTTCATTTAATGTCACATTTTTGTCATCTTGAACACGTCAAGTCAGGTGTATATTCATGCATGAAATACTATCATGGGAATATCATGCATTGAACTAATACATTCTGCGATACATTAACATACATAAAGTCGAGTTTTGAACCCATTATTTAAAAACAATTTAATTCACCTGAATATTCATGATGATTAATACGATAGCAATAAAGTTGTCATTCGTGTGCTTATAGGTGAAAGCTTTAATATAGTGCCTAACTTAGAATTCAGCATTATCCCTTTTCTCTGTTAGTTCAGAGACATGAAAATGTTATATACATTTGACCGCTCGAAAATTTCAAAAATAATTAAATAATAATTTCTAACTTTTATTCTCTAACTTATGGCCTTGTTTATCTTCATCTAGAACACGTCAAGACATTTTTGAACTCATTTTAGAATTACAATCATTTTATTATCCTGTCTTCAAATTCATATTTAAAAAACAGGCATAAAGTCGATTTGTATATTAAATAGTTCTAACTCTTCATCTTAGTACATTGTATTGAACATAGAAAAATTAAATTATCGATGCAAAACAAATAAGGCTTCATAAAATTTCCATTTTTGCACTTCTATGTGAAGACTTACACTAAACATCTAATTTTGAAATCTCGCATAATCTCATTTCAATATAATATCAGAGATGAAGTCGAATATATTATAGTAATATATATTTTTACTCGCATCACTGAAGTAAGACAACAAAGAACAATGCCTAATTATGCTTCTGGTTAGGTCACATTCTTGTCATCTTTAGCACGTCAAGTCAAGTGTAAAGTCATGCATGAATTACTATCACCGGAATATCCTGTACTAGAAATGACATCTTTTTCGATACAATAACATACATTAAGTCGATTTTTTAATTAATAAGCCTCAACCCTTTATCTATTAAAATATTAATTCACCTAAATAATCATAATTATTTATGCGGTAGCAGTCAGGTTGTCATTCATGAGGTATCAGGTATGTGCGTTTTAACAAAACGTTACTTTGCGATCCAGAATAAACCCTTTTCTACGTTATTTTAAACATTTTCTTTTTACTGTATCATGAACATTCACGTAAAATGCCGACCCTTCTTTTTAAAACATCCTGCAACAATGCTAACTATGTTTCATTTAATGTCATATTTTTGTCATCTTGAACACGTCAAGTTAGGTGTATATTCATGCATGAAATACTATCATGGGAATATCATGCATTGAACTAATACATTCTGCGATACATTAACATACATGAAGTCGAGTTTTGAACCCATTATTTAAAAACAATTTAATTCACCTGAATAGTCATGATGATTAATACGATAGCAATAAAGTTGTCATTCGTGTGCTTATAGGTGAAAGCTTTAATAAAGTGCCTAACTTAGAATTCAGCATTATCCCTTTTCTCTGTTAGTTCAGAGACATGAAAATGTTATATACATTTGACCGCTCGGAAATTTCAAAAATAATTAAATAATAATTTCTAACTTTTATTCTCTAACTTATGGCCTTGTTTATCTTCATCTAGAACACGTCAAGTCATTTTTGAAATCATTTTGAATTACAATCATTTTATTATCCTGTCTTCAAATTCATATTTAAAAAACAGGCATAAAGTCGATTTGTATATTAAATAGTTCTAACTCTTCATCTTAGTACATTGTATTGAACATAGAATACTTAAATTATCGATGCAAAACAAACTAGGCTTTATAAAATTACCATTTTTGCACTTCTATGTGAAGACTTTCACTAAACATCTAATTTTGAAATCTCGCATAATCTCATTTCAATATAATATCAGAGATGAAGTCGAATATATTATAGTAATATATATTTTTACTCGCATCACTGAAGTAAGACAACAAAGAACAATGCCTAATTATGCTTCTGGTTAGGTCACATTCTTGTCATCTTAAGCACGTCAAGTCAAGTGTAAAGTCATGCATGAATTACTATCGCCGGAATATCCTGTACTAGAAATGACATCGTTTTCGATACAATAACATACATAAAGTCGATTTTTGAATTGATAAGCCACAACCCTTTATCTATTACAATATTAATTCATCTAAATAATCATAATTATTTATGCGGTAGCAGTCAGGTTGTCATTCATGAGGTATCAGGTATGTGCGTTTTAACTAAACGTTACTTTGCGATCCAGAATAATCCATTTTCTGTGTTATTTTAACATTTTCTTTTTACTGTATCATGAACATTCACGTAAAATGCCGACCCTTCGATGGCATTTTTGTTTTATAAAACATCCTGCAACAATGCTAACTATGTTTCATCTAATGTCACATTTTTGTCATCTTGAACACGTCAAGTCAGGTGTATATTCATGCATGAAATACTATCATGGGAATATCATGCATTGAACTAATATATTTTGCCATACATTAACGTACATAAATTCGAGTTTTGAACCCATTATTTAAAAACAATTTAATTCACCTGAATATTCATGATGATTAATACGATAGCAATAAAGTTGTCATTCGTGTGCTTATAGGTGAAAGCTTTAATAAAGTGCCTAACTTAGAATTCAGCATTATCCCTTTTCTCTGTTAGTTCAGAGACATGAAAATGTTATATACATTTGACCGCTCGGAAATTTCAAAAATAATTAAATAATAATTTCTAACTTTTATTCTCTAACTTATGGCCTTGTTTATCTTCATCTAGAACACGTCAAGTCATTTTTGAAATCATTTTAGAATTACAATCATTTTATTATCCTGTCTTCAAATTCATATTAAAAAAACAGGCATAAAGTCGATTTGTATATTAAATAGTTCTAACTCTACATCTTAGTACATTGTGTTGAACACAGAATACTTAAATTATCGATGCAAAACAAATTAGGCTTCATAAAATTTTCATTTTGCACTTCTATGTGAAGACATTCACTAAACATCTAATTTTGAAATCTCGCATAATCTCATTTCAATACAATATCAGAGATAAAGTCGAATATATATAGTAATATATATTTTTACTCGCATCACTCTAGTAAGACAACAAAGAACAATGCCTAATTATGCTTCTGGTTAGGTCACATTCTTGTCATCTTTAGCACGTCAAGTCAAGTGTAAAGTCATGAATGAATTATTATCACCGGAATATCCTGTACTAGAAATGACATCTTTTTCGATACCATAACATACATAAAGTCGATTTTTTAATTAATAAGCCTCAACCCTTTATCTATTAAAATATTAATTCACCTATAGTAAATAATCATAATTATCTATGCGGTAGCAGTCAGGTTGTCATTCATGAGGTATCAAGTATGTGCGTTTTAACTAAACGTTACTTTGCGATCCAGAATAATCCATTTTCTGTGTTATTTTAACATTTTCTTTTTACTGTATCATGAACATTCACGCAAAATGCCGACCCTTCGATGGTATTTTTGTTTTATAAAACATCCTGCAACAATGCTAACTATGTTTCATTTAATGTCACATTTTTGTCATCTTGAACACGTCAAGTCAGGTGTATATTCATGCATGAAATACTATCATGGGAATATCATGCATTGAACTAATACATTCTGCGATACATTAACATACATAAAGTCGAGTTTTGAACCCATTATTTAAAAACAATTTAATTCACCTGAATATTCATGATGATTAATACGATAGCAATAAAGTTGTCATTCGTGTGCTTATAGGTGAAAGCTTTAATATAGTGCCTAACTTAGAATTCAGCATTATCCCTTTTCTCTGTTAGTTCAGAGACATGAAAATGTTATATACATTTGACCGCTCGAAAATTTCAAAAATAATTAAATAATAATTTCTAACTTTTATTCTCTAACTTATGGCCTTGTTTATCTTCATCTAGAACACGTCAAGACATTTTTGAACTCATTTTAGAATTACAATCATTTTATTATCCTGTCTTCAAATTCATATTTAAAAAACAGGCATAAAGTCGATTTGTATATTAAATAGTTCTAACTCTTCATCTTAGTACATTGTATTGAACATAGAAAAATTAAATTATCGATGCAAAACAAATAAGGCTTCATAAAATTTCCATTTTTGCACTTCTATGTGAAGACTTACACTAAACATCTAATTTTGAAATCTCGCATAATCTCATTTCAATATAATATCAGAGATGAAGTCGAATATATTATAGTAATATATATTTTTACTCGCATCACTGAAGTAAGACAACAAAGAACAATGCCTAATTATGCTTCTGGTTAGGTCACATTCTTGTCATCTTTAGCACGTCAAGTCAAGTGTAAAGTCATGCATGAATTACTATCACCGGAATATCCTGTACTAGAAATGACATCTTTTTCGATACAATAACATACATTAAGTCGATTTTTTAATTAATAAGCCTCAACCCTTTATCTATTAAAATATTAATTCACCTAAATAATCATAATTATTTATGCGGTAGCAGTCAGGTTGTCATTCATGAGGTATCAGGTATGTGCGTTTTAACAAAACGTTACTTTGCGATCCAGAATAAACCCTTTTCTACGTTATTTTAAACATTTTCTTTTTACTGTATCATGAACATTCACGTAAAATGCCGACCCTTCTTTTTAAAACATCCTGCAACAATGCTAACTATGTTTCATTTAATGTCATATTTTTGTCATCTTGAACACGTCAAGTTAGGTGTATATTCATGCATGAAATACTATCATGGGAATATCATGCATTGAACTAATACATTCTGCGATACATTAACATACATGAAGTCGAGTTTTGAACCCATTATTTAAAAACAATTTAATTCACCTGAATAGTCATGATGATTAATACGATAGCAATAAAGTTGTCATTCGTGTGCTTATAGGTGAAAGCTTTAATAAAGTGCCTAACTTAGAATTCAGCATTATCCCTTTTCTCTGTTAGTTCAGAGACATGAAAATGTTATATACATTTGACCGCTCGGAAATTTCAAAAATAATTAAATAATAATTTCTAACTTTTATTCTCTAACTTATGGCCTTGTTTATCTTCATCTAGAACACGTCAAGTCATTTTTGAAATCATTTTAGAATTACAATCATTTTATTATCCTGTCTTCAAATTCATATTTAAAAAACAGGCATAAAGTCGATTTGTATATTAAATAGTTCTAACTCTTCATCTTAGTACATTGTATTGAACATAGAATACTTAAATTATCGATGCAAAACAAACTAGGCTTTATAAAATTACCATTTTTGCACTTCTATGTGAAGACTTTCACTAAACATCTAATTTTGAAATCTCGCATAATCTCATTTCAATATAATATCAGAGATGAAGTCGAATATATTATAGTAATATATATTTTTACTCGCATCACTGAAGTAAGACAACAAAGAACAATGCCTAATTATGCTTCTGGTTAGGTCACATTCTTGTCATCTTAAGCACGTCAAGTCAAGTGTAAAGTCATGCATGAATTACTATCGCCGGAATATCCTGTACTAGAAATGACATCGTTTTCGATACAATAACATACATAAAGTCGATTTTTGAATTGATAAGCCACAACCCTTTATCTATTACAATATTAATTCATCTAAATAATCATAATTATTTATGCGGTAGCAGTCAGGTTGTCATTCATGAGGTATCAGGTATGTGCGTTTTAACTAAACGTTACTTTGCGATCCAGAATAATCCATTTTCTGTGTTATTTTAACATTTTCTTTTTACTGTATCATGAACATTCACGTAAAATGCCGACCCTTCGATGGCATTTTTGTTTTATAAAACATCCTGCAACAATGCTAACTATGTTTCATCTAATGTCACATTTTTGTCATCTTGAACACGTCAAGTCAGGTGTATATTCATGCATGAAATACTATCATGGGAATATCATGCATTGAACTAATATATTTTGCCATACATTAACGTACATAAATTCGAGTTTTGAACCCATTATTTAAAAACAATTTAATTCACCTGAATATTCATGATGATTAATACGATAGCAATAAAGTTGTCATTCGTGTGCTTATAGGTGAAAGCTTTAATAAAGTGCCTAACTTAGAATTCAGCATTATCCCTTTTCTCTGTTAGTTCAGAGACATGAAAATGTTATATACATTTGACCGCTCGAAAATTTCAAAAATAATTAAATAATAATTTCTAACTTTTATTCTCTAACTTATGGCCTTGTTTATCTTCATCTAGAACACGTCAAGTCATTTTTGAAATCATTTTAGAATTACAATCATTTTATTATCCTGTCTTCAAATTCATATTAAAAAAACAGGCATAAAGTCGATTTGTATATTAAATAGTTCTAACTCTACATCTTAGTACATTGTGTTGAACACAGAATACTTAAATTATCGATGCAAAACAAATTAGGCTTCATAAAATTTTCATTTTGCACTTCTATGTGAAGACATTCACTAAACATCTAATTTTAAAATCTCGCATAATCTCATTTCAATACAATATCAGAGATAAAGTCGAATATATATAGTAATATATATTTTTACTCGCATCACTCTAGTAAGACAACAAAGAACAATGCCTAATTATGCTTCTGGTTAGGTCACATTCTTGTCATCTTTAGCACGTCAAGTCAAGTGTAAAGTCATGCATGAATTACTATCACCGGAATATCCTGTACTAGAAATGACATCTTTTTCGATACAATAACATACATAAAGTCGATTTTTTAATTAATAAGCCTCAACCCTTTATCTATTAAAATATTAATTCACCTAAATAATCATAATTATTTATGCGGTAGCAGTCATGTTGTCATTCATGAGGTATCAGGTATGTGCGTTTTAACTAAACGTTACTTTGCGATCCAGAATAATCCATTTTCTGTGTTATTTTAACATTTTCTTTTTACTGTATCATGAACATTCACGTAAAATGCCGACCCTTCGATGGCATTTTTGTTTTATAAAACATCCTGCAACAATGCTAACTATGTTTCATTTAATGTCATATTTTTGACATCTTGAACTCGTCAAGTCAGGTGTATATTCATGCATGAAATACTATCATGGGAATATCATGCATTGTACTAATATATTTTGCCATACATTAACGTACATAAAGTCGAGTTTTGAACCCATTATTTAAAAACAATTTAATTCACCTGAATATTTATGATGATTAATACGATAGCAATAAAGTTGTCATTCGTGTGCTTATAGGTGAAAGCTTTAATAAAGTGCCTAACTTAGAATTCAGCATTATCCCTTTTCTCTGTTAGTTCAGAGACATGAAAATGTTATATACATTTGACCGCTCGGAAATTTCAAAAATAATTAAATAATAATTTCTAACTTGTATTCTCTAACTTATGGCCTTGTTTATCTTCATCCAGAACACGTCAAGTCATTTTTGAAATCATTTTAGAATTACAATCATTTTATTATCCTGTCTTCAAATTCATATTAAAAAAACAGGCATAAAGTCGATTTGTATATTAAATAGTTCTAACTCTACATCTTAGTACATTGTGTTGACCACAGAATACTTAAATTATCGATGCAAAACAAATTAGGCTTCATAAAATTTTCATTTTGCACTTCTATGTGAAGAAATTCACTAAACATCTAATTTTGAAATCTCGCATAATCTCATTTCAATATAATATCAGAGATGAAGTCGACTATATATAGTAATATATATTTTTACTCGCATCACTCTAGTAAGACAACAAAGAACGATGCCTAATTATGCTTCTGGTTAGGTCACATTCTTGTCATCTTTAGCACGTCAAGTCAAGTGTAAAGTCATGCATGAATTACTATCACCGGAATATCCTGTACTAGAAATGACATCTTTTTCGATACAATAACATACATAAAGTCGATTTTTTAATTTATAAGCCTCAACCCTTTATCTATTAAAACATTAATTCACCTAAATAATCATAATTATTTATGCGGTAGCAGTCGGGTTGTCATTCATGAGGTATCAGGTGTGTGCGTTTTAACAAAACGTTACTTTGCGATCCAGAATAAACCCTTTTCTACGTTATTTTAAACATTTTCTTTTTACTGTTTCATGAACATTCACGTAAAATGCCGACCCTTCTTTTTAAAACACGTCCTGCAACAATGCTAACTATGTTTCATTTAATGTCATATTTTTGTCATCTTGAACACGTCAAGTTAGGTGTATATTCATGCATGAAATACTATCATGGGAATATCATGCATTGAACTAATACATTCTGCGATACATTAACATACATAAATTCGAGTTTTGAACCCATTATTTAAAAACAATTTAATTCACCTGAATATGATGATTAATACGATAGCAATAAAGTTGTCATTCGTGTGCTTATAGGTGAAAGCTTTAATAAAGTGCCTAACTTAGAATTCAGCATTTTCCCTTTTCTCTGTTAATTTAGTGACATGAAAATGTTATATACATTTGACCGCTCGAAAATTTCAAAAATAGTTAAATAATAATTTCTAACTTTTATTCTCTAACTTATGGCCTTGTTTATCTTCATCTAGAACACGTCAAGTCATTTTTGAAATCATTTTGAAGTACAATCATTTTATTATCCTGTCTTCAAATTCATATCTAAAAAACATGCATGAAGTCGATTTGTATATTAAATAGTTCTAACTCTTCATCTTAGTACATTGTATTGATCATTGAATACTTAAATTATCGATGCAAAACAAATAAGGCTTCATAAAATTTCCATTTTTGCACTTCTATGTGAAGACTTTCACTAAACATCTAATTTTGAAATCTCGCACAATCTCATTTCAATATAATATCAGAGATAAAGTCGATTATATATAGTAATATATATTTTACTAGCATCAATCTAGTAAGACAATAAAGAACAATGCCTAATTATGCTTCTGGTTACGTCACATTCTTGTCATCTTTAGCACGTCAAGTCACGTGTAAGTCATGCATGAATTACTATCACCGGAATATCCTGTACTAGAAATGAAATATTTTTCGTTTACAAAACAACTTAAGTAGTGTCAAGTCCGTTGCAGGTCTTTGTCTGATATCTGTTCTGGTCACAGCCGTAATGATCCGTCCAGATCATGTGATTTGAACAGCCGGTTGGCTAATTGCCTCGCCGGAATTCTAGTCAGCGAAAGCAAGGTCCTCCAAATAACGAGTCCTTCAACACATGTGCCAATGTTACTTCGGGAATTGAAGCTCGAAACATAAAATAATGACAATGGTGAACACCATGGCAGTTGAAATAAGGGCTATAAATAAATTCCCTGAGGATTATCAGACCTTTGTCGATATCCGTACAGTAACATGTTTCAGAAAATACGGGGAGTACATATGTACAAATGAATACCATTCTACGTTGTTGCAGTTAAACAAAAATCAAAGTTCTCCATACAAGGACATTGAACAAATACAACTTCACCTGTACATCACGTGTTAAGTACAAAGTCACTGCGATACGTCAATAAGATACGTCACTTATAAAAGATGTGAGGACAGGGAAATAAAGTAGGTCTTCCTTTGCTACTTCCTAAACATTATATATATATATATATGCTTCACTATAATATTTATGTACAATTCATGTTATGCTCACTTTCAGGACTGAATATGGGTGTTGAACTAGATGTATATAGGAGCAGGGTGGGAATGTTTGTTCCCTGTCATGGTTCTGGCTCATCTATACCATTCTATGTCAACTTTAGTGTGTTGATAAAAATGATAGGGACAGTTTGTTTTGTAAGACTGTTGTTAATATTGGCTGGTATTGAACAAAATCCTGGCCCAGCAGGTAAGAGATTTCTCATAATAAATGAATAATTGGAAAATGATCTTTGTATCTAATTAACCAAACCATCTAGTTGAATTTCCTTTCAATACCTGTATGAAATATTTAAGTGAAATAAAAGGTGATTTAGAAATTATTTGAACAATATAGAACATGCATTTTTATTAGCTCACATGTCACAAAGTGACAAAGTAGGCTATTAGGATCTCTCCGTCCGGCGTCGTGCGGTGTGCGTGGTGCGTCGTCAAACTTTATGTTGTGACCACACTAGGGGGGCACAATTTTTTTCTCAATTTTTGCAAAACTGGGTCAGAACGTTAATATCAACAAAATCTCGGACGAGTTCGATATTGGGCCATTTGGGGTAAAAAACTAGGTCACCAGGGCCAAAAAGTGAAAACCTTGGGAACACTTTAGAAATCATTGTTTTGACTGGATCTTCATGAAACTTTGTCAGAATGTTTATTTTAATAATATGTAGGCCAAGTTTGATAATGGGTCATTTCCGGTGAAAAACTAGGTCACTAGGGCAAATTGCTGGAAAACATTGTGAACACTCTAGAAGTCACTGTTTTGATTGGATGATCATGAAACCTTGTCAGAATGTTTGTCTTCATAATATCTTGGACGATTTCGAACATGGGTCATCTAGGTCGCTATGTCAAATCTTATGAAAAACCATGTTAACACTGTAGATTTCACAGTTATTATTTGATCTTCACCAAACTTTGTCAAATCGTTTGTTTTAATGAAATAATATTCAAGTATAAATATGGGTCATCTGGGGTAGATAACTAGGTCACCAGGTCAAATCTTAGGAAAACTTTGTTAACACTGTAGATTTTACAGTTTAATTGGATCTTCACCAAACCTTTTCAGAATGTTTGCCTCAATGATATGTGGGTCAAGGTTGAACAAGGGTCAGCTGGGGTCAAAAACAGGGTCACCAGGTCAAATCTTAGGTAAAAATATTGTAAAAGCTCTAAATGTCATTGTTTTAATTGGATCTTGGCCAAACCTTGTCAGATTGTTTGTCTTAATGATATTAAGGTTCAAATATGGGTCACCTAGGGTCAAAACCCAGGTCACAATGTCAAATCTTAGGAAAACCTTATTAACACTGTAGATGTCAAATTTTGATCATATCTTCACCAAACCTAGTCAAAATGTTTGTCTTAATGATATGTAAGACAAATTCGAACATAGGTCGTCTGGGGTGAAAAAACTAGGTCACGAGGTCAAATCTTAGGAAAACTTTGTCTATGCTGTAATTTTCATGGTTTTGATTGGATCTTCACCAAATTTTGTCAGAATGTTTGTCTTATTTATATGTAGGACAAGTCCTAACATGGGTCATCTGGGGTCAAAAACTAGGTCACCGGTTCAAAACAATGTTTTAATGAGTGAACAGTGATTGTCATGTGAGCGATATAGGGCCATCTTGGCCCTCTTGTTGTTTAATTTAAAACTTTGAATTTGAAGGCTATATTTCTACTTCATACTTTGTACAGTATGCTTGCCACATCATCGTATAATGAACACAACAACAAAGGGATCAACCATATTGGTTGACTTAAAAAATAAATCAACGGTTGACATTCACAATTTATTTGGTTCACACTGTGTTTGCTTTGCTATATGACAATGGGGGACCGAGTGTATTATGATTTAATAAAAATAATGTAAATCTGTCAACCTACTTGTGGTGCCTTAAAAATGAAAGATGCAAAACCTTGTAGTATTAAAGTAATACATAAATTATGTAGTATATTGAATGACCAATTGGATTAAACATGCTCTGTAACAGAGTGACTATAATTGTGTTCCCGTTATGCACATTATTTAAATTGAACTCTGTTTGATTTCAGATATGTTTGTCTTCAGGTATCAATATTTATTAGTACAGATTGGTACAGATGTACTGAGGCAGGTATTGAATAGTATTGCTGCTAATGATGTGGTGAAATTCCTGACTGCTCACAATAATGACATTCAGAGTTTGATAACCAAGAAGGTTATAAACGCTGATCAGCAGAAGATACTACCACCAGTTAGTGGCAACCCGTGTCTATCAAATTTTGATATTTCATTATTGGCATGTCTTCTGAGGAACATATGTGGTTTAAAGTCATCAAAAGATCAAGTATGGAAAAATAATCCTGCACCATTAGATTACTCTTTAGAGGCTGATATCACTAGACTAAGGATGTGCAGAAATGATGTAAGCATTCTAATGTGATATGTTTTAAATTGAAATATTTACATTGTACAGCCTCTCCAGAGCGGCCCTATGTAGAGCAACAACCTCTCTATAACAACACCTTCAAAATTTCACTAAACTGATATTTACTATACATTTAACCTCTGCAAAGCAACAACCTCTAAACAACGGCCAATATTTGCAGCTCCCACAGGGTGTTGCTCTACAGAGGTTGTATAAAGAAGTATGTACACTGTCTATCATAAGCATTATCCTGCTTTATGGCTCACCAGAGCACAAAGTGTATGGGGTCAAAATTAGTCCTGGGCCGAGGATTTATTCTTTTATATGCTTACATAGAAAAAAACACAAAAAATGTCTTGTCAGAAATTGCAAGGCCTAAAGCTTAGATATTTATCCCTGTTACCCTGGGGTAAAAAATTGACCCGCCCCTGGTCACTTGATTTTTCACAGGCTGATGATGTTTTACTTTTTCTTGAGGGCGATATAGGGCAATCATAGCCCTCTTGTTGAGCTTATTATTGGATACACTTGGATGATGTATGGCTACCTTGTGAATGCAAGATGATAAAAATTGGATATAAATATATAAATTGATGATGAGAAAATAAACCTAATTAATTCTTTAGGATTTCATTCTCATAATGTCTGAAGTTGTTACCTCAAAGTGGAGCAAACTAACAGCAAAAGATGCACAAACACACTGACAGTATCATGCAGTATAAATTAATGAAAAGAAATGAGTCACTGTGCAATATCTTCAGAAATGTGGGTCTTTGTGTGCTGAATTCAACTACAGCAACAATTAACTATTTTAACATTTTAAGTAGTACTTAATTAGCAGCTATGTCAGTGATACAGTATAAATACATGTAATATGATAACTTATTCTATGTATTTATTTCTGTGAGTTCTAGGTGTTTCTTATTTCTATTCATTTGACGTTTCATATTTAAAGTGGTTAATTAATTAATCATTAAATATTGTATTTCAGCTGATGCATAGTGATAATTTGCGTTTACCTGAGGCTGACTCAGATGATAAATGGAAAACACTGAGTGCGGTAAATTTCTGTCACACTAGCTTCGTTATCATGAATGTAGAGTTGTTGACATATGTACACATTATTTATATAACAGAGTATTCAATTCTTGTTACAATTCTTTGTGCTTTTAGCTCACCAGAATCTGAGATAAAAATTGTGATCGTGTGTTGTCCGTGCGTGCGAGCGTCCGTAGTTGGTCCATCCGTCAGTGTTTCAATAAATTGCTTTAATAAACATCTCCTTTTTAAGCTGTTAGTCAATTTCAACAAAACAGGGATGTTTCTTGCATGAAGCTCTACCAAATTTGTTAAAAAGAACTGATAAAGCAACCAATAGGAAAAATCGTCTTTTCCAAAACCACAGGGACTAGAGCTTAGATATTTGGTGTGTAGCTTTGTTTAATGGAACTCTACCAAGTTTGTCCAAATTATGGCCCTGTGGTCAAAATTGGCTCCGCCCAATGGGTTACTTGATTTTACATTTATTTATATTAGACAGTTAAACAGTCTTCTTGTCAAAAAACTACAATGTCTAAAGTTTAGATATTTAGTGTGCAGCATTCTAAATTTCTTGTGGACCTCTACTAAGTTTGTTCAAATAATTGCCCTAGGGTCACTATTGGCCCCGCCCCGGGGTTCAATTGATTTATATAGGCTTATATAGGATTTTTTTTTAAAATCTCCTCCGAAACAACTATGCCTAGAGCTATTAAAGATATTTTGTATGTGGCATTGTCTATTGGATCTCTACCATGTTTATTCAAAGTATGGGCCCCGGGGTTTAGTCTAATTTACAAACTTATTTGTCTGCAACTATGTGGCCTATCTAGAGCTTTAGCTATTTGTTATGGTTACGTAGCATTGTCTAGTGGACCTGTACTAAGTTTGTTGAATAGATGGCCTGTGGTCAAGATTGGCCCTGCCCGGTGGGTCGCTTGATTTATACAGGCTCATATATAGCAATGAGGTGAAAAATGTTCTTCTATAAAGTTCTTTTTTCTGGTGAGCGGGACAGGGCCATCGTGGCCCTCTTGTTATTTGCTACTAGCGTTTATATTCTTCTACATTACATTATGATTAATCATACACGTGTATGCACAATTTTTGTAAGTATTTTCATATTACAATTGTAGATTCTGACTAGACTCAATGCCAAAGCTGGTATTGCTAATTTACCATCATTAATCAATGATGCACAGCAAATGGATTTAGATGAAGATATGAGGAAAAGTTTTGATGAAACAATTAAAGCCTGGGAAGAACAGGATCGATTGCTTGATCAAAGACTCACCAATGTTGAACATGAATTGACTGGTGTTAAGAGAAAATTAGATGATATGGCGTCGAACACACAACAACCCAAGTGCCATCACTTGGATGAAATTACAGGTATAATTATTGCCAATTTGCTTTACATAGACTCTTTAAAATGATTGTATGTGTGAATGGTATGTTAGGTATTTACTAAATGATATTACTCTCAGAAGCTGTAGCTTAATGTATTTATTCATCTTTTGTTCTGTAAACAGTGTACTTGATGCGGGACTTGAACCTGCGACCTCCTGTGTGCAAGTCAAATGCTCTAACAATTGAGATAGTTTGTCTGGTTAAATCACTACCAGGTTATTTATACAAATACTATGTACAATACTGCTGCTTTTCTTTAATGTGAATTTTAGCTTCGTGATAATTGAATGCTAATTTTATGGGATTTCATCAGACATTGAACAATTCCGGAGGTGACGAATTTCAAATTGATCAGAGTTCTGAAAATGCGCAAAGCATTAGTTCCATGGCTCAAATATCACTACTCGTTGCAAGTGTCCGCTAGAAATAGAACCATTTAGTATTACTTAGTTCCCTCAGTGGTTAATTTCCCTGATCGTTAAGTAGCAAAGCATGGCGTAACCAGTGTGTCTGTATTACTGTTTTACAAGTGTCAAAATTAGCAACAGAAATGCTGAAGTATCTGAGTGAATCACTGCCAACACCAGTCATTTACTACCTGTCATAACTCAACCGATTTCTAATTAAATTTGATGTATTTCACATCATCTTAAAGCTTTTATGATTTGTATTTTTATAACATTAAATTACACTGCTCAAAATATTTAAAGTATCATACACATATTTCCGATTCTATTAATTTTAATTATGTTATTTTCTATCAGTCTATAAGTCCCTTACTAAACAAAATATGCAACATAATAGTATATTAATAGATAATGTATTTAGGAATGTCTTGACCTCTTTAAATATACTTGTAGGAACTCTTAGATATATTATTTACTGAGCATGCAGTCAGAATATATATTAGATTTTTTAAACCAAAGATCATGGGCATGAAGCTCATTCTACAACTATTTCAACAAAATACACATAACAATAACTATGATAATTATAACGTAATTGTTTTAGTTCAGTCTACCAAGCATTTTGAAGTTAAGGTTTTCGAAGTCTAATACGAAGTGTTAAGGATCGTATTTTAGATATTATCATTCTTTTGCATATCCATTAAGACATATACAGGTGAATTTTTAAAAACTTTTACCGTCAGTTAAGAGAGTTACAACCATTTGTGTTCCTCTACCCCTAACGTAAAATAGTACCTCAAAATCAAATGAAGTCACCTTTATAAAAAAATGGCCTATCTCTCAAACAATAAATGCAAGAATGTGTGTAAGTCTAAGGGTAACCAATGTTTAGTCAATTCAAATCGTTTATACGATGTTTGGAATTACTGTTTTTCAGAAAAAATGAAACAGGTAATCCATTTAGTCAAGATTTTAGCCTTTTACCAAAAAGTAACAAATTGATAAAATATCATTAAAATAAAAACTAAAGCAGGGCAACATCTCTTATTTTTTTCAAAATTAATTGCTGTGTGTGTATAATGTCTACACCAAAGTTTTAAAAGTTTCACCATCCAGTTTTGAAAAAAAATGTGTCAGAAATCGATAGTTACTTGATTATCGTTAATTAACCATGCATAAATTCTAATAAACTAGACCAAAAAAAATTGGAATAAATATTTTCTTCCATATTACTGTATAAATTCATGTTCTTAATACGAAACATTACCTGAAAATTAAAAGAAAAAAGTATGGTTCCAGTGGGGTTTGAACCCATGCCCCTCATGAATATGTCAGTAAAATTCAAGTAATTGAGTACTCTTCAAAATGGAGGTTTCGAATTAGAGATTGAAATCCTTAATTTCTCCAGTACATGTATCATATTTATAAAAAGTAATTTTCTAATATATTCTTATTTTCATTCGCAATTTTCTAATTTCAGATATTCAGACAGTGCTCACAGATTTCTACCAGCGACATTTTAAGACCTTGCCAGTGTTGCCGGTGCTTGAAAAAAAAGATACAGATCTTCTACTCCTATATGAATCTCCTGCAATGAATAGCATTGTTAAAGGAAAGAAGGAAGCTAAAGAAATTGAATGTTTTGAAGAAATATTTTACAAAGAGGATAAGGCCTACAATGAAATCTACATCACTGGAGATGCAGGTGTTGGCAAAACATCTTTCTGTCGACATCTGTGTTTCTTGTGGTGTAATGTTAAGTGTGGCCAAATGATAGATAAAGAATACGAATATGTGTCTAAGTTTGATTGTGTGTTTTATATAAATCTACGTGATACTGAACATTATCATGTTGTAGATATGATCAAAGAATGTTATTTTGATCACCATGACCCTATCACTATACGAAATATTTTAAGACAATATAATTGTCTCATTATTTTTGACGGCCTTGATGAGTGGAATCCGAAGAAAGTTGGGAAAAAGACACATGAACTGCCAAAAAGAGAGCACTGTAAAAATTGCATCTATCTCACCACGTCCAGACCATATCGAATAGAACTTGCAGGTCTGTCGAGTAAATATGTTGATCATCAAATTGAAATTTCTGGAATTCATGGGAAATCATTAGACTGTTACATTGAAAAGATCATAAATTATATGAATAAGTTACTTTCTGCAGAAAGAAAGCCATCTGCTTTCAAATCTGACATTGTGAAATGTGGTCTATCTGATGAAATATGCATCCCTATAATTGCATCTCAATTGGTAGTCTTATGGTATGAAAAGAAACTTGACAGCATGACCAGAACTCTTATATATCTTAGAGATGTTTTTAGTAGACAACAGTTACAATCTAAACCATATTGTTTTACAATTGAAGAAATCGATTTTTTATGTAAAATTGGTCTCATGTGCACAAATGAAGTTTTTGAATGTTTTTCTGTCAAAAACTTGAAGATCAGTTTTATTCATGAAAGTTACCTAGAATTTTTCGCAGCATTGTTTATATCATCATTTGACTCCAGTAATTTATTTAGGGATGTAACTAAAACATGGAAATGTTTAAATGATGTTGTTCAATATAAAAAATTCTTTCACTTACTTGCTGGATTTTCTTATGATAGAATTAAAAGTATGTTTGACAATATTTACTTACAATTATCAGATGATTTAACTTCATGCAGGAAAAATGCTTTATTTCACTATAACAATACTTCTTACAGTAATTCTTATCTAAATCAACTCAAGTCATTACAGAATATTGTTGTTAATTGTTTCAAGGAAGTCAGTAGATCTAATGATAAAACTGTTGAATTAAGAATGGAAGATTTTCTTTTTGATGAATATTCCAAAAATGTTGATATTTTGAGAACACTTTTATTGCTAAATACAACAAATGTGAAATATTTACATTGTGGTAGAAGGGAATATTTTGATCAGTTTGATCAGATAAAAAATCTGCAGTGTATAAATATTGTTAGAGTGTCATCTGCTGATTATGTAAAGTTCACTCAATGCATGTTACAGAATAAATCAACACTGCACACTGTTTGTATTGATGGTGGTATTCTAAGTACAGATAAACCATTGATACCAGAATTACCTGTGAGAAGTCTCCATCATCTGACATCATTGTCTCTGTGTTATGTTAAAATAGAACATAACAGTTTACATTATCTGGTGAAATTTCTGTCTGACAATGTTCTCATTGAAAATATAAATTTGTCTCGTGTGTCTTGTGTTAATCACCAACGTGATGATAACGACTGTACATTGACTCTAAATCTTCCACAACATACAGAACTCACTTCATTATATCTGTGGGATGTTAATATTTTATGTGACATTTATATATCATAATTCTATAGGAAATATTTGTATTTTATATCCGTATAGTACTATAACTCAATTCTAAATGACACATTAATTTGTTCATTCATGCATGTTATTTTATTTTATATAATATATATTCCGCCCTTTAACGTAACGTCAAATATTACATGACGTCAGGTCCGTTGTTTGTTCTTATGTATTATTCTGACGAAGGCTAAATGCCGAAACGTTAAGAAACATAAAAAGAAATTTTTAACACGTGTTGTTGTTGTTTTAACTGTATTGTAATTTTACCACTCATTCAACAACATGGCATCATCCGATCCACGTGTGCGAAATTTAGAACAACTAGCGGAAAAACAGATGAAGAGCCAGCTCCATGCAAAATTCTTAGACAACTGTAGAGCTGAGGATGTGATTCCGAAAGGACTTCGTCTTAAACTTACGGTGAACGTCGGTCGCGACGCATCAGACCTACAACGCTCTGTAGATAAACTTCTATGGAAAGTCAGCGCAGACATTTGCGAGCGAATTCGTGAAGACCACCTACGGAGATCCAATGAATACGGTCGCCTGTTAGAAGAAGCAAGGAAAGAAATTGGACATGAGAAGACGAATGAAGATATGTTTAATATTGATGCAGACATACATGAAAGAACAGAAAAGAAGAAGGATGTTGTCCTTCTACGACACGAAAAAAAACCTCAGTATTTTAAAAAAAGTGTTATAATGAACAGTCGGATGTCAGTATCATCACGGACATTGATAAAAACATTGCGACCAAAAATACTACTAGACGTCAAAAAAGACATCTGAAGAAAAGAAAACATTACAATCAACAAGTCGCACCAACAAGACAACAGTCTGTTGATAAACCGGAAACAACGAACGTTACCAGCAGTGAACAAAACCCAGTTCATACGTCGAATACACATCCGATACAGGAAGAATTCTTGGATTCGATAACTTCAAATAATCATCCAAAAAACGTCCAAGCCCCGGGCACAAAGAAAACTTACGCAAAAGCCGTGAAGAACGGGGCAAATCACTCAGCGAACATTCAAACCCTCAATCAGACTCTTCAAATCCTGATGAAGACCATAACGGATCTTCAAGCGGCCACAACGACAAGAGTTGTAGAAGGCGCCAAGCGGTTCATCCGAGTACGAGACAAGAAGACATGGAGAAAAACCAAGCGGAGGCTACGAAAGATACAGGCGGGAAAGAAGACAGTTCTAAACCTCTCTTCAGTTCAGTTAAGTGACGATGATTACATTCTCTTAGGGAAGGGTTTAAAGTTTTGCCCAAAATCTAAATCACATGACAAAATTAAACTCGCAGAAGATATTTTTAAATTTACCCGCAGACTAAGACTTAAAGAGTTCTTTAGTAATCATTCAGAAAATGACGTTAATGACTCTGAAACAAATGACAGTTTTCATGACCTCCCGTTTTTCAATAAATCTAAATCGTCATTTACCCCTCCCGCTGGCCGAGATGTTTACTTGGATTTTTACATTAATGCCGTTACTGAAGAAATTTTGCAGTCTGATAAGAAAAGAAAAGGATATTATAGTAATATCACTAAAGCTGAATTAGACTCGCTTAAGAAATTATTTAAAAATAGAAATATTGTGATAAAAAAAGCAGACAAATCCAATACGATTGTAATCATGAACACTGATGATTATAAAAATGAAGTAATGAGACAATTGAACAATGATCAATATTATGAAAAATGCAACGACGATCCTTCTGACGTTGTTAAACATGATATCTTACGATGCTTGGAAGATATGAATACTGAAAATGAATTCGATATTTTCCCTTCAAACATACGGACTCCATGTTTTTATATATTACCGAAGACCCACAAACCACCGGATAATAATCTACCATTAAAATATCCCGGGAGACCGATTGTATCAGCTTGTAATTCACCAACTGAAAATATTTCCAAATACATTGACTATGTTTTGAAACCATATATGTTAAATCTACCATCATATGTTAAAGATACTACTGGCTTTATAAATAAAGTGAAAGATATGAAGTTAAGAAAAAACACGTATTTAGTAACACTAGACGTATCTTCACTCTACACTAATATTCCAAACAATGATGGAATTAACGCTTGTAAATCGTTTTTAGAAAAAAATGGTCTACATGGAAGTAACTTATCGATTGAAGAAATTACACGTCTTATTGGTATTGTTCTAGAAAATAATTATTTTAAATTTGGAAAAGAGTTCTATTTACAAAAAATGGGTACAGCAATGGGTAGTTCAATGGCCCCTACATATGCATCACTATTTATGGGAAAACTAGAGGAAGACTTTATTAATTTAAGAAACGCCAAACCATATTACATTTCAATCTTCGCTTGACGAACTACGTGAATTTTTCATAGACAGAAACTTCCCGATGTCCGTGATAGACAATTCCTTTACAAAAGTTTCACAGACGTCACAAACAGATGCATTATCATCTACAATCTCAGAGAAAAAACGCATCATTCCATTTACTGTGGAATTCAATCCATCTTTACCTGATATTGGTAGTACCATACATCGATACTGGGACCTCCTTCATATAACGATTGAAATGTATCGTCATCCGATATTATACGTCGGTATCTCTTAGCCTGGCTATACGGTATGCCATCTTTGCATTTCTTAGGGTGACACGATGTATAATCCAAGTATTGGTGGTTATTGGTTTCCTTTATATAGATATTTGTTTCAACATTCAGAGACTTATTTTTCGAAACTTGAACGTCCAAACTATTTTTTCAGCACGAGTTGTAATAAAAAACGATGTTCTCACTGTACCAGAATCAACTTCGGTTCAACATTTACGAGTTCCGTCACAAAAAGGACATTCGATTTAAAATATAATAGTAATTGTCAATCAAAAAATGTCATTTACTTAATAACGTGTAAAAAATGTCAAAAACAATATGTTGGCCAGACAATGCAACCGGTTTCACGACGTATGAATAATCATAAATTTTACTAATGATGGATTTTCTTTTCTTGTTGCTAGCCACTTTAATGAAGGCACTCATAATATGTCCGACTTTTCTTTTATGCCTGTTGATGTTATAAACAATAATATTAATCGATTATGCAAGGAAACTTTTTGGATACATAAGTTACAAACGCTTCATCCTAACGGTGTGAATTCAAAAACCTTGTTTACAGTATAAAATACATGTTAAATGTTTAATTTTTGTTTTAGTTAGGTACTATCACGTTTTTTCCTATTACCGGTTTTTATATATCATAATTCTATAGGAAATATTTGTATTTTATATCCGTATAGTACTATAACTCAATTCTAAATGACACATTAGTTTGTTCATTCATGCATGTTATTTTATTTTATATAATATATATTCCGCCCTTTAACGTAACGTCAAATATTACATGACGTCACGTCCGTTGTTTGTTATTATGTATTATTCTGACGAAGGCTAAATGCCGAAACGTTAAGAAACATAAAGAATTTTTTAACACGTGTTGTTGTTGTTTTAACTGTATTGTAATGTAACAATGTAAACAATTCTAGTTTACAGTCCGTCACGTGTACATTATCTGATAGGATTGTTAGACTTTGTTATAGTGATTTATTTAACTGTTTGAATTATTCACAACTTGAACATCTTTGTATCATTGGTTCCTACAGGTTAGATAACAAAACAATGAAAACATTGACGTCTACAGTGAAATCTCTTCCATGTCTCAAGTCACTAGAACTGTGGTACATGAAGTTACTTGATGATGTTTCATTACAACTACATCCTCAGGTAACACAAGTGAAGATAAAGCTGGAGTTTGTCACAATGAGTCGTCAATGTTTTCATCGTTTTATTGAAAGTTGTGTAAATATTTCTGATATAAAAGTTGAGTTACATGGATGTCAGATTACATCAGTTGATGGAGAAACTCACAGTGTACTGTCAGTGGAGGAGATAGAGAAGTCATTGAAGGAGTCTGTGAAATACATGTCTGAACATCTTGAATCAATATCTACAATAAACATCACATGTAAACATGATGACAGGTTATACTTTGAAACAATAAGTTGCCAGTAAATGATTTTGTTGTGTTTTTGTAAACATTTCATGTAAAAAGTTGACTTTTTAAGCAACTTTGATGAAGGCATCAACAAAATGAAAGAATTTCACGTGGACAAAAATGATCATAACTTTTTTATTCCTCAACGGAAACATGTCATGTGACCATTTATTTTCTTAATTAGATCATTTCCTCCAATATGAGACACATTTTATTGCAAAAATCGGAAAAAGGTTTCTTTGCATTTTTGGTGATCTTGTAAATATTTTCTGAATTTTTTTTTTTTTTTTTTTTTTAATTATAGAAGATTAAGTTTTGACTTCTTAGATATATTTACCTGTATATGGAGCTTTTATATTAAACATTTTTTTATTATTTGATTTGAAGAAAATAGATTTTAATGAAATGAAGGCCTACAGTTTGCCTACTGTATTTGTTCCTTTCAGAAGCGAATTGTTCAAACTTATTGTTTATTGAATTATTGACTTTTATTTATGGATATATATTTCTTTTTTTTTTCAATTGTTTTTCAGTTGTCCTGGCTTTATCAGATTTTTTTTTCATTTTTAAATGTCTGCATGTGCTTGAAGTATATTTAGTTATATCATAGAGTAAATTAATTTGGATTATACAACAAAAAACACAAATATACGAACTAGTATTATTACTTTATTTGTCTACGTTTCGGCGCAACCGCCTTTACTCAAGACATAACAATAAAATAAAAAAATAACGGAAGTTACGTCATAATGATTATCATATTAAACGTAACGTAAAAGGGCGGGAATGCGTGCAGTACAATAACAAAATGTAATTAGTGTTACGCTTTCGGATTTAAGAAATACAAATATATCCTATATTTAAATATAGAGAAACCGACTTGTTGGTTTCGTTTCTTAGATGATATATTTTTAATATGGGATCACACTTTGAAAGACCTTCAATAATTTATAGACCAGATAAACGGATTGCATCCTACAATTAAATTCACCCACAGCATATCAAAAGAAAATGTGTCCTTCTTGGATGTATCCGTATCGAAAGGAACTGATCTTAGTATAAAGACGGACATTCATATCAAAAGAACAGATAATCACCAATATTTACCGTACAGTTCATCGCATCCAAAACGCTGCAAAGACGGAATACCCTTTAGTCAAGCAAAACGTTATCGACGAATAATTTCGGATGATGAAATTTTCAGTAAATCATTGTGTGAATTACATCGTTATGTCAAGGACAGGGATTACCCGGACTCCGTCATCAAAGATGCATTTGAAAAAGTTTCACGGATGTCGCAAGAGGATGCTTTGCAGCAATCTTCACAAGAAAAGGCACGTGGTATACCGTTCACAATGACATACAATCCGTCGCTTCCTGACATTGGTGCAACAATCAATAAATATTGGGACCTTTTGAGTTTGTCATCGAGTTTTACTGTGAAAAATATTCATAAATTCTTTAAACGTATATTAGCTTTCAGACGACCTAAAAGCCTTCATGACTATTTAACAAGTAACCTCCGCCGGTTTGTTTTTGCCGCGCCGGTCTTTGTCAAATACAGCCCCCACTTTTACGCGTTTTTGAGAAACAAAAACATTATTAAATTGTAGGACTTAGTTACTTATTAAAATATTGTAAGTCCCATGTTTCTATATTTACTAGTTTTCTTGAAAAATACAAAAAAAAACTGTCTTTGCCATGGCAAACGGCGTTTTGCCATGGCAAATCGGTATTTTGCCATGGCAAAATGCCTTGCCATGGCCGCCATGGCCTTGCCATGGCAAAAAAATCAGCACTTTTGCCATGGCAAAATTTTTTTTAATATCCAAAGAAACACTATGTAAGGGTGTGTAGGTATCATAATTAACACAATTTTTATGGTTTTTATCAATAAATATGAATTTTTAAATTTTAATTTTTGCCATGGCAAAAGTTTGCCATGGCAAAATTTCCATGGCAAATATTACCATGGCAACATTTCCATGGCAATTTTTTGCCATGGCAAATTAGTCATTTAGTAAAATTAACATTGCGAAAATTAATTTCTGTACGAGATACAAAGTCAGCTGTGAGTTGGCTTAGACCAGGGCTCGCATTTATGAGGCATCATATTTTTTTCCTACAATAAAAAATCTTATCATAAGATGATTGATATTTAAGCATGCACTTATTTTATCAAAGAAAAAATTTTTATTTAAAAAAATGTTTTTAAGATATGTTGTTGCTACAGAATTTCCGGTTTTTCATTTCTCTTAAATTCTTAAAAATAAAAAGGAAGTGTTTTCTATGACGTTCGCGTCCATGCATGTGTTTGAATTTAAGAAATAAATCAATAATTCAGCGTAATACCATTTTATATTCCCCTCACCATGCAATATATGTGTTAAAATTTGCAAATTTGCCATGATGTCACTGATAATGATAGCATTGTAATACCAACAATGAGTCCTATTAGTAATTATCATATATGCAGAAGGGGCGGATCCAGGTTTTCAAACTAGGGGGCGTAATATTTGGGAACTGAATAATTGAATGCTATTTCATTAAACGAATGAATTAATTAATCGTATTTTAATTATGTCTTTATATGATCGAGAACTTTGAGGGGGTGCCCGCCATGCACACTACCTTCCCCCGTCTTACAATAAAAAATCTTATCATAAGATTATATTGATATTTATGCATGCACTTATTTTATCAAAGAAAATTAATAATTTGAATTCAAAAAAATGTTTTTAAGATAATTTAGTACAAATATTTCTAAAACGGACCAAAACATTTACTCGTCTGGAAGTTGTGGTAGTACTAGATGTACTCACTGCAAATCTATCAACAATAGTTCGGATTTTTCTAGTTCAGTCACAGGCGAAACCTTTCAATTACGTGTTGATACTAACTGTAAAACTAAGAACGTTATATATTTGATTACCTGTAAAAGATGTAAAAAACAATATGTTGGTCAGACTACACAAAACGTTTCTAAACGTATGAATAATCATAGCTATGATATTTGTAACTTTACAGCTTTCCTGCTTTTTCCTCTTTGGTTGCAACACATTTTAATGACACTTCTCATATATTGGCAGATTTTTCTTTTATGCCTATTGATATCGTTAAAAATCGCCTTTGTGAAGAAACCTTTAGGATTTATAAACTCAAAACTCTTTATCCTAATGGTTTAAATTCGAAAGTTTTTTTAATGCTAAAGAATAACTATGTAGTTAAGTTTCGCTTTCGTTGTGTCCTATTTTTATATCATAGAAACTTATGTATGAAAGAATTTTGATATAATGTTCTTGACAAAATTTTCATATTTCTACTGAAATGCTTGACTTGATTGTTTTATGAATTTGTTATTTAGTTAATCACTTGTAGTACATGTATTGCTTTGTTATAAATGTCTTAACAAGTATATGGTTAAAAATAATTGTGCATGCTTAATTGCTCAGTGTTTACCCAACACCATAATACAACATATACACATGTTACCCAACATCACAATACAACATATACACATGATACCCAACACCATAATACAACACGTTCACATGATACCCAACATCATAATACAACACATACACAAGATACCCAACACCATAATACAAAACATACACATGATACCCAGCATAATAATACAACACATACACATGATACCCAACACCATAATACAACACATGGTACCCAACATAATAATACAACACATACACAAGATACCCAACACCATAATACAACACATGATATTCAACATGATAATACAACACATACACATTATACCCAACACCTTAATACAACACATACACGTGATATCCAACACCATAATACAACACATACACATGATACCCAACATCATAATACAACACATACACATAATACCCAACACCATAATACAACATATACACATGATACCCAACACCATAATACAACACATACACATGATACCCAACATAATAATACAACACATACACATGATACCCAACACCATAATACAACATATACACATGTTACCCAACACCATAATACAACACATACACATGATACCCAACATCATAATATAACACATACACATAATACCCAACACCATAATACAACATATACACTTGCTACCCAACATAATAATACAACATATACATATTATACCCAACACCATAATACAACACATACACATGATACCCAAAACCATAATACAACACATACACATGATCATGATACCCAACATAATGATACAACATATACACATTATACCCAACACCACAATACAACATATACACATGATACCCAACACCATAATACAACACATACACATGATCATGATACCCAACATAATAATAAAACACATACACATTATACCCAACACCATAATACAACACATGATACCCAACATAATAATACAACACATACACATTATACCCAACACCATAATACAACACATACACATGATACCCAACACCATAATACAACACATGATACCCAACATAATAATACAACACGTACACATGTTACCCAACACTATAATACAACACATACACATGTTACCCAACATAATAATACAGCACATACACATGATATCCAACATAATTATACAGCACATACACATGATATCCAACATAATTATACAGCACATACACATGATATTCAACATAATAATACAACACATGATACCCAACATAATACTACAACACATACACATGATACCCAACATCATAATACAACACATGATACCCAACATAATAATACAGTACATACACATTATACCCAACACCATAATACAACACATACACATGATACCCAACATAATAATACAACACATACACATTATACCCAACACCATACTACAACACATGATACCCAACATAATAATACAACACATACACATGATACCCAAAACCATAATACAACATATACACATGATACCCAACACCATAATACGACACATACACATGTTACCCAACATCATAATACAACACATATACATGATACCCAACATCATAATACAACACATATACATGATACTCAACATCATAAAACAACACATATACATGATACCAAACATAATAATACAACACATACACATTATACCCAACACCATAATACAACACATACACATGATACCCAACACCATAATACCACACATATCCATGATACCCAACATAATAATACAACACATGATACCCAACATCATAATACAACACATATACATGATACCCAACATCATAATACAACACATATACATGATACCCAACATCATAATACAACACATATACATGATACCCAACATCATAATACAACACATACACATGTTACCCAACACATATACATGATATCAAAGACCATCATACAACACATATATATACATGATATATCAAACATCATAACACAGGGTGTCCCAAAAGAAAGGTAACACTTTCATGCATGTTTATTGTCCCTTTAAATTGCAGCTGAATACATAATTTTTGTATAGATATGTAGACCAAAGATGTAAGTTTTTGTGTCAGAGAACCTTGTAAATATCTTCATATTTTGCAATTTTATACAAATTTGAAAACAAAAGTGCATTTTTCACCCTTGATGTCATTTTAGTAATTTATGTCGTTTCTGATGTGACAATCTTTGATCCTCTTTACTTACCATACACACACGATGAAATCTATGCCACTTTAACACTTCATAGCATTTCTTTGATTAGTGGCTTAGGACTACAGACTTTTGACTTAAAGAATGTCCTCAAAGAAAAAAGTTGCATGGGCTGAGGTCAAGACTATGCGTGGGTCAAGATATTCCGCAATATTTTACCCCCAGATATCGTCTGAATATTACTCAATCACCAAACATATTGTGTATAAAGTATAGTACAATGCTTGATATGTATATATAGTACCACCATCCTGTATGAACCATATATTTTGTAAGGTAGGAAACTTCTTTTTGAACACATTAACAAACTTGCTTTTCAAAAGCGACATAATTCTTATTTGGAGAGAACACTACACAGTGAGAAACTCGCGGTGTGCAATGTCGTTCCACGGTATAATTGGACTGTTCATTTTGAAGATACAGTGTCTTTCAGTGATTGAAACAAACCAAATGCAAGGTAAAGTAAGTCAAACAAAGACATGTGTATTTAAGTGATTGCACATTTCATCGTGCGTGTATGATAAGTAAAGAGGATGAAAAGTCGTCACATCAAAAACGTCATAAATTACTAAAACGACGTCAATGATGAAAAATGCACTTTTGTTCTCAAATTTGTATTAAATTGCAAATACTGAATATATTCATAAGGTTCTTTGACACAAAAAACTTACATATTTGTTCTACATATCTGTAAAATTTCATGTATTCATCTGCAATTTAAAGGGAAATTGTACACGTATGAAAGTGTTACCTTTCTTTTGGGACACCCTGTAGATGGCAATTTGGTTACATCTTCGTGGATATACTTCGTTTCAGAAGCGTCAGTGGAATTGAATATAGTGCATGCCACATTTCCGAAAATTGTTAAATATTTTCATTAGTAGAAATTACATTAATTTTAAAGTACTGTGGTGTACGATTTTCGGACAACAAATTTCGGATAACATAGTGAAACTATACATCATCTTACATGATTGTATGTGCGTTTAATAAAAATATTTTCTAATTGTGGTGTCTTATCTTTAATCCTTAATGATGTGACACATATTCAGGATGAATTCTCCATTTTTTAAAGACTCAGTGTAAATTTTGTGAAAATTATTATTCAGTTAAAACAGCTTCCATTACATTTTGATAATATTGCAGCAGTAAGATACAGTCTTAGCTTAAACATGTATGTGGCCAAAATGTACCATCTTTATTTGTGACTGAGATTGCTCTGCTTCACTGCCAAACAACACATCTAGCAAATAATTGAATGTAATAATATATTAATATGCTTTTGGGTGTAGATTTGCTTCTTAGACAAAATTAAAGCCTAAATAGATTCAAAATAGTTTTCATACTAAATCATTTTGACCACATCTAGACTACATTACACAAAAAAAACAGATTATGTAGTACAGAGATTAAGTTGACATTCAGCATTTGGATTGATATTGTTATGGACAACCTAGATTTTCCAGGCTACTTGGCCGGCGATGAGTTGGTACTTGGGCTGTTGTTCAATTTTCACTTTTGTGCAGGCTAACACACGAAAGCTGTCATAGATCGTCGCAAAAATGTCTTTCCTATGCTTTCTTGAGAGCACTAGGAATAAATGAGAGGAACAGTTTACTTTGTTAATTGTTATATAATGTTTGTAATAGTCTCACTGCTATAGAAATATGTCATTTTAGTTCAGGCTAGTGAAATTGGAAAGCATCCCACATTAATTTATCGTAATACACCAGATAGACAATTAGACAAAACGTTTTCCAAATATTTAGACAGACAGACAGACAGACGGACGGACGGACGGACGGACAGATAGATTTTATTCAGTATTGAATGTACATACATGGATATATAAAACCAACATGTATAATAAAACAAGTTATACATACATGAATTTTTAAAACCCATGACAGGCACACCAACACTAAGGGTTACACAAAAAAGAGTTATCTCTTATTTCCATTGTGGTCCTTTAGTGTTGGTGGCATGACATAGCGAGGCATTATATGTGATTAAAGAACCATTGAAAATTGCACAATTATATTAAACATAAATGCATTAGAGTATTTTATCACAGTTACTTTGTATATATTATCAATATCACATATTAATTGGTATCAACAATCATATTCTATTAAAAAAGCATGTCTAAGTAAAGAAGTACCGATACTGAAATACACTATTATGAATAAGTTAATAACTAGATGAATAAATAAAAATAACAGATTACTCGGATATCAACTACCGGTAAATAAAAATAATGAATTACATAAATAACAAATAGTGGTAAGTAATAAATTACTTCAATATTAAATAGATAAATAGTTATTTTAATTCACTAAAAGTTCATACTAAATTGTCTAAAAAATATTTTTGTTTTAAAAACAGGCAATTTCTCAGACGGTGCTATACTAGCAGGCAATTTGTTCCATTGGCAAATATCTGAAAATAAGAAAGACTTTATGCCAAACCCTTTGACCTTAGGAACAGCAAACCCCCCTTGATCACTTAACCTGGTTTTATATAAGTGCACGGAATCTTGTGAAATGAAATTGTCTCCCATATATTCTGGGGCTAGGTTATTTTTTATTTTAAAGACATGGCACAGAATGATCTGGTCTACACGTTTATTGACAGGTAACCAATTAAGGAATTTAAAATGATCATTGCCTATATGCGACCTTGCATCTAGGTCAAGCACAAACCTTATTAACTTTTTTTGGGTAGTTTGGAGCTTGGATTTAAGTGACTGAGTGAGACCTTGACAAGGAGATTCTTGGTGTGTTGGGTAAGGTAACCTTTTTTACGATATAAATATTTTAACCTAGCATTAGCCTTTTTAAGTACTGAACGGGCCATGGAATCAAAAGATAGGGTCTGGTCAATGGTCAATGGTTGCACCAAGGTATTTTACAGCAGAAGTTTGTTCAATATATGTACCATTGCATGTAATTTCTAAGGAAGAGTTTGACCTTAGTCTATGTTTAGACCCAAATAATATGGACTCAGTTTTACCCAGGTGGAGTGATAACTTATTTTCAACTAACCACTGACTAACCAGGTGCAAGTCATCCTTCAAAAATGTTTCCACAGATGACTTGCATTTACCTGAAACAAGAATACCAGAATCATCTGCGTATAGCAAAAGCTGGTTTTTACCACTGCTGACATGTCATTTACATAAATTAAAAATAAAAGTGGACCAAGAATGGACCCCTGTGGAACTCCACATGTAATGGGGGCAGTGGCAGAGTGGGTACCAGAAACGTCTACTAATTGCTGTCTATCAGACAGATATGATTCAAACCATCTTAAAATATCATCACCTAGCCCTGCCGCTCTTAGTTTCATAAGAATAATGGAGTGGTCTACTGTGTTAAAAGCCTTTTGGAGGTCTAACAAAACCATGCCAATACATGACCTTTATCCATCTCCGTTCTAATAAAGTATGTAAGATGTATTAGACAGGTATCTGTTGAAAATCCTCTTCTAAAACCGGACTGGAATTTATACAATAATTTGTTTTCCCTAAAGTAGGTTCGACTTGATCATATACTACCTTTTCATAGATTTTTGACACAATACTAAGAATTGAAACAGGGCGGTAATTACCTACTTACCTACCCTGTTTTTTTCTAGCCCGTTTTCGGAAACAAGTAATTTTTTAGGCCTGATATAAAAATATGACATTTCTGAGAGGGCGTTACTTAATATTGTCAGCTCGAGAAAAATAATGTTAACCGAGGCTGGTGATGTTTAATAATGCCCTCTCAGAAATGCGATATTTATTTCATAATACTATAATGCTAAATGCGTTTTTTTTCTTTTATATTATACAACTGAACACTGCAGTATGAGAGAGTTTATATATACCATCATATTTGAAACAATTGAGAGACAGGTTCAAAACTTTTTTTGTTTTATCTAACAAATAGACAATAGATATTTACGTGCAGTTACGAGTATGTCGAACTTTATCGGACAATAGAAGCTTAAAATTTGACACATCAAAATATTTACTAAAAGTAAAAGTTAGCAACGTTCTCTTCATCACGTAGACCGGAAGTAAATTGATGGTTGATAATGAATGCAATACAAAATGAGTATATATAGAACGTTATCTTAAGTATTTCTTTCTCATCAAGTTTCTACAACAATAGCAGGTCAAGTATTCTACTCGACTCATTCATACAACACATAAACAGGAAAATATTGTTGTTTCTTCTTGTCAAGTCGTAATTAGAAATCTACATGTGAATCATATTTATGACTTTATCTAAGTCTTTATACTTAATACGACTCGCCTCCGTGGTTGAGTGGTTACGGTCGCTGTAATCACTGTAACTTATCACTGATAGAGAGTCGTGGGTTCGAGCCCCGCTACCGACCATGTCTCTTTATGTGAGAAAGTAGGCAGTTGCTTACGGAGGATGGGAGTCTAGTACTGGTTCTTTCCAGGAGCGATACTTAGGTGAACCGTCTGCCTCATATAACACTGACTGTTGAAAAGGGGCGTAAAAGTCGATATAAACAAACAAAACAAAATATACATAATATATATCTTTATACAAATGCACCAATAAAAGTACATCTACATGCTAGTATAGTTTTCAAACTTTGACAAACTTTAATCGAAGCAGAAGAAAATGTACGTGGAAGTCTTCGTAATTTTAAAAACATCCTTCAATGTATCAGTTGACAGTTTTATATTGTATTAAGAAGACCTACTAAATTATAGCTTCAACACCTGGTGAATATACTTGCTGTGATGGTATACAACATGAGATTTTAGCCAATCAACATCTGGTGAAAGCACTTGCTGTGATGGTATATAACATGAAATTTTAGCCAATCAACACCTGGTGAAAGCACTTGCTGTGATGGTATATAACATGAGATTTTAGCCAATCAACACCTGGTGAAAGCACTTGCTGTGATGGTATATAACATGAGATTTTAGCCAATCAACACCTGGTGAATGTACTTGCTGTGATGGTATATAACATGAAAATTTAGCCAATCAACACCTGGTGAATGTACTTGCTGTGATGGTATATAACATGAGATTTTAGCCAATCAACCCCTGGTGAAAGCACTTGCTGTGATGGTATATAACACGAGATTTTAGCCAATTAACACCTGGTGAAAGCACTTGCTGTGATGGTATATAACATGAGATTTTAGACAATCAACACCTGGTGAAAGCACTTGCTGTGATGGTATATAACATGAGATTTTAGCCAATTAACACCTGGTGAAAGCTCTTGCTGTGATGGTATATAACATGAGATTTTAGCCAATCAACACCTGGTGAAAGCACTTGCTGTGATGGTATATAACATGAGATTTTAGCCAATCAACACCTGGTGAATGTACTTGCTGTGATGGTATATAACATGAGATTTTAGCCAATCAACACCTGGTGAATGTACTTGCTGTGATGGTATATAACATGACATTTTAGCCAATCAACACCTGGTGAAAGTACTTGCTGTGATGGTATATAACATGAGATTTTAGCCAATCAACACCTGGTGAAAGTACTTGCTGTGATGGTATATAACATGAGATTTTAGTCAATCAACAACACTATCATAGGTTGTTTTATCTTGGGTGTTATTATATGCATCAAATGGAAATGGAGAACTAATATTCTGCTATTATGTTTATGTCTTCTGGTGCACATGTTGGATGTGCGAGATACTCACAAAAATATAGTAATGCATGTTTTTTTCTGAACATTCTTATTACCTTAGTTTAAAGCTATTAAAGAGTCAGTCCTGAGATTTGATCCTACATTTAAACCTGTTTAAGAATCATGGTGCGTCTACAGTTTGACTTAAGTGTTAAAGGTGTGCCGTAACGGATGGTTATTTGAAGAATTGTATGATAAAATTATTACATAAAATTTCGTCATACATCAATGAACTGACATCTGTATCCAAATTTAATAAATTGTAATATGAGTTCATACGGCAAGAAAATAGAAAACTAATTAAGTTGTAATCATACATTTTTTCATGTTTAACATGCAGTATGAAATACTTATTAAGAATGCTGAAATTAATCGGAAATTGTGGCCTATTTGCAAAGAATAATATTATACACTCAAGCATAGATCTAGGATCGTCAAGTGGTTAGGGTCTCCCTACTAGTCAGTATGATGGTCAAGTGGTTAGGGTCTCACTACTAGTCAGTAGGATGGTCAAGTGGTTAGGGTCTCACTACTAGTCAGTAGGATGGTCAAGTGGTTAGGGTCTCACTACTAGTCAGTAGGATGGTCAAGTGGTTAGGGTCTCACTACTAGTCAGTAGGATGGTCAAGTGGTTAGGGTCTCACTACTAGTCAGTAGGATGGTCAAGTGGTTAGGGTCTCACTACTAGTCAGTAGGATGGTCAAGTGGTTAGGGTCTCACTACTAGTCAGTAGGATGGTCAAGTGGTTAGGGTCTCACTACTAGTCAGTAGGATTGTCAAGTGGTTAGGGTCTCACTACTAGTCAGTAGGATTGTCAAGTGGTTATGGTCTCCCTACTAGTCAGTAGGATGGTCAAGTGGTTAGGGTCTCACTACTAGTCAGTAGGATGGTCAAGTGGTTAGGGTCTCACTACTAGTCAGTAGGATGGTCAAGTGGTTAGGGTCTCACTACTAGTCAGTAGGATGGTCAAGTGGTTATGGTCTCACTACTAGTCAGTAGGATCGTCAAGTGGTTAGGGTCCACTACTGTGAGTTTGAATCCCATTTCACTTGCCCGGTTAGCTTTCTGAAGGTCAGTGGTTCTACCAAAGTGAACGACTGTGGCCTTCCACTAACATTTTCCTTGCCCTGCTAGCTTTCTGAAGGTCAGTGGTTCTACCCAAGTGAACGACTGGGGTCTTCCACTAACACTGAAACTGGAAAGTTGCCAAATGACCCTGACCGTTGGTGCAATAATACCCCCCCCCCCTAAAAAAAAGACAATATATGTGACAGCTTTAAACCTGTTTACCTTTATGTATCTAACAAACTTTATGAATGAACCTGTCTCAATCAGAAGTATGGATGTTAAATGACATAACAAATGAAAAGGAAAAAAGCTCACAAATACTGGAATGACATAGGTCATTGTTCACAGTGCTTTATATACAATGTTGTGTTCTTATCATTTCTATTAAATGGAAAACAATACCTGCAACCAACACTAAATTTGCTTCATATTTCTAGATAAGCAAACATAATGCAAAACATTCTGAGGACCCGAGTGCAGAACCTCGCAGTGTAGTGAAGTGCTCGAAGTATGCGTGCATTTAAGTTCAGGTCCACTGTGAGCAAACAATAAAATGCATACTGAGAAATTACATAAAGGCTTCATACAAATCTAGAGATAACAATTTTCATAATTTTGGCAATAGATCAACAGTTACAGGTCACCTACATATGTGTGCATATAACAAGAATCAGTATAACAAATCCAAGTCAGCTTACTCCAAGTCAAAGCTAATGCTGTATATTCTAAACGTTTTACAAGAAAACCAATGATTGATTTAACTGTATGTACAATACATTGCCAATGTCTCAATATTGATATTTTAGCTTAAATAATTCAGTAACAACTAAAATAAATAAGTGTCTTTGAACATAATATCCAGTCAAATGAAAAGAGTTTGAATAACAGAAAGATAAAAATGTAAGTGCACGATAACCCAGGAATAATGTCATATATAGTTACATCTGATAATGCAATGAAATACATCTCACTACAGGAATCAAAAAGTGTTAGATCACCAATAAAAATAGCATGGATACATTTATAGCTGATAGCGGATATTGTTTTTTCAAGAATTACTTGTGTTTGTATATTCAAATATATCTAACCAAACCCAGAGAGAGTACAGTACCAGTAAATGTATACTGTTTTGAGGATTAATACTGTTTTTTTTCATAGGTTATAGACATTAATTGCAAGCTGAAGTTGATTAACGTATCATAAGTAATAATTTATACAAAAACTTGAAGCTATTTACCTTGTGATGATACATTATTTTCAGGTAATACATAAAAAACGAAGACCACGTGTCCAAATTCTAATAATTAGTGTATACAGATTGCAAACTTACAAAACAGTGAAGAAGATATTTGGAAAATCGTGAACTTTGTTTAGTCCAACGTGACCACGCAATACAAAATCGGCCTGAATTACCATGCATATGATACATGTGTTTTCATCCGTGTTGCCATTTTAGGCCTTAATAACCATAATACACGCTCCCTGCAACTTGCTAGCCTCTATTTATATTACATTAACATTTAGGCCCTTTGTGTCTAAGAAAGTATATGTACATGGTTTTATCTTTTAATAGTTTACCTAAGCAAAGGTATTTCAAATTCTATTTGAGTGATTATACACATGTTTAGAGCTTTGTGATATGACATTATGGAAATAAATTCCGTATGAAATGTCATCTAGACATTTTAAGCAATTGGTGTATATGAACATAATATTAGTTAGCAATGCATGATGAAAAACATGCATAGTCACATGGTATCATGTTGATCTAATTTTTGTTTAGCAGATCTCGTGAAAAACAAATATTTCTTGTTCTTAATTCGTGCAGCATTTAAACAATAAAGAAACATACAAACATGCCAGCACTTCAACAGATCAACAAGACCACTGTAATGGAGTGCTACTTTAAACATTAGTCACCCTGTTCTATGTTTGAATTTGTATTAACATACCTGCCTGCAATGTACTTAATACAGCTTAGGCAGGTTGCTGCCACAAAAAGAACATGTATTGTTATTGAATGCCATTAACATTAAAATCTTAAAAACAATCATAACAAACTAGTGGATTGTTAATTATTGTCAAACATCAAATATTGAGCTGCTCATTATTGACGTATGCACATGTTTATCAAATCAATAATATATTGCTACGAATATTGTTGATCATATATTATCAATCATAATTTATCATTATTATAATAAAAATCCTTTCAGTACATCAGCATGTTGTGTGAGGGTATCTTTATCAGGTCAGTGCATCTACATATTGTCTAAGAGTATCATCATTTCAACATACCAGATAACTGAATTTTCATTTAATACTCGGAACATTGACATCTAAGATTTGAGTATTTAGTAATTATTGAATCTGGGCCTAGTTGTTAATAGAAGGTAATAAAACAAAACTATCAGGAATTTGACTGTACAATTTAGATTGTTTACATTCTCAGCAGCAGACACAAAGTACTATCAGACCTCAATCAACTAGTAGAATGTTTAGATTGTTTACATTTCCAGCAGCAGACACAAAGTACTCTCAGTAATCAGTCCACTAGTAGAATGTTTAGATTGTTTACATTCTCAGCAGCAGACATAAAGTACTCTCAGATATCAGTCCCTCGTATATTGTTTAGATTGTTTACATTCTCAGCAGCAGACACAAAGTACTCTCAGACCTCAGTCCACTAGTAGAATGTTTAGATTGTTTATATTCTCAGCAGCAGACACAAATTATTCGCAGACCTCAGTCCACTTAGTCTAGTATAATGTTTAGATTGTTTACATGCTCAGCAGCAGAAACAAAGTACTCTCAGAAATCAGTCCACTAGTAGAATGTTTAGATTGTTTACATTCTCAGCAGCAGAAACAAAGTACTCTCAGAAACCAGTCCACTAGTAGAATGTTTAGATTGTTTACATTCTCAGCAGCAGAAACAAAGTATTCTCATAAATCAGTCCACTAGTATAATGTTTAGATTGTTTATATTCTCAGCAGCAGACACAAATTATTCGCAGACCTCAGTCCACTTAGTCTAGTATAATGTTTAGATTGTTCACATGCTCAGCAGCAGAAACAAAGTACTCCCAGACCTCAGTCCACTAGTAGAATGTTTAGATTGTTTATATTCTCAGCAGCAGACACAAATTATTCGCAGACCTCAGTCCACTTAGTCTAGTATAATGTTTAGATTGTTTACATGCTCAGCAGCAGAAACAAAGTACTCTCAGAAATCAGCCAATAGTAAAATGTTTGAAACTTTGTTGTTTTGTAAAAGAACCAGTCATTCCTTTTTTTAATAATAATCCTTGATTTTTAAGGAAGCATACAAAAACAAATACCCTTTTTTAACTAAAACGTTGTGTATTTGTTTAACTTTTTCACAAATTTACCTCACTCTTCTTATTCTGGAACATATCAGTACTTCGTTTTTGTCCCGTCAGCAATTGGCGACATGTCTCTAATTTGTTTTATTTATGTGCCGTCGAAAATACCACTGAATCTTACCAAATATTAACAAAACGTGGTGTCTTAAATTGCAAGAAGAAACAATGCTAGCTACTATTTTTAAATCTCTAAAACTAGACAAATATATTGGATGTGCGGACCCGTTCATACTGGAGTAAACACCATTCGAATTTCAAAATTCAACGCAAAAATGTACTTGATAATAAATTCAGTTTTATTTAAACCTACAGCTTATTCGGGTTGACAATCCCTTTTATATTGTTATTCTTAATTACTTAATTTATAATTTTCATTTTTTTATAAAGTTATGTGTATGTGTATGTGTTATGTATGTGAATGTATGTAGTACAGTTTACCATACAGTTTAAATAATGCATGTATATGTTGTATGTGACACTAAATCGGTAAGATGTCATCAAGGAACATAATATAAACTCGACAATATATCAACAGTGGAGTTCCGTTATACCACTTATTCCATTACTGCGCGTTCTATACAAACGGAAATATCTCATTCGGTATACTTAATATTAGCATATACTTAATGTTGACTTAATGCTCGCATGTATAATGAAAACTGTCCAATCTGTTCAGAAATACAGAGGTTATTTACCAATTCAAAAGTTGTATACATACGTAAATATTATGTGAAAATATTGTAACAGCAGGACTCGGCTTTTCTCAGTAAAACACCGTGTCTACGAATTTCTGGATCAGCCCTCGTATGATCAATAATTCAATAAGGTGTTATCTCTTTATCAGTTGAATAATCTTTAAAGGTAATATTTACAATAAGTTAAGTAAGATAAAGCAACATTGTCCAATGCTTCGTCATTTCAAGTTTTCGTACATGTATGCAAAAAATAAAGGTATATTATAGAGCGGTACAAGTAATTGCTACAGAACCAGCACACGTTAGACCACTTTGCAATCCAGAATAATCCCTTTTCTATTTTATTTTAAACATTTTCTTTTTACTGTATCATGAACATTCACGTAAAATGCCGACCCTTCGATAGCATTTTTGTTTATAAAACATACTGCAACAATGCTAATTATGTTTCATTTAATGTCATACTTTTGTCATCTTGAACACGTCAAGTCAGGTGTATATTCATGCATGAAATACTATCATGGGAATATCATGCATTGAACTAATACATTTTGCTATACATTAACGTACATAAATTCGAGTTTTGAACCCATTATTTAAAAACAATTTAATTCACCTGAATATTTATGATGATTATTACGATAGCAATAAAGTTGTCATTCGTGTGCTTATAGGTGAAAGCTTTAATAAAGTGCCTAACTTAGAATTCAGCATTATCCCTTTTCTCTGTTAGTTCAGAGACATGAAAATGTTATATACATTTGACCGCTCGAAAATTTCAAAAATAATTAAATAATAATTTCTAACTTTTATTCTCTAACTTATGGCCTTGTTTATCTTCATCCAGAACACGTCAAGTCATTTTTGAAATCATTTTAGAGTTACCATTACCATCATTTTATTATCCTGTCTTCAAATTTATATTAAAAAAAAAACATGCATAAAGTCGATTTGTATAATTATTAAATAGTTCTAACTCTTCATCTTAGTACATTGTATTGAACATAGAATACTTAAGTTATCGATGCAAAACAAATTAGGCTTCATAAAATTTCCATTTTTGCACTTCTATGTGAAGACTTTCACTAAACATCTAATTTTGAAATCTCGCATAATCTCATTTCAATATAATATCAGAGATAAAGTCGAATATATAATTATAGTAATATATATCTTTGCTCGCATCACTGAAGTAAGACAACAAAGAACAATGCCTAATTATGCTTCTGGTTAGGTCACATTCTTGTAATCTTTAGCACGTCAAGTCACGTGTAAAGTCATGCATGAATTACTATCGCCAGAATATCCTGTACTAGAAATGACATCTTTTTCGATACAATAACATACATAAAGTCGATTTTTGAATTGATAAGCCTCAACCCTTTATCTATTAAAATATTAATTCACCTAAATAATCATAAGTATTTATGCGGTAGCAGTCAGGTTGTCATTCGTGAGGTATCAGGTGTGTGCGTTTTAACTAAACGTTACTTTGCGATCCAGAATAATCCCTTTTCTATGTTATTTTAAACATTTTCTTTTTACTGTATCATGAAAATTTACGTAAAATGCCGACCCTTCGATGGCATTTTTGTTTATAAAACGTCCTGCAACAATGCTAACTGTGTTTCATTTAATGTCCTATTTTTGTCATCTTGAACACGTCAAGTCAGGTGTATATTCATGCATGAAATACTATCATGGGAATATCATGCATTGAACTAATACATTCTGCGATACATTCACATACATAAAGTCGAGTTTTGAACCCATTATTTAAAAACAATTTAATTCACCTGAATATTCATGATGATTAATACGATAGCAATAAAGTTGTCATTCGTGTGCTTATAGGTGAAAGCTTTAATAAAGTGCCTAACTTAGAATTCAGCATTATCCCTTTTCTCTGTTAGTTCAGAGACATGAAAATGTTATATACATTTGACCGCTCGAAAATTTCAAAAATAATTAAATAATAATTTATAACTTTTATTCTCTAACTTATGGCCTTGTTTATCTTCATCCAGAACACGTCAAGTCATTTTTGAAATCATTTTAGAGTTACCATTACCATCATTTTATTATCCTGTCTTCAAATTTATATTTAAAAAAAAACATGCATAAAGTCGATTTGTATAATTATTAAATAGTTCTAACTCTTCATCTTAGTACATTGTATTGAACATAGAATACTTAAGTTATCGATGCAAAACAAATTAGGCTTCATAAAATTTCCATTTTTGCACTTCTATGTGAAGACTTTCACTAAACATCTAATTTTGAAATCTCGCATAATCTCATTTCAATATAATATCAGAGATAAAGTCGAATATATAATTATAGTAATATATATCTTTGCTCGCATCACTGAAGTAAGACAACAAAGAACAATGCCTAATTATGCTTCTGGTTAGGTCACATTCTTGTAATCTTTAGCACGTCAAGTCACGTGTAAAGTCATGCATGAATTACTATCGCCAGAATATCCTGTACTAGAAATGACATCTTTTTCGATACAATAACATACATAAAGTCGATTTTTGAATTGATAAGCCTCAACCCTTTATCTATTAAAATATTAATTCACCTAAATAATCATAAGTATTTATGCGGTAGCAGTCAGGTTGTCATTCGTGAGGTATCAGGTGTGTGCGTTTTAACTAAACGTTACTTTGCGATCCAGAATAATCCCTTTTCTATGTTATTTTAAACATTTTCTTTTTACTGTATCATGAAAATTTACGTAAAATGCCGACCCTTCGATGGCATTTTTGTTTATAAAACGTCCTGCAACAATGCTAACTGTGTTTCATTTAATGTCCTATTTTTGTCATCTTGAACACGTCAAGTCAGGTGTATATTCATGCATGAAATACTATCATGGGAATATCATGCATTGAACTAATACATTCTGCGATACATTCACATACATAAAGTCGAGTTTTGAACCCATTATTTAAAAACAATTTAATTCACCTGAATATTCATGATGATTAATACGATAGCAATAAAGTTGTCATTCGTGTGCTTATAGGTGAAAGCTTTAATAAAGTGCCTAACTTAGAATTCAGCATTATCCCTTTTCTCTGTTAGTTCAGAGACATGAAAATGTTATATACATTTGACCGCTCGAAAATTTCAAAAATAATTAAATAATAATTTATAACTTTTATTCTCTAACTTATGGCCTTGTTTATCTTCATCCAGAACACGTCAAGTCATTTTTGAAATCATTTTAGAGTTACCATTACCATCATTTTATTATCCTGTCTTCAAATTTATATTTAAAAAAAAACATGCATAAAGTCGATTTGTATAATTATTAAATAGTTCTAACTCTTCATCTTAGTACATTGTATTGAACATAGAATACTTAAGTTATCGATGCAAAACAAATTAGGCTTCATAAAATTTCCATTTTTGCACTTCTATGTGAAGACTTTCACTAAACATCTAATTTTGAAATCTCGCATAATCTCATTTCAATATAATATCAGAGATAAAGTCGAATATATAATTATAGTAATATATATCTTTGCTCGCATCACTGAAGTAAGACAACAAAGAACAATGCCTAATTATGCTTCTGGTTAGGTCACATTCTTGTCATCTTTAGCACGTCAAGTCACGTGTAAAGTCATGCATGAATTACTATCGCCAGAATATCCTGTACTAGAAATGACATCTTTTTCGATACAATAACATACATAAAGTCGATTTTTGAATTGATAAGCCTCAACCCTTTATCTATTAAAATATTAATTCACCTAAATAATCATAAGTATTTATGCGGTAGCAGTCAGGTTGTCATTCGTGAGGTATCAGGTGTGTGCGTTTTAACTAAACGTTACTTTGCGATCCAGAATAATCCCTTTTCTATGTTATTTTAAACATTTTCTTTTTACTGTATCATGAAAATTCACGTAAAATGCCGACCCTTCGATGGCATTTTTGTTTATAAAACGTCCTGCAACAATGCTAACTGTGTTTCATTTAATGTCATATTTTTGTCATCGTGAACACGTCAAGTCAGGTGTATATTCATGCATGAAATACTATCATGGGAATATCATGCATTGAACTAATACATTCTGCGATACATTAACATACATAAAGTCGAGTTTTGAACCCATTATTTAAAAACAATTTAATTCACCTGAATATTCATGATGATTAATACGATAGCAATAAAGTTGTCATTCGTGTGCTTATAGGTGAAAGCTTTAATAAAGTGCCTAACTTAGAATTCAGCATTATCCCTTTTCTCTGTTAGTTCAGAGACATGAAAATGTTATATACATTTGACCGCTCGGAAATTTCAAAAATAATTAAATAATAATTTCTAACTTTTATTCTCTAACTTATGGCCTTGTTTATCTTGATCTAGAACACGTCAAGTCATTTTTGAAATCATTTAGAATGACAATCATTTAATAATCCTGTCTTCAAATTCATATTTAAAAAAACAAGCATTAAGTCGATTTGTATATTAAATAGTTCTAACTCTTCATCTTAGTACATTGTATTGAACATAGAATACTTAAATTATCGATGCAAAACAAATTAGGCTTCATACATTTTTCATTTTTGCACTTTTATGTGAAGACTCTCACTAAACATCTAATTTTAAAATCTCGCATAATCTCATTTCAATATAATATCAGAGATAAAGTCGAATATATATAGTAATATATATTTTACTCGCATCACTGTAGTAAGACAACAAAGAACAATGCCTAATTATGCTTCTGGTTAGGTCACATTCTTGTCATCTTTAGCACGTCAAGTCACGTGTAAAGTCATGCATGAATTACTATCGCCAGAATATCCTGTACTAGAAATGACATCTTTTTCGATACAATAACATACATGATGTCGTTTTTTAATTGATAAGTCTTTTAAAATATTAATTCACCTAAATAATCATAATTAAGAGTAATGCAGGAGTAATGCAGGAGTAATGCAAAATAGAACCTACAAAAGCATCAAACAATTGACATAAAATCTTTGGTTTCATTTTAAACTGATTTTGTAATGTTAAATCTAAATGTTAAGACTGCAAATATATGTATACATTCGAACTTGTATCATATAAATATGAAGTAATTATTAATTCCAATATTTGTTTTTTTGTTTTGTTTTTTAATTGAAGTTTTCACTTGTTAGTGTATGCGTGCAAACCTTATGGAACAGTTTTTGGTTGGCCTTCCATATAAGTAATTGAAATAAATAACACTGTATTGAGTTTGTCACAGGGTTGACTTCGATTGAGCAGACGAACAACTTAGCAACTGCTATGTAAAACAAAATCAACACTTATAACAATATATATTTAATTACAAAATGTGAAGTATGGTAATGATGAAAGGAAGATGGTAAAAATATATGTAAAATGTGTGACGTATGCTCACAAAACACAAGGCAAAGTTCCTTCGCAAATTGGGTGCTCTTTCAAACTAAACAAGTAGTGTCAAGTCCGTTGCAGGTCTTTGGCTGATATCTGTTCTGGTCACAGCTGTAATGATCCTTCCAGATCATGTGATGTGGACAGCCGGTTGGCTAATTACCTCGCCGGAATTCTCGACAGCGAAAACAAGGTCCTCCAAATAACGAGTCCTTCAAAACATGTGCCAATGTTACTTCGGGAATTGAAGCTCGAAACATAAAATAATGACAATGGTGAACACCATGGCAGTTGAAATAAGGGCTATAAATAAATTCCCTGAGGATTATCAGACCTTTGTCGATATCCGTACAGTAACATGTTTCAGAAAATACGGGGAGTACATATGTACCAATGAATACCATTCTACGGTGTCGCAGTTAAACAAAAATCAAAGTTCTCCATACAAGGACATTGAACAAATACAACTTCACGTGTACATCAAGTGTTAAGTACAAAGTTACTGCGATACGTCAATAAGATACGTCCCTTATAAAAGATGTGAGGACAGGGAAATAAAGTAGGTCTTCCTTTGCTACTTCCTAAACATTATGTGCTTAAATAATGAATAACTGAACATTCGACGTAAGCAGAAATATTAGTCAACCTATAAAAAACGATAAATGAATAACATTGCGTTGTAATACTTATTCCTTGTCTAATTTAAGAACACTTGTTTATAAAAAACTTCTTGTTTTCTTCTCTTTTGTGTGTAAATCGTTGTATGGTTCAAACAGTTAAGTCGAAATCACAAGACACTTCTGCTTTGTATCTTATTCAATGAAACTTTTTCGTTAGGTCGAACTTATATCTCAAGGAACAATAAGTCGAAGAAAATCGTGGACATTAGGTCGAATCTTTTTAATTAACACGATCATCAAAGAAATTTGCTTACTTTTAGGCACAAATCCATTTTTCCATGTTGAAAAAAAATCTTTTCACAGAAAAAATACAAAAATCAAAGACATATACCAGTTTTAAATTTTACGACTTTATGTACAGATTTAGCGTGCTTCGACTTTCATACGAAAAGATAAGTATATATATATATATATATATATATATATATATATATAATAATAATAATAAATAAAATAATTATATGTAGGTTGTTATACGTACCTTGTGCGTTGGTAAGTTGACAAATCATTAGTTTGAATTGTCATTAGTATTTGTTATTGTTGTAAATTCGGGACGAAATTTTTTGTGGCAGGTGCGCAGCATAGCAAAGCTATTTTATTGATAAACATTTAATTTGTACATAATATCATGTGTTGTTGTGTGCATTGATTGTGTTTGTAGATTGAATGTATGATGAAAAATAGTTTGGTGTTATTTTTGCAACACAGTTGTTGTGTTAATATGATTAGTTAAACACTGTACTTTGGTATAGAATAGTAGAGTGCAATTTAATCTCGACAAAGAAACTGTACGTAAATTGTCGTGAGTTGAAACGTGTGTGAAGTTGAGATACGGGAATTCGGAACTGAAATGTATGGTGTTGTGTTAGGGACATCGCGTACAGTGTCAATTTAGTTGAATTATACACTTACGGAGTTGTAAGTTTGAATTGAATTGATTATAGGTCAGCTAAATAGTGTTGAAGAATTGTGTTTTCACTACTGGAAGGTGAATGTAAATGAAATAAATATCCGGTCGTGATTACATGGTATGGTGTTGTGTTAGGGACATCGCGTATAGTGTCAATTTAGTTGAATTATACACTTACGGAGTTGTAAGTTTGAATTGAATTGATTATAGGTCAGCTAAATAGTGTTGAAGAATTGTGTTTTCACTACTGGAAGTTGAATGTGAATGAAATAAATATCCGGTCGTGATTACGTGGTATGGTGTTGTGTTAGGGACATCGCGTATAGTGTCAATTTAGTTGAATTATACACTTACGGAGTTGTAAGGTTTGAATTGAATTGATAATAGGTCAGCTAAATAGTGTTGAAGTATTGTGTTTTCACTACTGGAAGGTGAATGTAAATGAAATAAATATCCGGTCGTGATTACGTGGTATGGTGTTGTGTTAGGGACATCGCGTATAGTGTCAATTTAGTTGAATTATACACTTACGGAGTTGTAAGGTTTGAATTGAATTGATAATAGGTCAGCTAAATAGTGTTGAAGTATTGTGTTTTCACTACTGGAAGGTGAATGTAAATGAAATAAATATCCGGTCGTGATTACGTGGTATGGTGTTGTGTTAGTGTAAATTGTAAGCGACGAACGATAGTATATGGAAAGTGGAGAGATAAATAGATACACTGAGAACGATTTGTGAATTAAGGTACACAATAGATACTTATTATTGCGAGGTTCTGATATATTGAACAAAATGGCTACTGGAGGATCTAGTGATAGACAGGATAGAATTGACAAGAGAAACATGGATAAGGAATTGAAAAAGATACAAGAGCAAAGGCAGATATTCGTTGACCACATAAGGAAATCTGCTAACCTTGGACAAAGTATTGATCCGGAACCGATTGAAAAAACTGAAGATGATAGTAAAGAGGCGATAGCAAAAGATAAGGAGGATAGAAGGAGCAATGAAGCTAAAGTCTTTCAAACACTAGACAGTTCATTGACAGGGTTAAGAAGAAAGATGAGCTATCTAGATTCTACAAGAGTTAGAACCCCGGTAATGACATCTGTAGATAAGAGTGTTGGCCGTGAAAGTATAGTTAGTATAGCAAAGCCGAATACACGTGCGATAAGGAAAGAGACAACGGATAAAAGTACGGTGGATAAAGAAATAGCTGAACTAAGTCGGAAGTTAAGAGATATGGAGCAAAGTCGAATGGATAATGAAATGAAATGGAGAGAATCAGCATTAGAGAAACGGCTAAGAGAAATTGAAGAAAGGGAAATGAAAGATAAGGAGGAGTTGAATATGGTGAAGGCTATTTTACATGAGAGGGAACTAGAGCTCAGCAACCGGGAAGTAGAGCTTAGAGAAAAAGAAACGGCCCTTGAGGAGAAACTAGTTGAAAGTGATAGAAATATGAAAGGATATGAATTAAGATTAAAGGACATGGAACGAACAATGATAGAAAAGTTTGATGAGATGGAGAAGAATATGAAACTGCGAGAGCATGAGACCGAGAGGAAAGAAGCAGAAGTACAGCAAAGAGAGCTGACTTTGGAGTGGAAGGAGCTTGAAATGCAGAAAGACATACGTGAACCATGTGACCGTACTGAAGTACATGAGACGGATAGGAAATTCATTGAAAGCAAACATGTGAAATATAGTCATGGTGAAGAATTAAGTAAACACGGAAAAGATATACATGGTATAGACAGACAAATCAAGGAGTTGATGGCTATGAAAGAAGTGTTGAGTAACACAGCAACAGTGGAACAAGTAATAGGAACAAAGGAAGATACAGATTCAAGGGTACATACTAGTTTACCTGTGAGAATGAATGATAATTTGAATATCAAATTAAATGTGACACTGTATTCTGGTACAGAACCTAGACCGAAGAATGAAGCAACATTTGAGGAATGGAAGATGGAAGTAGAAAATGTACAAGCCTCTTATGCAGAGATTGTAGTTATGCAAGCAGTAAGAAAATCTTTGAGGGGCCAAGCAAAGAGGATAATGCTTCATTTGGGACCAACTGCTACTGTTGATCAAGTTGTAAGAAAGCTAGAAGATGCATTTGGAAATATAGCAAGCAGAGATAGTATTTTAAGCCATTTCTTCATGGCAGAACAGGACATCAACGAAACTGTTGTGGAATGGGGATTACGCTTAGAAGAGATGTTACTCCAAGCCGCAAGAAAGGCAAGTATGACAGAGTCTGACAAACAAGAAATGTTGAAGAAAAGATTTTGGAGGGGTCTAAAGAACGAACAATTGAGAGAGGCGACGAGAGGTCATTTTGAGGGCAAGTCAAGTTTTGAAGAATTGAGAAATAAAGTAAGATCAGAAGAATTCGAGATTACAGTTGAAAAAGAGAGAAGTGGAGCTAATAAGAAAAGAATCCCAAGACAATTTCAACAGGAGGTCACAACCGAAACAATAGGCGATTCTGAGAATTTATTGAAGAGACTCGTTGAGAAAATAGAAAGTTTGGACAGAAAGGTGGAGGAACTACACAACGAAAGGAGTTATGATTCTACGGATTATGGACAAGGACAATCAAGAGGACGAAGACCTTATAGAGGTAGACCTTATAGAGGAAGAGGAAGAGGAAATGATCACCCAGGACTGGAAACAGGAAGCCAGAACAGACAACAACCTTTAAACGGGTAGAGTTCTCTATGAACGGGCGAATGGAGAACGACAACACAAGCCCAAACAAAGCTAAGAAGAAGATCAAAGTTTTTGACAGATTAATTGGAGTGGCAAATGAGTCTGATATTGTCATCAATGGAAATTGCACCACCGCACTTATAGATAGTGGGTCTATGGTTACGACCATTAGCGAAGATTTTTATAATACGATGAAACAACAACCAGAATTACATTTTTGTGAAGAGTTTGGGAATCTATTCATAACTGGAGCAGGTGGCGATGTGATACCATACATTGGGTACATTGAGGTTGATGTTGAAGTTCCGAATATCAGCAATGAAGTGTACACAGTGCCGGTACTAGTAGTCTCGACCACCGAGTACAGTCTCAATGTTCCAGTTGTCGTTGGCACGAACATCATCAGATATTTGGCAGATTTTGATGAAAACAGGTTAACACCTGAATGGAGAACGGCCATAATGTCGGTGATGGGAACCAAATCCTTCGGGGTGGTTAGATCGACCAACGCCAGAAATATAGAATTGCCACCATTTGCCAGAACAACTCTTTCTGGCATGGTTCGCAAATTTACTGAGTCTGATTCAGTTATAACCGAACCTTCTACGGAAGCGCCCACAAGAATCGGTGTCTGTCCAAGAATTGTGAAGATAGATAAGCCGCGATCAACGGCCAGAGTTCCAGTCAGAATTTTCAACATGTCAGCTAAGACCATACTGATTAAACCAAAGACCATTTTATGCGAATTGCAAGAAGCCAAAGTGTTACGATCTTGTGAGCCGGAGGAAAAACAACCGGAAACTATGCATGATGATACGGATCCATCTGAAACCAAAGGTAGTAAAGAAACATTTTTGAATAACTTGAAAGTTGATTTAGGCCAATTACCATCAGACCAAAAGGATAAACTTGAAAACTTGTTCTACAAATGGAGAGATGTATTTTCACAAGGACCGCTTGATCTTGGCAGAACTGACCTAGTAAGACACGAAGTCAAGTTGACTGAAGAGAAGCCATTTAAGGACCCTTACAGAAGGGTGCCCCCAGCATTGATTGACGAGGTGAGAGAACATTTACATGAAATGCTCTCAATGGGTGCGATACGTCCATCACGTAGTCCATTTTCCTCGAATGTCGTTATCGTCAGGAAAAAGGACGGAACTATACGTTTTTGTATAGACTACCGGAAGCTGAATAGTCGGACACATAAGGATGCTTATGCAATTCCTAAGATCGACGACACCCTTCACCTTCTATCGGGAGCCAAATACTTCAGCAAACTTGACTTAAAGACAGGATATTGGCAGGTGGAAATGAATGAAAACGATAAGGAGAAAACAGCATTCCAAGTCGGTAGTTTAGGATTCTTTGAGTGCAATAGAATGCCATTTGGTCTATGTAACGCTCCGGCTACCTTTCAGCGGCTAATGGAGCGTTGCATGGGCGAATTGAATCTCAAAGAATGTCTAATTTACCTCGACGACGTCATTATTTTCTCAGAAACCTTCGAACAACACCTCAATCGACTCGAGGCAGTGTTTGAACGCCTCAAGACTCACAATTTGAAATTGAAGGCATCAAAGTGTGAGTTCTTAAAAGGAGAGACCACCTATTTGGGACACGTTGTATCAAGAGATGGCATTAAGACTGACCCAGCAAAAATTGACGCTGTCAGGAACTGGCCCGTTCCGAAGAATGTTGAAGAGGTAAGGAGATTTTTGGGATTTTCCGGATATTACCGGAAGTTTGTGCCAAAATTTGCCGGTCTTGTACGACCTCTGAACGACCTGCTGGTTGGTCTGACCAAGGACAAGAAAGCAAGCAAAGTTCCATTTGTATGGGGTGATAGACAGCAAGAAGCCTTTTCAGCAGTCATCGAGAAGCTCACTTCGGCACCAGTTTTGGCATATTCTGATTATACAAAGCCATTCAAGCTACATACGGACGCGTCACTCAGCGGACTGGGTGCAGTCCTTTATCAGAATCAGGATGGGTTGGATCGTGTGATAGCGTACGCCAGCAGAAGTCTTAAGCCCTCTGAACGGAACTACCATTCAAGTAAACTGGAATTTCTCGCACTGAAATGGGCTATAACGGAGAAGTTCCATGATTACTTGTATGGAGCGAAGTTCGAGGTGCTCACTGACAACAATCCATTGACATACGTTAAAACATCTGCTAAACTGGATGCTTGTGGCCATCGATGGGAAGCGGCACTGGCGAACTACGACTTTACCATCGGCTACCGTAGTGGTAAAAGTAATATTGATGCTGACGCTCTTTCCCGTCGATATAGTAGAGTGGAAGATACTGAGATGGAGCATGTGGACGAAGAGGTCGTGAAGGCTTTGCTGTGTAAACAGACAGTACACGCGCCATTCGAAAGTTGTTCTGCTACTTTTGACAATGGAACCGTGGAAGCTGAAATCTCGGACAGTCTACTTAAAGCCAACGCACTTAAGTCAGAAGATTGGACTTCCGGTCAGACCACAGACGCAGTTATCAGTCGAATTCGAGACTTTGTACGTGCCGGAGTCCGCCCGAAATCGAAGCAGGAGCTAGATGCGTTACCAACTGATGTGAAAAGGTATCTGCGTGCATGGAAACAATTTGAAATTATTGACGATGTTCTCATCCATTGGTCTACCATCAACGAGTCACGCGTCAAACAAATTGTGATTCCGCGTATAGCCAGAGACACGGTATTTAAAGCTCTCCACAACGACATGGGTCACCAAGGCAGGGATCGGACCATCAGTCTATTCAAAGAGCGCTTCTACTGGCCCGGTATGGACGCTGATATAGCGACTTGGATTGGTCGTTGTGACAGGTGCATTCGTCGGAAGACATCACCACGCTTCGCGACAGGATTGGTCAACATCGAGTCTTCCGCACCAATGGAGCTCGTGTGTATTGATTTTCTGTCGTTGGAGGCATCCAAAGGTGGGTTTGAGAATGTACTTGTCATTACCGATCATTTCACTCGCTATGCTCAGGCCATACCGACCAAGAACCAGACAGCTCGCACGACAGCTAGAGTGCTCTTTGACAACTACTTCGTCCACTATGGATTCCCCGATAAACTACACAGCGACCAGGGCCAGAATTTCCTTTCTCGGGTTATTCAGAGGCTATGTAAAATGGCCGGAATAAAACGCACGAGGACGACTCCGTACCATCCACAAGGGAATGGACAAACCGAGCGTTTTAACCAAACCCTGTTACAAATGCTCGGGACTCTAGAGAATGACAGGAAGAACAACTGGAAGGCTGCAGTTCCCGCCTTAGTCCATGCCTATAATGTAACTCGACATGAGAGTACTGGCTATTCGCCGTATCACTTAATGTTTGGTCGCAACCCTAAATTGGCAATAGATGCTTTTTTGGGATTGGTTGATCAGACCGTAGGCGGTGTCTCACCTTCTGACTATATGCGGCAGTTGGAGGATCACCTAAACTCCGCATACAAAAGGGCCAATGAAAATGCTTTTCGAAGCGGACACCGAGCGAAGCATTACTATGATCGCAAAGTCAGAGAGACAAAACTGGTGATCGGGGATCGTGTCTTAGTGCGGAACGTTGGACTTAAGGGGAAACACAAACTTGCAGATGTTTGGCAGGAAAATGTGTATGAGGTTGAACGACAGCCCAACGCAGATTTACCCGTCTTTGTCGTCCGTAGGATTGATGGCGAAGGCAAGCCGAAGACACTGCACAGGAATCTACTCTTGCCATTCATGTCCCTTCCTGTACCGCCAAGTTCCCCTGACCCTTGTGCAGTACCTGTTGATGATTCGGATACGATAATATCAGAAGTGTCAGCTTGTGGTTCATCAAGTACATCTACGTACTCGTCTGACTCATCCGAGACTGATCGAGGTGCAGTTTATTTGCCACCTCATCGACGTCAGCCAGAACAACCTGGGTTATTGCCACGGCGGCAACGTAGGCAGCCATCCTGGATGAGAGGGGGCGAGTTCGTCATGTAACGTTCCAAACGAATGCGGAATTTAAGTATTTCTAAAGTATGTTACCAAATCAGTGGTATTGTGTTTCCATACACACAGTGTATATACTACATGTATGTACGTTTTATCACATAATGCTTATGATCAGTGACCTGATAAGCTTTAACTATGTGAATTTGTATAAATTGTGTGTTTTTATATTTCTTCAATCTTGTATTACATGTACAACACTTACTTAATAATCGTTGTTTCTGTTCTAGGTATCTAGACTTTTCGATTGAGGATTCCGAACAGATGGCGCCAAAGTGGGCCTATGATCAAGATTTTGAAGATAAAGATACTTCAGGAAATCTGATACATCTTTGTGTGTCTCTTATTTTGAAATTAACTGTCGAATTAATTGTATGTTTATATGTTTAAAAATATATTGCTGCTGTCTGATAAGATGATACCGTTTTGTTGTTTTTACTACCTTGTGTGATTTTTCCGATCATCCATGTATTGTAATGTCGAGGACGACATTTTCCGGAGGGAGGAAATATGTCACAGTTTGGTTTTAACCATGTATCGGGTTCGCGTCCTGCACCAACCCTTGACCGACCGCCCCGATCTCCCGTTGTAGGTAGTGGTAGTTATAGGGTACATCTTAGTACAGTAGTGACTGTAAGAACTTGTCACGTAGTATACTCTAAATACTAACACCTTGCGCACGTTACTCTCTTTCTATTGTTATGGTAATTAACCTTGGTGAGTGACCAATCGATGTCGAGACACCAATCATAACTTGTGTAATGATAGATGGCTTGAACATCGATTGTTCATCGTTGTTTGTAATTATTAGTAAATATATTGTTGTAATATATTTTGCAGGTAATTACCATATCAATATATTTCTTATACTTTCTTCTGCATTTTGGGTTGTCTAAATGTAAAGTTAATATTTATATTAGTATGTTTATACCATGTTTTAAACCGTCCGTTAATCCGTCATTGTCGTTGTCGCCATTTTACATGGTGATGTTCTTTTTCTATACACCAATGATAACTTGTGTAATGATAGATGGCTTGAACATCGATTGTTCATCGTTGTTTGTAATTATTAGTAAATATATTGTTGTAATATATTTTGCAGACTTGTTGATTGTTCCTACAATAACACTTGCGGTGAGAACCGCACGACTATCAGATCTAGATCCAAGGCTGTCTGGTGATACCAACTCATACACGTACATTACAGGCAGGCCAGGGAAACAAAGAATAATAGTCCTGTAACACATGTACATGTAGTAGAACAAAGTCATCAAACTTGTATCAATAACAAAGTCACAAATATCACGTGATCTTGTGTGATGTAAAATAATTTTGTGATAAGTCCTATGTATAGCGATGTCTAGATATAAAAACACCTTTTGAACAAAATATCATGGTGTAAATGTAACATCGAGGTGGTCTAATTCGTGATAAAGTTTAGTCATATTTGAAAATTGAATCGAAGAAAATGATTAAGGTGGTCTTTACACTAAAGTATTATCTTATCGAGGTTTATGCCAAGATATCACTACGATTGCATATTATTATATACACTGCAACCTCTCTACAGCAACACCCTATGAGAGTAGCAAAATAATATTGTAGTTGAGAGGTTGTTGCTCTAGAGCGGTTAAATTAATACCGGTAGTGATCGTGCAGAGGGAAAAATCTTGTTTTTGTTTAAGGGAGGTTGTTGCTCTTGAGAGGGTCGCACTGGAGAGGTTGTACTGTAGTCAAATTGTGAGATAAACATTATTTAGTTCATCTGATGCTCCTACTTTTGGCAGACATAAAGTAATTGTCATGTATATGTTAGATAGTATTATTAGAGCATCGGTCTATATTAAGATGTTTGTGATAAGACGTGACCCAGTTCCTTTGCACGTTTGCATTCATAATACACAATGAAAACTACAGGGCTTATGAACACGGTTGCAACAAGTTCAAACAAACACTATCCTTATATAGTACAACAGTTCAACCGTTATTACCGTAAAATCTCAACCAACGCCCACTTGTTATGAAGGTAGTCTTTTGAACATCAGCCACATTTTAGAGCAATTTATTCCCTAATGTGTTATCTATCAGTGTTTATTTATAATAGATAATTTGATAATAAGGTCATCTCGTTTGTTTCAAACATGGCGGGGACAAGATGTGTCGTTTTCGTTTCTATGTTAGTCTTTTTATTACAAGACGTTTATTCTGTAACTGCAGGTAAATATGTAAGTGAACGTCTTGACGTTTTACTTGAGAGAATATAGTCGCTTGAAGAAAGTGATGCGGCGAATAAAGCCAAAATAGCAGAAATGAAATTGGAGTTTAATAAGAAACAGACTGAAAATGAACGAGAGATTTCTTATTTAAAACTGAAGATAAATGAAATGGAAGCAAAGTCCATACTGAAAGAAGAGACGATGCTGAAAGAGATGGATGAGCTCAAAGCGGCCTTAGCGGAAACCAAAGGTGAAGACAAACAGCAACAATTGGAGGAAGATGATATCGCAGACCGACAACCGTCAGAATCATGGCGTATTAAGCGACGTGGAGGCAGCATCAGAAAATGTAGGTCTTTCAAATGTAACAACCACAATATGAACATTAGGAATCATCTCTTTAAATGTCCTTATACATAAATGTAATACTTAGTATAACGAAACAATGATTGATTATAATACATAAAAAATGTGTTATGAATACGAGTAAGTTTTAATGCACATCTAATACCATGCTAGCCCTTGCGATAAAGTAACATATGCTCAGTTGCATCTTTTTTACTTTTCGATAAGAGCAGCCTTAATTTCATGTCGATTCTCTTGCTCGTCAGCAATCGAATTACGAAATGAAATGCTCCCGTTCCTTATTGTATTTCAAAGCATCACACCGCAGTACGATACAATACAATTAATTAACTAACTATTTTGTCTACATGCAGATCGAGAATTTCCTGAAACTGAAATAGCTTTCTATGCTACACACTCGGAACATGACATTCACCACCTTGGAAACAATCAGGCTCTTCAATTCCAACAAGTTATCACCAACGTCGGGAACGCTTACAATAACGACACGGGTGCGTTCGTGCCTTCAGTAGACGGTACCTATGTGATTCATGCAACTGTCATGGGCATTGACATTCAAGTCTATAACCACATGCATGCTTTCTTCGTTGTTGACGGCAATGTGTACTCCAAGTTTTGGGTAACCTCCGGGGACCAGTCCTCCCAGATGCTTGTTATCGACTTGAAGGCCGGACAGACAGTCACTGTAAGAAACGACTATCAGGATGACGGATTTGTAGGGCAACATTATTCCTCATTTTCTGGATTTTTATTATACCTTTATCCTCCGTCGAGTGTTCTTGTTGGCAAATAAATCATATCTCATCGAGTAGTTTGTTTTAGATCTATCTGTTAAATATGCTCCGTGGAGATAGGAATGTTGAACATGTTGAATTTTATATCAGAAATGTATTTATACAAGTGTGAGAGGGAGAAAAGGCCATTCAAATCTAATGCGATTTTAATCTTGCGCATAAAGCATAAAATAATGTACAACTGACCCGAGTGCTTTATGACACTGTACTTTAAAGGGGCATACCCTACAACTTGGTGCACCTAGAATCAAGGCAAAATGATGATAAATTAGAAGCTTGAAAAGAAAAAAGCCGACGAATAAAGTTTCAGCCAAAAATTCATCCGATTAAAAATAAAATCACAAAAAAACATCAGTTTCCTTAAAAGATCGGAAACTCTTTGGAATTTGTTGTATAATTTTTGGGTGGAAATGATTTATTATTCATAGCTATGATTTTTGCGGCTAGTACCTAAACTAGTCATTTTATGACCCAAGTTCTTCTTGCAATTATCCATTATATATTGTTTTACATATACATCTAACACATTTTTACACTTTCACAGAATGTTGTTCAATTGTAGGGTATGCCCCTTTAAAAGGTGGTTAGATTATCAGTCGACTCTATGTGATGTGTTGTAGTTAAAGTACGGATTAGGTATTACATGTTGTTGAAAAAATTCCAAAGACAAAACCATTAAGCAATCTCAAATGCTGGTACCCATTGACTCTGTGATATGATTGTAACGGGAACCAGTTTAGCAAGGATGATGATAAAGTAAGGCCTCGATATAATGACTTACTTTGGGGCCAAAGATAAACGGTCTTAACGACGGTAACATTATCAAGTTAATGTATAGAATAAAGAAGACTGATTAAAAAATCACAGGTAATTCAGCGTTATATTGATAGGTCGTAATAAAGAAATACTCGGTGCGTTAGGTTGTACCGTAAATAAACTTGTTTGTACTTCTCTTAGCATACTGTTATGACGTACATACTGCAAGAGTAACTTCCCTTGGTTCTCAGGTTTCGCCAATTTTGTAAGAGTATCGTCCCTTTATTCATGTCATTTCCGATCATTAAAGAGAGAACAGCACTCATTAATACACTCATTACGCAACCAAAAGAAATATAGCTAATAGGAAATGTATGGCTGAAAACAGTATTTCTCGGATGTAGTGAAGAAACCGATTCAATGAAGTATTTACCCCCAAATACATTCATGTTAATTTCATTACTATGGATACAGTGAAACAGGACATGGTGAAGTATTTACGTGGTCCCTATCAATTAATTAACCATGTTATACTGTATATATATTGAAATATGCTTAATGGGATCTGTCTTGGATGTAAGGCCAAATCAAGTCACACCAATTTAAAGATTTAAAAACTAAACCATAATTATATACTAAAATAAACCCACTGTATAAAGTGCATTGCAAGTAATTTAACACATATTACATTTGATTGGTCTTCTTTAAACCAGTATGGCACGTAATTTACAAATTTTTGAACAACGATAACTACTCTGTATATAGGAATATATTACAACAAATAGCCTTAAAATAACTATAAATGTATAAAGCAGGGAACCGTGGCCTCAGTTTTTTTTATAACGTCCGCCGTTCGTTAGATATTTGACTTTAAAGAAATTCCGTACTCAGAACGCCGCTGTTTATTACGTAATACTCCATAGATAAAAAATGAAAACAAGTACTGTATCATTTTCTGAGGCACGGTTCCCTGGATTAACATTTCCGCTACAAAATACCGAAAACCGCTCTGAAATCCGTCAACAAATAAGACATCAATGTTAATTCGAAAATGACACCTACTGTGTTTTTTTTAAGCTGAACAATTAACAATTAATGGGTCGGATCATTATCCTCTCGTGAAATCAACGAATTTGACGCATCCCCTTCAATTTTGATAGCCAATCAAAATCGCTTATGATTACGGTTCAATAATTGAAACCACGCCCAGGTTTGTAGTGTAGAAAGAGATTTTATAACAGTTTGTGTCATTAATTAATTAATAGTATCATATCGTACCAATACAATGCACATTACGTTAGAGATGTTTAACGCTGATAAAGAAAAGTCGATAAAGGGGTGCAGTATATATATCGCAATAAAAACACAAATTTTGAGCGTTCCGTTATAATTTTGTGTTGCTTGGTATTAAAGTGTGATATTTAATCTTTGTAAATAACGTTATTTTAGCGATTTCAACCAAGCCAGATGCGTTAAGTTGAAAACAAAAATAAAGGATATCATGAAAATTCGTATGTGTAAACGATACGCAATAAGTTCCAGATAAAATATTTCGTCTTAAATCCGTATGTAGAAATATCGTCGGGATGACATTATAATAAACAAAACCATAAGAACACGTAAATGCTTATTTAAGTGATTCTGTTATAATTAGGAAACATATATGTGATTGATCCCAATTTCCAAAGGCTTCTTTAATAGACTCATGTATTTGACACACGAGGGTTGTCCGTTCAGTATGTAGAATTTTCTCATCAATCCAAAGTCAATTATGATAAGAGAAAAATAATTTGTATTGGCACACTACTATTCGTATTATATAATATTCTACTTTGTATTTTATGCAATGTTAGATGATATTTCGCTTAACACTATCTAACTTTCTACACATTCTTTGTTATTTCAATCACATTTGCACCACAGCTCAATGAAGATTTTAATTATACCTCACAGAAATCATGTTTCAAAATATTGAAGGTTACCCGAGTTAAAATTCTTAGAAAAATCTGCATACCAAAAGGGCATCTCTCGTAGATGATAATTGTCTCACTTAGATTGTTAGGAAATTGTGTTTTATTGTTTTGAATGTTTTTATTTTATTTCACTATTAATTTGAGAAGACAAATATATAACTTGTTTCCTGTTGAAAGGATTTTGGTGTTTAAAAGTGCTGTCTTTGCAGTGAATGTTCTTGCTTTATTATTTCAGTTATCTCGATTTAATGCTATTTATTATTTGCAGCAGGTTCATTGTACCGATTTAGATTTTTTTTTTAGATAAAAAAGATATCGCGTCCATCTAAAAAACGCATTTCAGTATTATGTTGTAACCACGTTTTCACTTTAAAGGGATTGAACTCGAAATTTTTTAATTCAGTTTTCGAAATCTGCAAGCTCATTTCATTTAATTAATATCATAAAATGTAAAATAAACACTCAAATGTTTATTAACTACAATAATGCTTTTAACGTATTGTTGTGAGTGGGTATAACATCTGCAGCATTAGTCACTTAGGAACAAAATATTGTAAATGTATGAACGCATTTTATCGTTATTCTTTATTATGATAAAATGCTTTTATTATTGCATCTCCCCAACTCGCAAGAGGCAATTTATCTACATGTTTGATGTAATTTTATCTCTCTCAGTTTTTGTTTGGTTCAAATATGCTTTAAAATAAAATTTGTATTGATATATTTATTTTATTTATAATTATAGCCGTATTATAATCGTAATTATTTTTTTCATTTATTTACATTTGATTTAAGTTGTGTTACATTTTCTTATCAACTTACAATTTCATATATAAAATTAAATAAGAATTCACGTAATACATTTTTTATGTATGCTTGTTTCAAGCACAAAATTCAATGAGGATCCAAAATACAATATAGATTTGCATTTTTATCTGACAAAAACTTTTCGTGACCGAAAATTGTCCGAAATAAAACAAAACGCAATTCAAATACAAAAAGGTAAATATATAATAATATGTGTAAGCTGTTTATTGCAAGATATGAGTATAAATATATACATACTTTTTACATGTCAGTATTTTGCACGTGTATTACTATATCAAAAGTAAAAGAAAATATACGTTAAATCAGTTTATAAAACATACCTGAACGGACGACATTTTTTTTATAACATGCCAGCAGTATCTCATGCGTTGACACGATGCGCATACTTTCCAAACAGATTTGGGGTAATTCAATCCTTTCCCATTTATTTACCAAAGTTGTTCTTTATAAAATAGGTTTAAAATAATTTTCTTTAAACCAAAATATTCTTTGCACATCATTTTAAGGCTGCCTGTTCGGCTAATGATACAATAAAAATCCGACTATAAAAATCATGCATAGTTTTTATATATGAACATACGATCCAGAATTGTATATATATGATGTACCAGTCTTGTAAAAATGCAAATTAATTCATTGTAGATCTTTTTGTGAATTATATACACGTGTGTATGAAATATACAAATATTACACTGTATTGAAGACAGTAAATCCTGTTATAGCGGCCACCTCCGAATAAAGGTCACGTGTCAATAAAGGTCGTATTTTGTATTTCCCACGGGTGGCCTTTGATCACTGGATTGACTGAATATTGCAAATTAAAAAATATATATTTCATAACATAAAAAATATTAGCACATATACTTTTCTGTATGATGCCACGACATAATTTCAATTCAAATACATTTTCTGTACTAATATGAAATAGATCATTTGAATACATTTACAATTATGGTGACAAAATACACACCTGGTGATATGATTCTTCTTGAGAAATAATTCAAAATAATATACTTCATAATAAGGATGACAATAGCCGCACTGTTCTATTGGGGTATCATACAAATTAGAATACATTTTACTTACTGAATAAATATCATATATCATGTAACAAAACAAACGAGACAACAAAGACATCAAACTGTACACAAACACGGCAGATTGTTTTTTTTCATACTGGTTATATTACACACTTGAAAGCATTTTCACCATTGATAGTTTTTCTATAAGAGGTCACAACTATCATCATTTGTCAATAGTTTCTAAATACGAGTACATCACATCGGTAGGCAATTCTTCTTTCGTTCGAAACATTTTATGTACAATACAATCTTCTCACATAAAATGTCTAAATTGATGAGAACAATACGTCACGAATATAGTCCAGATGAATACTTGTATGTGATACTACAAACTCGTATAACTACATTCTTAAGTTACGTTAGCTTACGACTATTAAAATAAATCGGCATTATTTCGCCCAGGAACCGATCCATCGCTTGCAACATCAGAACCTGTAATATGTGTTATGTCCAAACGGCCGTCCACGGAGTCGGATTTTGAATACCCGGGAACAGACCCGTCGCTTACAGTATTAGAACATGTGAAATTTGTTTCATCCAAACGACCGTCAACAGAGTCAGATTTTGTAGTCCCAGAAACACATCCGGCGTTTAACTGACGGGATTCACTTCTGTTATTCCTTCTAACTGTACGTTTACGTGCGGTAAGGCATATAAAACAGCTCATGCTCTTTTTAGGACATCGTATAATGCAAAACACCAGCGCACAACATATGAGAAGTATCATTGCTAAAACAGAAGCCAAAACTACGTAATGGATTGGCAGATCTCCGTCTGTGCCACTTTGCGCGCTTTCATAGATTCTGGAAGCCTCACAAATAATCGGTCTTGAAACACTGCAGTTTTCTAATTCAACGAATATATTACCATATTTCTTTACTAGTGTAACACATGAACTTAATTCGGTTTTCTGCGAAAGATGAATATTAAGAAAACTAAAATCCCGGAGCACCACAACTTCATTATCTATGTCCAATGGGTATAAGTTATGCTTTGATACTACTATTCCATGTCCATCCATACACAACTTGTATGCGTGTGCGACTGTTAAGTTATTCACAATATTAGGATTCTGAGACAAATTATAATACTTAGTATTACTTAGATCTTCAGTTCCACATATTAAACCTGTGATGTTTTCAAAATTTGTTGTCAATCCATATTCTATACTCAATGATTTCCTTAATATTCCATACGCATGAAGCCGCAAGAATGGTCCATGTTGTATAATCCCGCGGTATTTATTCAGGCTGATACCATTTGTGAATCTGAAACATAGCCAGAAATCATTTTGTAAAACGTGGTTATTCCTGACTATGTAAAGCAATGCTCGTATGCATGTTTTGTTAGGATATGGTATAAAAGCATTATCCATATATTCACACAAACATGAGTTCCCTTTTAGAGCAATGTGTGTAAACGCTGCTGCATGATAAAGACAGTCTAGATAACAGTTGTAGATAGGACTAAGCAGTTTAATGTCAAATCGAATTCCCGGAGAAAATGTAAAAAAATTATCAACAGCTTCTTTACATCCGACAAAATATATAGACGGTAAGGTATCGGCATATCCAGCTATACTGACACTCTGTCCATCACTAAGCAAATCATTAATTGATTGTAATAGAGATGAGTTGTTTGAAATATTGTACAAATTGAGCGGCGAACTATCATACATAGATTCACACTCATCCTCGCAGCTTGAATTAGCAACAAATAATTCCAATCCATGACCCACGGGCCATTTATAGGACGCAAGGACCATCACGTAAAACGAATATATCAAAACAGCCATATTATCCGAATGTTAAGTGAAAATCTAATGAACAAACTAGTAACACACTGAGATTCGGCTTCATAGCGCGGATATACAAATTGTATTGACTAAATAACTATTTATAAATTGTGAATGATCGACTTAGACTTAACTAGTAAACGAATCAGGATATTTCATTTTGCTGTGTTGTTATTGTTGTAGTGATTTCATGGTGATATTTTGAAAATTGCAATTAGTCTGTCAGTGTACCGAAGAGCAGATTTCCTGTTTGAACTATACTGAATAGATTCGGCCCCGCATTGTATGATATTTATGACTTTCAGGGTCCGAATGGGACTTTAAAGTTTGTGTGTGCTTCTAATACAAAAGCAAAACAAACACTGAGTGTGTAAATGGGCTTTTAATAAAGCCAGCAAAAAACACATAGTTATGATGTAACAAATATACAAGCAAAAAAATAAGTAGTTAAACAGTATTCTAACATAATACAAGTTAAATATTAAATTTCTATTATCTGGGCACACAAATTGAATACAACAATTACTCATACTAAATCAGTGGATGGAGGTGGTAAATAAACGAATTAAAGCATAAAGTGAAGCAATTTGCAGATAAGTTTTAAAAGACGCGTCATCCTTTGTAAAGTAAATTAACAATTGATGTGCGCATGCGCATAAATCGCTTCCAAGACTAGAAAAAAGCCGGACGATGCCGGACATGAAAAAAAAAACGGAAAGTAAGTTGAGTGCCCCCCCCCCCCCCTCGATCATAAATTACTTTATGACAAAAAGAAATTATGTATAACCCATCTGGTCAAATTGTATAAATTTGCATCGATTATGATTGTGCAAGCTTTTAAATAACAAAGAAGTAGTTCGGTTCAAGATTTGTTTGTACAGATTTTTTTTGCAACTAATCCATGCCATTCGCACTTTTAAAACTATCCGTAACTATAGTCAACTAAAGTATATTCATTAACGGAAACCCTAAATGTTTGTTTCTGACTAGTCTAATATCTCGACAGTAATGATAGCATAGCTGATTAGTTCTCATGTGCTTGTATACAAAATATTACCCAGGTATGTAGTCTCTTGGAATCCTTCTCAATTCTTCAAATTCAAGTCCGAATTAGTAACGGCAAGATACAAATGTTGCTTCGGTCTGTTGATGACATCGGTATAACAAATACTGTCTGGAACAGCAAAAACAAAAAGAATAGTATACACTATTTACTGAAGTCATAAATGAATAAATCTCCTGAAATGATAATTTGTTGCACTAATATACAAACGTGATATTCTTCATATCACGGATTCTCACGGCAGTTATTTTAATTCTTCATCAATGTTATCATAACTGTGAAATATACTTACTACATGGTATACAAACATGGGTCACACGTACATGGAAAGTCATACTCTTGTTTTGCAGTGGTTTGAAAAATCATTGGCGGTGAAAATTAATTGTTCGAAAATTAGACGACCGTCTTATTTGTTTTATTATTTTGCATTAAGGTATACCCATCACATACATATTATTCTCTTCAACATGTTTCAGTTAGGCTGCATTTAGCACCAACATGATTACTTTTCATATTGATGTGTAAAGATATGCCGACATTTGTAACGATCAAAGATTTATCGTCGTTATATTCCATTCTATAAAAAACTGTTGGTCATTAAGCTAACACTCACATCTATCATAATACCTATCACTATCCTATTTCGGATTTATTCATGCGCGATGTGTGAACAGTGCCTCCTGATTTGATTTAGTGCGAGAATAAATAAAGATACACTAAAACTATTTCAAATTTTGTATTTCACATTATGTGTGGTACATTTGTAATTTGTACATTTTCTTAACATTTCCAGCATCTGTTATCTTATTAGATAAAGCCAATAATGGAGATTTATCGACAATTTCAATTGTTTTCCTCATGATAATTATGAAAATTTGACAAATTCGTCAGAAATGGAAACTATGCCACGTGATTAATAGTTCGTCGACGCACATGTTGGAGGTCACTGTGACATTGACATTTAACCGACTGACCTAAAAATTGATGAAGGTCATTTACCGGCCATTACGAACCTACATACTGAATACCAATGATCAAATTATTGCTGTCTTGCCTAATTCTGTCCGCGTCACTGTACATATAACACTGGACTCTGTAGGCATCCCACCCGTGTCTACATCCAACCGGTATTGTAGTAAGACTCGGCATCTTTGATGATATTTTGTCCATAAGAATATATGATACTTCACTATTCAACAAAGTTATATACTCCGATGAGGGAATTCCAATCCAGTTGTTTTAGCTCACGGGAGCATAACGTGTTCAAGGTGAGATTTTGTGATCACTCTGTGTTCGCCGTGCAACGTACGCCGTAAAGTTGCGTCCGTATTTTCTTTAAACAACGTCTCCTCAAAATCATTATGCAATTGCCACCGAACTTTGCTGGAACGATCCGTGGGTGGTCCCCTTTCAAAATTGTATAAACAATTCATTTAAAACTCTTGTTGCCATGTCAACCCATGGGAAAACCTTTAAAATGTTCTTCTCAGAAACCACAACGTGTAGAGCTAAGCTATTTGGTGTGAAATATTGTTAGAGGACCTCTACCAACTTCGTTCAAATTATTAATCTGTGGTCAAATTTGGCTCCGCTCAGAGGGTGACTTCAAAAGGCCCATGTAGGAAAACTTAAAAAATCTAGAATTCCTCGAGCTTAAGATATTTGGTGTGTGCTTTTATCTAGTAGGATTTAAATAATGTTAAGTTAAACATAATTGATATGTTGCAACAAATTTCTTCTTTGTTCGCGCGCTAATTTTAGATTACTACATAGGTTCAATTATATAGTTTTCTTCTAAGTGTTAAGAAGTTGAAAAAAATAACCATAGTTGTATTGTTATAGTAATATTTATTGATATCTTTCGCGTAGATCAAAAAAAAGTCTGACCCTTTAATACAAAATGAAATTCGTCTTCTAAATCTCTGCAAGTCCCAAGTAAACAAAACAGACAATAACGTTGTCCTCTTGGTAATATTTCCATACATCTGGCAGAATGCATTCTTAATGAATTCGCAGAAACACGTACTTTGGTTAGTTCCTTTCGTAAGTGTTTTAATAAATACTCCTCACAAATAAAACTTAGCTTAAAATGGCTGTAAAAATCTCGTAGTATTCCGTTGTTATTGATATATGTTGAAAAATATCAAAAATGCGTTTTTAAAGACATTAATAAAAATATGTACTAAAGGGAATATTTGTTGTTACCTGGGCAACTATAAAGTTCACATCTAACTGCTATTTTGTTGCATCAAGTCAAGGGCAAAAAAAAAACCCGAATATATCGTCCAATGAATGGAACAAGAAAGAAACACTTGACTGTCTATTTTCTATATTGCCTTCAAACACATGTAGAATAATAAAAGTTCGGGCAAAAAATGAATTAATTCATAATAATACTAGTTTGGGCAAGGAATCAACTTAATTCACTTAAGTCAGAATAATACAAAGTTGGGCAAAGATTTTGATAATTCATAATCATACCAGTTTGAATAAATTATCAATTACTATAATGATACATGTTTGGGCGAAGAATTTACTTCATAATTATAGCAAAAAGATCCGCTTTTGTGAAGTGTTTATAACTTTTGAAGTGGTATCATTCTGTTATCAGGAGTGGTAAATTAGACATTAACAATTGTGTTGATTTGATGATCCTACGCAAAGATTTATCTATAATTGAAGGCAATTATCCTTTTAATATCCCTAGGTTATCTTACCAATACCTGGGGGCACCTTTAACCTGGTATCTACTTCTGTTTACCAGACTAGTACTATACAAACGAGTTTTAATTTGATGCTTCCGTACGATAAGAACTTGTTTAGTGTTACTGGAAACTGTATTACAGAATTCAAGTGTGCATGTTATGTAAACACTTGACACGTGTGTCGACACATACTACAAACTTTGCAAAACAGGAAACTTCTGCATTCATCCCTAAGATATATGCAGTCTTTATAACGGGTAAACATCCTTCACGGATTTAAAACTCCTACGTACTTTCAAGGACAAAGGACTTTAAATTGTATCTATCTATAGATGGTTATTTCCGCCATACTACTGGTAAAGTCGTAAATTGCAATTGTTAACGAATGTCAATATGATGTAATTTAATGAGTCTAAATTAGGAATAAACATTGTTTGTTTTTTAGTTACATGTTTATCAATAAAGAATAGGGAGACAAAGAATAGTTTTATTATACTTTTTTATTACCAATGAAAGCCTGCAGAAAGTTCAAGGAAAGGGATGCATCGTTCCTCGGGCTTAATAAAAAGTCAAGGGTAGCTGGAGAAAATGGGATAAGTACGGTAACCAGAATCAAAACAAATTAAATCACATTTTGCGTCAACAGGTAAGTATGTTTTGGCTGCCTTGTTGAAATTTCCTTTTGTAAATACATTCCCTATGGTGATGCTAAAACTATCGGATAAAACATCAAAATTGAAGCAAATTTCCAGAATATGAATCAAGTCATTTTTTGCTGTTTTTGCTCTATTTTCAAATGACCGTCGTAGATGTGTTATATGTCTTGTTGTGAAGACAGGAATTTAATGATAGACGTTATTATAAAGAACTCCTGGATAACTTAGAAATACAATGTACAAATAATCCACCTTACCATGTAGACTACTTAACCACAAGGGAAGGTAGTAATTTAGTGATTGTGGGATTTTTATGTTTGTTTTCTATCTCTGGAAGTCTTAGTCTATATACATATGCATAGCCTTAAATGCCCATTAGCTTTATGAATTCAGTAAATTAAATTCAGAACAATAGATAAAATGATAGTACAATAGAAGAAATGTATTTACTTTAACCTAAAACAATATTTACACAATGCCTAACTTTAGCCACATATCGTAAAAATAGATGTTTTTTCTTATTTTTGCATTACTAGTATCATTGGAATGGTACTGTGCTACATATCTATATGTAGTTCTTGATTAAATAAGAAAATTTTGGGATATTTTTATTGCAGGTAAAAATCATCTTAACGGATAAGACACCATTGTAGTTAACATATGACCTACATTAATTTTAACATCCAAAAAGCTAACGAGGGTTGAAGTCAGCCATCAACACACACATACAACTGCATTAGGTAATAGCAACTCTCAAGAAACAAACTGTCTACATGGTTTAACATCTACCTTGCCCAAAATCTCTGTGTGATGATACAGTTGTGGTTGTCGTTTAGATACTGCGATGAATACATAGATAAGAAAAGTACTGTAATGATAGGTACCCTTGCAGCTTATGTCTGACAAATCGTGCTTTGTACCTTTCATTCATGTGTTATATTACATTAATAGACCGTATCATAGCAGGTCGTACGGGAACCTCAGTATTACACTTCCACTCGACGAGTCGCGAATTCATATGACAATGTCAACTGCACACTTCGCATGAACTGACTGAGAAAATTATGTACATAGCATAGTTCATAGTGTTGACAAGCATCAGTAACTTACATATTTACACATGACAACGACACAGGAGTCGGCAATTCGAGTCTGATTGAATATCCATTCTTTGTCATCATATCAACAAGTCTTGAAGTTTGCCACCCGGTATACGTGGTACCTATTTTAAACATAACCTATGACCTTCCAGGAAATTCCACAACCATACCTTATATTAGTAGCACTGATAAAATATAGCATGTTTAAGGCATTCGTAGCGGGACCGAAGCTTGTATTTCGGGCTTTAAATGACGGAGAATGAATTACTTTTTGTGCGGCGTAGGAACACTGGTTTTGGAATAATCCGCAAACTCTTTGATTGGCCGACGTCAACTTGTATATAGAAGGACGTCATAATATGATTAGATGACGTCACCAGATTACCGCTTTTAGAACGTTTTTTTATAAGTATTATAGCGCGACGACTATAAAAGGTAAAAGCGCGGGGGGACAACGGCTTTTCACTGGAGGATTCCGGGCGCGATACCTGAAACAACAATACTGAGGAATGACTATGTAAATATACAATTGACTCTCAGACTTTAAATAAAGATTAACGCTCGTGTATTAGCTTAGTAATATTTGTATTTTATTGTAAGTTAATCGTATTATTGTTGTCGCATTGAATTTGCGAGCTAGCACTGTATTAAAACAGTATTTGAATCGTTTACTTATCTTATTTTTATTGATTTTTGTTCGTCCCGTTCAGTTTTTCCAAACCAGTACTCGGCAGCGCTATTTCCGCCGAACCTCCATCCTGTTACAGTATATTGTCGAAAAAAGCAGATACCAAACATCACAAACTGCTCAAAACAAGAAATGTTAGTGATACTTTGTTAACATCCGACCCGGCTCTGTCTGAATACACATTGCAGTTAAATGGCCTAATCTTTGCTTTTATTCCAAACTCATAATTAGACGCCCATGTTGGACCAGTGCTGAAGTAAGGACTTCACCCAGTCTTGACTGTCAAAGGTGCCCTGAGTCGCTGTGCCAGTGATTTGTACCATGAAACCTGGACAAGCATATATGTTGTAAAGCAAGCAATATACGCCCATATGTAACATTTAATTTTAGAGCATTTCACTGGCAACTGACTTACCAGTCAACGACAATAATCTTTATATCAACAGCTTTGTGAAGAGAAATCCATCAGGCGAGCCTGCAACCATTCAAAACCCCACCCTCAAATGTATTAGATGAACTAAGAGCGTTGGTGCTGTTAAAGAAATATTTTTCTTTCAAAATGTATTTACATCAATGAAGAAAGAGCGGTCACAGTATTTCTATTAAGCCTGTTTCTCATGCGAGTTTTATTCGTGTTCCGCTATGTTCAAATATGAAGATGAAGACCACGTAACATCGTTTGTACAACCATTCTATTTAACAAATGCTAATAATGGTTCCCAGTCGACTTCAGTGACCTATACTGCTGTGAGCTTGAATCCCAATCAGGACCAGACAACAATCTTCGCATGCAAGGAAGCTGTCCATATAGTTTACTGCAGGTCTGTCGTTCTACCAAGGCATAGACTTGAAGTCTTCGTGACATCTTTTCCATCGTTCATCATCGTTGCCATTGCACGATGGAAAATTTGTGCTACCTTTGTTTATGAAGGGAAGGTTTCTGACAATGTTGGAATAAATCATATTTTTTATGTAATTGTTCATAATTTCCATGCTGTTATAAATATAACTTGTAGCAGCAAAAAATTTGCCCAAATCGGCTGCAAATCCTTTCGGCTGCACACAAGGTTAAAGTTTGAATAATTCATAATACAGTAATTACTCGAATAATAGATGGAACAGTACTGCATGTCCAATATAACTACCTGAATATATTGATGGGTATCGCTGGATTGCGGTATTCAAGTCCCGCCATACGCACCTTAAGCTGGTAAATTCAGACGACGACGATATGTGGAATGTCTGTTATCTAGCACCGTGGACGCATTTAGTTGTTCATCGGGTATGTGTCTGGATTCACTAATGAAAGAAATACCGCCGTTGCATCCTAGAATTAAAGGAATAATACATTTAGACTTGATACCAGCTGTACTATCAAGCGGAGAATGTTCGAAGGGAAATAATAGAAGGTAAGTATGATTTTATTTTACGCTGAATCAGACGATAGATTTGCATTAGGATTGTGTTCCTTGTTTTAATTATCATGTACTAAAGCTACACCTGTGGCGCTCATTTGATGTCGCGTTCACCAAATATAGTGTACAATTAGTCAGAGATATAGGTGGTCCCTACATTTGTTCAGAGCTGAGTGATTGGCTAAAAGAGTTCGGATTCTAGATGAATACTAGTATTTAAAACCTTTTACGGATACGGCTGCCAAACAGCTGTTCCAATGAGGAAACGGTCATCTAGAACCTACCACCGTGACATGCTTCTATCTCAACGGGTTTTCAGGATTACTAAAAACTGCTTAACGTTTATAATTGGTCAATAGATGTTTTATAAATACATGACACAAGAAAACATTTAAGACAATCAATTATGATACTAGTATGTTATAACTTATGTACAGTCTAACCTGTGAGTAAAGGTCATCCTTGGGAAAGACATAAAGTGGTCTTTATCGTCAGTTGGCCTTTATTCGGAGGTCAATTTGTTCTAAATGATCAATTAGGGTTAAAAATGGCCTTTATTCACAGGGTGACCTTTATTTGGAGATGATCACTGAGACAGATTTAACTGTATACAGTTTTAAAAGTAATATTATTGCGAATAACGTAAATGATAGTCATGTAATACAATATCCGAATAGACCATATTGACCGATTATAAAAGTTGGAACAGTGATACATGAAAAAACAGTGGACTTGTCAAATTATTATTAATACAATGTACTCTCGTAAATACTATTACAAATGTATCCCTGGACCGAGATATGATTGGACTGCAAAATTATTGCTAGAACATCACAAGATTGTCAGTCGTGAACTCACCGTTTTGCACACAATGACGTCGAAGGCGACAGCTATTGCGACATTCCAGGCAACTGGAAGAATTGTTATATACATGCACTTTGCTTGAAAGTGAAACATAAAGTAATACGTTGATGCAGACGTGTTGTCAATATTTCCAGGAACTGTCAGTAAAAAGATAATACAAATGAAGAAGTGAAAAATAACGGAAGAAAAACATTGAATACTTGCTATTCGTGACTTGTATTATCACTGCTTGAAGTGCTTACAGTGGTTCATACAAAACAAAAAGGCGAATAAGTATTTGTTTTAAATTCATATGAATACAGTAACATACTAGTGTCTTACTGCGATTTGACAAATTGGCCAATATGGGTAAAAGAATTACCGTGAAAATCCTTAAATATACATTGTTGGTGTCCTATACATAAAATTCATACAACCTTTTAAAAGTGTATTAAAATCCTAATATTTTTATATTTGTTTACCACATGTTTATAGCACTCTTTTCATATAATCTTATCTTTTTTGTTTAAGATAGCTTTGTCCAGAATGATATTCATGAACAAAATAGTTAGATGGTAAATAAAAAGAAATACAAAAGCATTAAAATCAATCTTGGAAGTTCAAAACAGATAACGATGTTCAAATCTTAAGCATTTGCAAAAAAAGTTTGGTAGAGACCTTTTTGGTGAGCAAGTAGCGTTACCGAAAACAAACTATTTTTAATGGTGGTCTGAAAGCAGTAGCATGCTGACCTTATGATGCCCCTGCTCTGTGAAACATTTTGAATGACAGTTCATATTGTGTAACATTCGAGGTGACTCTTCCGCCAGAAAACGGAAGCACAAGGATTTGCTTGTAAAACATAAATTAGCAGGAATAACAGGGTCTCTGTTGCACTCGTTCTCTATAGGCGTCAACGTGTTGTTCTTCCAGGTGCAGCTTCGCAATGGTGTGAACTAAAAAAAGTAGGTGTTCTACAAGGTTCAATACTAATACCGTTATTATTCCTTATTTTCATTAATGACGTCATTATAGATTGTTTAATCATTGATAAACCTATTTGCAGACGACACTAGCCTGTACGTTGTTGTCTTAGATCCTAACACTTCTGCTTATCAACTTCAAAGTGACGTCGATTAAAAAATCCTCATGGAATTTGATAAAGATGGCAAGTGTCTTTTAATCCAGCAAAATCTGAATTCTTCTTAATATTATAAATCAAAGCTCTGAAGGTTCTGCTGTTGTTCGGAACTACAAAACAGTCAAAAGTTCGCGCATGAAATTTGATGCAGACTTAAGTACTACTAACGCTTTTTTACAACCGCTATGCAGTTGTTAAAGTTGTTCCCGCTCCATGTGCTTTCAGTATTTGATTTGTGATTCCCATCTGATCACCAAAAGTAGTTCAGCAATTAGCATAGTATTATATAGTCGACATTACCTGCCTCTTTGTATACTCAACTTATGCAGAATGCAATATCTCATACATGAAGACATGCTCGAAGAAAAAGTTACACGTTATAAGCATTAAATTAATCGATTACAATTTCCCGATGAACAACTTTTTTAAATATCTGGTTGACACCCAGTTATAATCGCATCGTCCATGAATTCAATGATGACTTGGCTATGAACCAGACTAAATTAGCATATACACCACGAGGATTATGACGTCATCCTTCCTTAAAATGTGTGTACTGATGGTAAATATTGTAGTAATCCGAGGGAGAGGATTGTTTAGATTTTTACGACTTTTTGTATTGCTCGTTTACGATATTGCATAGCCATCTGATTTTGACTTATAGGCACGTAATATTTGAATTTGTATTTATGCCATTGAATTGAAAAATTGGAACTATGTTCGTAGGCGGAAGGTTAATGGAAGCTGTTCGGTATGCAGGAAAAATGAAAACTGAGCGATTGTTGAAAAATGGTAATAACTTTATTGTTCGTACCGAACAACAAAAGCGACCTCGACCTGATTATCCGGTTCACAAATGTTTGGTCAAGACATTCCAAAATGTCACGGTCCATACACATCTTGGATTTAACATTACTGAGGATGCCAGTTGGCATGTACATATTGATTCTGTTGTTGATAAAGCATGGAGAAAAGTAAATATAATGAGAAGAATAATGAAGTTTTTGTTAGACCGTAGAACAATATATATTTATCTTTTATTCGACCAGGTCTTGAGTACGCTGATGTTCTTTGGAGCAATGCTACCAAAGCTGTCTACGACAAACTTGACAAAGTACAAAATGAATGTGCTCGCATAGTCAAAGGCGCAACAAGATTAGTTTCATTAGAACGACTCAAACAAGAAAACCCTCTATCTGACAGAAATACCAACACATAATAACCCACTTCTATTAAATGTAGTATAACCTTTTTTTGAAACAGATATATATCAGCACTCTGTATATGTGGGTAAATTGAATCCAATTATCATTTCTTCTTTGAACGTCGACTTCTTCAATAACCTTGTGATACTCTCTTTAACCAATTCTTAATGGATAACTATGCAATCGTTTAAGCTGTTCTTCCTTTTGGTAATACAACCCTCTCCGATCAAGAAAATACGTTCATCTTTAATCAGGTTCAAGTCTATATTACGTGACAGCAATAAATTTACATAAAAAACAATGCATAATGCTTGAGTAGCCTCCTTCTTCTTCACTTCTACACTAAAAAGTCTTACTCTTCTGTATCTTGATTTATAAAGTAATCCTTTTTCCATTGAATTACGGTCTACGTTTTTTTTCATTTCGTTTTCTCATTCATTTGTGCGTTTTTGATCCCAATTTTCATTTCACGATCTCTGTATGATTTAAACTCAAATCTATTTTACACATATCAATAGCTAAATTGTTGAATATTTCTTGAAATTAAACTGGAAGTTTAACCAAGGAGAAGAATCTAATAAGACACATTGTCTTTCATTCTAATCCTTTCCGAAATTAATGTAATTGTATATTTAGTAATATGTACACTGTGTAATGGTTGGGAATAAATGCATTTAAACTGAGATGACTGTGATAAGACGTGACCCAGTTTGTTTGTACGTTTGCTATAAATGTTATAAAGGTAGTCTTTTGAACATCGGCCAGTTTTTAGTGCAATTTATTTCCGAACGTGTTATCTATCAGTACTTAATTATAATAGAAAATTTGATGATAAAGTCATCCTGTTTGTCACAAACATGACGGGGGCAAAATGTTTCTATTTCGTCTATATGCTTGTCGTCTTATTTCAAGACGTCCATGCTGTAACTGCAGGTAGTGATGTAAGTGAACTGCTTGGCGTTTTACTAGAGAGAATTGAGTTGCTTGAAGCAAGTGATGCGGGGAATAAAGCCAAAATTGCTACAATGGAAATAAACAGACTGAGAATGAACGAGATATTTCTAATTTGAAGTTGAAGATAAATGAAATGGAAGCAAAGTCCATACTGAAAGAAGACACGATACGGGAAGAGATGGATGAGCTCTAAGTGGCATTGGCGGAATGCAAAGGTGAAGACAGAGAACAACAACTGGAGGAAGATGGTATTCCAGACCGACAACTGTCAGGATCAAGGGGCATTAAGCGACGTGGAGGCAGCATCAGAAAATGTAGGTCTTTCAAATAAAACAACCACAATGTGAAAATTAGGAATCATCTCTTTAAATGTCCTACTAAACTGTCATGTAACACTTAGAATAACGAAACAACGATTATTTATAATATTTTGAATATGACTAAGTTTTAATGCGATACACATCTATTACCATACCAGCCCTTACGATAAAGGTACACAGTCAAAATACGCTCCGCGGAAATACGAATGTCGAACATGTTGAATTTTATATGAAACATGTATTTATGCAAGTGTAAACGGGAGAAAAGGGAATTCAAATCTAATACGATTGATTTTAATCATGCTTAAAAGGATAAAGCAATGTACAACTGACCCGAGTGTTGTATGACACCGTACTTTAAAATGTAGTTAGATTATCAGTCGACTCTAGGTGATGTGTTTTAGTGAAAGTACGGATTAGGTATTACATGTAGTTGAAAAAAATCCAAAGACAAAACCATTAAGCTATAATGGTTCCAATACTGGTACCCATTGACTCTGTAATATAATTGTAACGGGAACCAGGATAATGATAAAGTAAGGCCTCGATATAATAACCAACTTTGGGGCCAAAGATAAACGGTCCTAACGCCGGTACCATTATCAAGTTAAAGTGTAGAATAATGAAGACTGGTTCAAAAATCAAAAGTAAACGATCGTTATATTGAGATGGTCGTTATACAGAAGTACTCGGTGAGTGAGGTTGTACTGTATGTAGATATAAACCTGTTTGTACCACTCTTCGCATAGCTTTGATAAACTGTGTGCCCTTTAACTGATATAGCAGTCAATATCACTTACTGTTATGACTTACATACTGCAAGAGTAACTTCCATTGATTCTTTGGTTTCTTAAACTTAGCAAGAGTTTCGTCCCTTTATTCATGTCATTTCCGATCATTAAAGATCAAGAGAGCAGCACTCATAAATACAATCAACACGCAACAAAAGAAATATGGCTAATAGGAAATTGTTGGCTGAATACAGTATTTCTCGGATGTAGTGAAGAGACCGATTCGGTGAAGTATTTACCCCCGAAACATCCTTGTTAATTTCATTGCTATGGATACAGTGAAACAGGATATAGTGAAGTATTTTCGGGGTCCCTATCAATTAAGTATATACTGTACATAGATTAAAGATTGCTTAAGTTGAAAACAGAAATAAAATAATATTATGATAACTCGTATGTGTAAACGATACGCAATAAGTTCCAGATCGAAGAATGAAAACACTTCGTCTTAAATCTCTATGTAGAAATACCAATAAAGCGAAACACTGCAACCGTGACCGAGTGGTTAGGATGTCCGACCTCGGAGCGGGAGATCGGAGGTTCGAATCCCAGTGAGGCTGGGTTAGAACTGATGCGGTCGGTTGGTGAGCCAGCTAGTTAAATATTGGTTGCCATAGGCCCATCTCAGCCGGGCGCCCAGCAAAAAGAGAAGGGATTCGGGAGGTACTGTGCGAACATAAGATAGATGTCTCATAAGCCAACTTGGCTAGCCCTTTCAATAGGGGTGACACTATTATAAACAAAACCATAAGAACATGTAAATGATTATTTAAGTGATTCTGTTATAATTACGAAACATATAGGTGGTTGATCCCAATTTCCAAGGGCTTCTTTAATAGACTCATGTATTTGACATACGAGGGTTGTCCGTTCAGTATGTAGACTTTTCTCATCAATCCGAAGTAATTTATGATAAGTAAATGATAATTTGCATAGGCACACTACCATTCGTATTCTACTTCGTATTTTTGCAATCTTAGACGATATTTCGCCTACCAGTATCTAACTTTCTACCCGTTCTCTGTATTTCAATCACATTTGCACCACAGCTCAATAAAGATTTAATTACACGTCATAGAAATTTTGTTTAAAAATATTGAAGGATACCCGAGTTAATTTTTTTAGAATATCTACATACCTGAAGGACACCCCTCGTAGATAAAAATTGGCTCCCTTAGATTGTAAGGAAATTATGTTTTAATTTATTGAATGTTTTTATTTCATTTCACTGCTAATTTGAGAAGACACATATAATACTTGTTTCCAGTTGAGAAGATTTTGGAGTTTAAAAGTGCTGTCTTTGCAGTGAATGTTCTTGCTTTATTATTTTGTATTTTTTCCGACTTAATGCTATTTATTATTTGCAATAGGTTCATTGTACCGATTTTGATTTTTTGAATAATAAAAAAATCATCGCCTCCATTTAAATAACGCCTGTCAGTATTACGTTGTGACCACGTTTTCACTTTAAAGGGACTGAACTCGAGATTTTATTTTCGAAGTCTGCAATCTCCTTTCATTAAAAAATAGAAAAAGTAAAATAAACACTCAAATGTATATTAACTACAATTATGCTTTTAAAGTATTGTTGTGAGTGGGTATAATATCTGCAGCATTAGTCACTTAGGAACAAAATATTGTAAATGTATGTACTCATTTTATCGTTATTCTTTATTATGATAAAATGCTTTTATTATTGCATCTCCTCTACTTGCAAAAGGCAATTTATCTGCATGCGTGATGTAATTTTATCTTCCTCAGCCGTATTATAATCGTAATTATTTTTTTCATTTATTTACATTTGATTTAAGTTGTGTTACATTTTCTTATCAACTTACAATTTCATATGTAAAATTAAATAAGTAGTCACGTAATACATTTTTTTATGTATGCTTGTTTCAAACACAACGTTCAATGAGGATTCGAAATACTATACAGGTTTGTATATTTAATTGACAAAAACTTTCCGTGACACTAAAATTGTCCGAAATAAAACAAAACGCAATTCAAATACAAAAAAGGTTATGAATACATTGTAAATATATAATAATGTAATAACATGTGTTAGCTGTTTCAATGATTGCAAGATATGAATATAAATATGTACATACTTTTTACATGTCAGTATTTTGCACGTGTATTACAAAATCAAAAGTAAAAGAAAATCTACAGTAAATCAGTTTTCAGAAAAATACCTTCAATGTGGATACAAACTTAGAACAGGCCCATATCTCTATTTCAGCCTCTAAGTATTTTGGCTGAAATAATATTGCGTTTTAAAGTTTAAATGCTTATTCCGATCAATCTTACCGAAACAATATGTATGAAATGTATCACCAGTCTGTTATCTTAGCTTACTCGAAATCAAAGAAAAGAGATGTGAGTTTTTGACCGATCTCAATTTTAATGACCTCCAACCCATGAGTGAGTATTCTTGAAAGGTGCTTAACTCGATAGTATGAAATAGTTGAATCAAACGTTAGATGTAAATATACAATATCATATCTCACCCGCATTTCGAATTTAAAGTAGCCTATACATGAACGGAGAACAATTTTTTTAATAACATATTATCAATATCTCATGCGTTGACACGATGCGCATACTGTCCAAACAGATTTAGAGTAATTCAATCCTTTCCCATTTATTTACCAAAGTTGTTTTTATAAAATCGGTTTAAATACTGTTCTTTAAACCAAAATATTCTTTGCACATCATTTTAAGGCTGCCTTTTGGGCGGATGATACAATACAAATCCGACTATGAAAATCATGCATAGTTTTTTTATATATGAACATACGATCCAGAATTTTATATACCTGATGTACTTGTCTTGTAAAAACGCAAATTAAACCATTCGTTGTAGATTCTTTAGTGAATTATATACACGTGTGTATGAAATATACAAATATTACACTGCATTGAAGATACAGTCAATCCTGTAATAGCGGCTAACTCCGAATAAAGGTCGCATTTTGTATTTCCCACGGGTGGCCTTTGATCACTGTTTTGACTGTATATCGCTAATTAAAAAAGATATATTTCATAATATAAAACAAATATTAGCAGATATACTTTTCTGATAGATGCCACGACATAATTTCAATTCAAATACATTTTCTGTACTAATATGAAATAGATCATACGAACACATATACAATTATGGTGACAAAATACGCACCTGATGATATGATATTAATCTTGAGAAATAATTCAAAATAATACACACCATAATAAGGACGACAATAGCCGCACTGTTCTATTGGGGTATCATACAAATTGGAATATATTTTACTTACTGACTACATATCATATATCATGTAACAAAACAAACGAGACAACAAAGACATCAAACTGTACGATAGATTGTTTGATTCATACTGGTTATATTACACACTTGAAAGCATTTTCACCATTGATAGTTTTTCTATAAGAGGTCACAACTATCATCATTTGTCAATAGTTTCTAAATACGAGTACATCACATCGGTAGGCAATTCTTCTTTCGTTCGAAACATTTTATGTACAATACAATCTTCTCACATAAAATGTCTAAATTGATGAGAACAATACGTCACGAATATAGTTCTGATGAATACTTGTATGTGATACTACAAACTCATATAGCTGCATTCTTAAGTTACGTTAGTTTACGACTATTAAAATGAATCGACATTATTTCGCCCAGAAACCGATCCATCGCTTGCAACATCAGAGCCTGTAATATGTGTTATGTCCAAACGGCCGTCCACGGAGTCGGATTTTGAATACCCGGGAACAGACCCGTCGCTTACAGTATTAGAACATGTGATATTTGTTTCATCCAAACGACCGTCAACAGCGTCAGATTTTGTAATCCCAGGAACACATCCGGCGTTTAACTGACGGGATTCACTTCTGTTATTCCTTCCAAGTGTACGTTTACGTGCGATAAGGCAAATAAAACAGCTCATGGTCATTTTCGGACATCGTATAATGCAAAACACCAGCGCACAACATATGAGAAGTATTATTGCTAAAACAGAAGCGAAAACTACGTAATGGATTGGCAGATCTCCGGCTGTGTCACCTTGCTCGCTTTCATAGATTCTGGAAGCCTCACATATAATTGGTCTTGAAACATTGCAGCTTTCTGACTCAACGAATATATTACCATATTTCTTTACTAGTGTAACACATGAACTTAATTCGGTTTTCTGCGAAAGATGAATATTAAGAAAACTAAAATCCCGGAGCACCACAACTTCATTTTGTATGTCCAATGGGTATAGGTCATCCGCTGATACTACCATTCCATGTCCATCCATACACAACTTGTATGCGTGTGCGACTGTTAAGTTATTCACAATATTAGTACTCTGAGACAAATTATAATACTTAGTATTACTAGTGTGATCTGCAGTTCCACACATTAAACTTGTGATATTTTCAAAATTTGTTGTCAATCCATATTCTATATTCCATGATTTCCTTAATATTCCATACGCATGAAGCCGCAAGAATGGTCCATGTTGTATAATCCCTTGGTATCTATGTGGTCTGATACCGTTTGTGAATCTGAAAGATAGCCAGAAATAATTTTGTAAAACGAGGTTATTCCTGAATATGTAAAGCAATTCTCCTATGCATGTTTTGTTAGGATATGGTACAGCACTACGAATATGTTCACACAAACATGAGTTCCCTTTTAGAGCAATGTGTGTATACGATGTTGCATGATAAAGACAGTCTAGATAACAGTTGTAGATAGGATTAGGCAGTTTAATGTCAAATCGAATTCCCGGAAAATTGAAATGTTTATAAACAGTTTCTGTACATCCGATAAAATAAATAGACGGTAAGGTATCGGCATATCCAGCTATACTGACACTCTGTCCATCACTAAGCAAATCATTAATTGATTGTAATAGAGATGAGTTGTTTGAAATATTGTACAAATTGAGCGGCGAACTATCATACATAGATTCACACTCATCCTCGCAGCTTGAATTAGCAATAAATAATTCCAATCCATGACCCACGGGCCATTTATAGGACACAAGGACCATCACGTAAAACGAATATATCAAAACAGCCATATTATCCGAATGTTAAGTGAAAATCTAAAGAACAAACCAGTGACACACTAAGAGTCGGCTTCATAGCGCGGATATACAAATTGTATTGACTAAATAACTATTTATAAATTGTGAATGATCGACTTGGACTTAATTAGTAAACGAATCAGGATATTTCATTTTGCTCTGTTGTTATTGTTGTAGTAATTTCATTAGTGTACCGAAGAGCAGATTTCTTGTTTAAATTATACTGAAAATATCCGGTCCCGTATTGTATAATATGTAACCCGTCTGCTCAAATTGTATTTATTTGCATCGACTATGAATTGTGTATGCTTTTAACTGACAAAGAAATAGTTCGGTTCAAGATTCAGACTGGCCTCTTTGTTTCAGTAAAGTTTTTACTGCTTTTTTGCAACTATATATAACTTTTATAACTTTTATTCCTCCATTTTCTGAAGAGTGATATGCATATACAAAGAAACATTAGAACAACAAGATTCATAGTACTGTTCACACACTCCACACACACACATACACTCACGCACATACACACATACCAACACAAACCCGCTTACGCGCATTCGTACGGCATAAGTATATATTTTCATACAATTACAGGCACAAAGTATGTACATGTACAAGAACAAACAAACAAACAACTATAAATTACGTATAGAATTAAACACATAAGTTCAAATAAAACACATGACAATTATAAGTTGCACTAAATTACACACACGAGTCCAACTTACACGCAAATACAAAATACCCCGAATTACACATATAAATACAAGTTACACATACAATGTATAATTACAGATACCGACGGACGGACTAAGAATACAGTTACGACCACTAAACAGTACCCCCTTAATGCTAGCATCATTAAGGTAGAATACTATTATCGCCTGTCAGATAATATTAAGTAATATGCCATTTACAATAGCTTCAAAAAGTGTGCGAAAGAAGAACGAAATGGAAGCTGAAGTATAGGAATATTACTAGTACTCATATTGCTTTTAAAATGTAAGTTCAAAGTTTAGATTCATTTTATATAAAGTCAATATTGTGGATCGTTACTGTAAAGTTGCATGCACGTTAAGTAACTGCCTCATATATGAGGCAACAAAGCAAATTATTTCAGCATATTTCTCTGGGGTAATTAAGTAAGACAGTCTTTGATCAACGAAACCTAGTAAATATTTTAGCTTTAACGACATGGTTGTACATTCAGTTAGTATATAATAGAATTCTGGAGATAAAACACACATTTTCCGTACAAAAGAGTCGCATAAACCGTTCATATCATTGTTGTTGCATTGAAACAGTACATGAATAAGGTAGTCACTATGTGTCATGTTACATACAACTTGCATAAAGTTTCTGCATTTGTAACCGGAATATAACAAGTTTTCACCAGAAAAGTCATGAGTTCTATACTGTTTGGCTTCATTAGCGCCACTCGCCAAAGGTTCGAAGGTGTAATGTCAAAATGAATTTCACAGAATCTGCTGAATTCTGGACACAAGTCCATGCGTTCTAGCCATTTACTATGTTCATATGAGAATAACGCATGTTTATATGTCTTTTTCCATGACAAGTTTGATGAAAATGTCATAGTTTTCTCAAACTCCAATATATATTGTTCTAGGTTGTACTTTTTCAGAATACGAACAATATCAGGTATAAATCCATAGTGCTTAGTGGAACTATTAAGTCTGAACTGAGATAGTCTATACAGGAACATTTTCAAGACAACATCTGTCGATTTCATTCTACAAATAGACCCCAAGAAGTTCAATTTATGTTGGTATATGTGCGCTTCGATAGATGTATACCCAAGAAGACTCTTCACCATGTCTGACCGAGTTCTAAATGGTAGTGATTGAATTCTTTTGAGACAATAGTGGTGAGTTGCCTCCAGGTGCCGCATGTCACTTCGGGATATATTACTCCACAAGTCGCAGCCAAAAAATGCTCTTGGTAGGACAGTTGAATTGTATATTCGAGCAGACGATATCGGGTTTATACCATGATTATGTATGCAATTGACAGTAAACAGAGTTCCTCTTGCTACTTGGCGTACGTGGTCCACGTTGGCTGGAGTTTTACGTGATGTGCACTGTGTGATGCCCAAATGTTTGTATTCCGTTAACACTTGTAATTTTGAGGTCCCGTACATAATGCTGATATCTGTGGTCGGGCCCGTCGTTGGTGGTTATGCACAAGTACGGCACATTTGGTTGGATTGTAAATATATCGCCACTTGTTTGCATAAGTATAACAAATGTTAAGAAGATCAGAGAGACCCTTTTTGCTCAGTGATGTCAGGACAATGTCATCGGCCTGAGTTGGTGCACAGAATGGTATATTATTTATTTTCAGACCGCCTTGAGATTCACTTAATTGATTAAGTAATCCATCTAAGAACATGGTGTATAAGAATGGGGCACATATACTACCTTGTCTCGTTCCTTGGAGGATGCTGAATGGTTCTGACAAGTGATGGAATGCCATATCACGACTTGATACTCCACTGAGTAAGGATTAGAATATTCTAAGGGCTTTTCCTTGAACACCAAAATGAAACAGTTTATACAGTACACCATTAATCCAGGTCATATCAAACGCTTTCATTGCGTCCATGAAACACGTGTACGTGAGGTCACCACGCTCCTGACAATAGTTGACTGCTTCCTGGTAGATCAGTGAAACCATTTTGCTAGATTTTCCCTTCTGAAATCCGTACTGCATTGGGTTAAGTCTGGTATTAAATTCACATTGTTCAAATCGGTTGAGTAGCATTTTTTCAAATAACTTTGACACAACAGGCAATAGGGATATGGCCCTATAATTATTCGGATCTGTTGTTGATTTGCAACTACCTTTGTGCAGTGTAATTGTTAGACTTTGTTTGAATTGAGTAGGCACATGTTCTTGACTTAGAATTGCATTGAATAGTTTGACCAAGGAATTTATAACTCCTTCCCCGCCGTTTTTTATATGTTCGTAGGTTACGATGGACTTTTTCCATTCGGGGTATTTTTTATTATTTCATTAAGTTCCATGAAGGTTATTTCCTTGGTGAGTGTTGTAGATAGCAGATTAGTCTGGTTATCGTTGCAGTGCAATTTTATCTCATTATCAACGTGCTGGCGGAACTTTTCATCGAAGTTTTCATGACATGAAAATGAGTATAACTCAGTGAAGTATGTAGAATTTTATCTGGTTCTGTCACAGTGATGCCGTTAAAGGCAAGTTCCGTACCATTGTGGTTACGTTTTTTTTCCCTTTTTTGAGTTAACTATCTTCCAGAGAATGATTTCTGGTCGATTTCGGCCAGTTTGTCAATTCGACTGTATTCACTTTTCTCGTATATGTAAGCCGCCTTTCTTAGTGAACGTCTAAATTGTCGTTTCTCTGCTTTATAAATTTTGAATACATCGCCATTACTTGGTCGTCCGTGTGATAACCATTGCACACGCAGCAGCTTTCATCTTTTTGTGAATTGCCTTTAAGCCAGCAGTTGACCAAAATGGTTTAAGGTGAGGTTTAAAGGAACGTTTTGGTAGGTGTTTATTTGACGCAGAATTTATGCACGATATTATTGTATCATAACATTCTTCAACATTTTCGAAATTCAGTGTGGCGTTATCTATCGAATTCTCAAGTTCATTGCGATATGCGTTTACATGATTGTCTGAAGTCCATTTGCATACAGCTTTACGGAACATTTCAGTGGTAAATGTATAGTTCATTGAAGAGCACATTTTAATTTTCATGAATATCGGTAGATGGCGCGAAACATTCAGTGGGGCATCATCATCGATGTGACAATGGTCAATGTCGTTGTATATGTTGTCAGATACGATATATTGATCGATTAAACTCGGCGACATGTTTCTTCCTGGTACCAATGAGAAGCAGCTTCCGGTACACAAACTACTTCCGGTGACTACCTTCAGATAGTTAGATGTTATGAGATTTGATATATATTTGTCTCGTTGACGATCACTTCCGGTAAGTATTTTAGCGTTAAAGTCGCCCATTATGACGATTCAGGCATCATTTTCAACGGTTGCGATTAAATCATTTAGTTGATTTACTTCTTCTTTGAAAGTATCCAAACTTTCACTGCTACATGGAAGGTAAACTTGAATAATGTACAAAGTTTTTGTTGGAAAGCTAAGCTTTAGCATAGCGATACGCTCACTGTTTGTTTCCACTAGTGTTATGTTCTGACTGAACGATTTATTCCAGATAAGTGCAAAACCACCTTTGCCAAACTGACGACCATTAAGCGTGTATGGATGTTTACAGCAGACGACATGTGAATCATAATTACGATGGATATTGTCTAGAACTGCCGAGTTACGTTCTAAAAGCCAATGTTCCGACAGGCCCAAAATCGAAATATATTTTTTATCGAATTGTTCTAAGATGTATGGTATACCAGAGTATACCCCAGTAACGTTCCATGACATAAAATGAAGTTCCATGGTAACACGTTTATTCACGTTCGTCGTATACTTCCTGTTCGTTATCGAATCGCCGCCTATTGCGATGTTCACGATATTCTGTTCTGTTCAACCAGGGACGACAAATAATGCCTTCTGGCCACGTTTCAGGGTTCTCTACCAGGTCGCTTTGGTCATGACTTACAACAATCTGTGCCGATTTGCAGTCCGTACGTCTTGTTACTAGGAATTTCGTAGTTTTACTAGCTATACCGATTTCTTCTAGGAATTCGTGAAGACCTTCTATATCACTGCGGAGGTCTATTCCGGTCAACAGGTAGGATCTAACTTTCTTCCTTACCACACCCCTAAAACGGTTGTTTTGTGGTTGAACAACATTGGTATTCGATTCCCAAGAATTGTTTGTATTTACTACACAGGGAGCAGATGCAGTGTTGTTTGTTATCAATATCGGGTTATGTTCCGAACCATTATTTCTAGAGCTTACAACTTGACTATAGTTAACATCGGTTTTTGGAAGATGGTGTTGGTAGGCTGGAGCTTCCTGATAAGTCACTTTGGAAGGATTATGATCTCTTTGCGCATGCTCAATGTTTTCAGAAGAGGAAAACATCGACGCTTTATTTGAAGCACATTTCTCAAGAACGTCAAGCATGTTTTTATTCAAAGTGTCAAATTTATTTGAGAGTTCATTTGTAAGTTGATTAAATTATTCCTTTACTGTACTGCTTATATTGTTTGAGTTCGACTCCATGGCTTTGTTTCTGGCGTCAACTGATTTCACAACATGTACATCTTTTTGTTTTTGTTTTGTTTGTTCGTTGAATTCCTTCGACTGTTCGGCAATTTTTTCACTTATTTCCTGGATGGAGGTTTTCAATTTGTTTTTCCTTTGAACATCAGCATCTTGAATATTACTTATGTTTATCGAATTGTCACTTACGCTTTTGCGAACTTTAGACACTGACAAAAATAGTTGGTTACGGCTATTTTCAAATTTGTTTAATTGAGCACAGATTGCCAATAAACATTCAGATAATTTCAACTGGTCATCTGTCTTGTTCAAGTGTTGATTTTCTAACCGTAATTATAGTCAACTAAAATATATTACTTAACGGAAATACCTAAATGTATGTTCCTGACTAATATCTTGACAGTAATGATAACATAGATGTGTAGTTCTCATGTGCTCTTAAACAAAACATTACACAGGTAGTCACTTGGAGTCCTTTAAGTTATTCTATAAAGTCCGAATTAGTAACGGCAAGATACAAATGTTGCTTCGGTCTGTTGATGACATCGGTAGAATAAATACAGTCTGGAACAGCATAAAAAGAATAATATACACTATTTACTGAAGTCATAAATGCGTAAATCTTCTGAAATAATAATTTGTTGCACGTGAATCACTAATAGACAAACTATCACGGATTCTCACTGCCGTTTGGATACTGATGTTATTTGATTTCTTCATCAATGTTATCATAAATGCAAACTATACAAAGTCTTACTATATGGTATATAGACATGGGTCATGCGTACATGGAAAGTCATACTTTTGTGCTGTGGTGGTTTATAGAAATATTTGGCGGTGAAAACTAAATGTTCGAAAATTAGGCCAACGTATTTCTTATTTGTTTTTATTATTTTGCATTTAGATATACCCATCACATAAGTCGTCGACGTTCTTCAAAATCATCGTATCAAGAAATGTCCACTTCCGATAAACTGCAAGAAAACTTCTAATTTCGGCCAAAAATGATCCTTTGTGAACTTAGCTCTTTGCGTACTTCGTATTGAAAATTAGCATGTATTGAAAATTACCATTATTACCATGATACTTGTTATGGTATAATAACATCTATAATACAATTTAAGAAACCACTTATGTCCTTTTAGAATAATGTTTGGTGTAAATCTAATGACGGTATTTCATTATACAACCTTTTAGAACATTTAAGACGTCACTGTAAGACAATAAACACGACTATCCTCGATGAAATTATACTCGATATAACCAAACTAGAGTCATAGTGTGGCACAATCTTTAATATGTAATAAAATGTATAGTAAAGAATGTTAGACCTTTTAGAAGACCGAGTTATGCATCTTTCGATTTTACGACATAATATAATCAACTACCATAACGTTATTCAATTGGCTAAGGCTTTAAAAGTCTTCGCAAATGACGTATCCGCTGTAGTTTTTGAAATATAGCAAATAAAAAACTTGCGCGAAATTTGGATACGACCTTATGGAAGAACGTCGACGAAATATTATTCTCTCTTCACCATGTTTCAGTTAGGCTGCATTTAGCAGCAACATGATTACTTTCGATATTGATGTGTAACGATGTGTCGACATTTGCGACGATCTATGAAAGTTATTGGTCATTAAGCTAACACTTACATCGATCCTAATACGCATCACTATCCAATTTTGGATTTATTCATACGTGATGTGTGAATGGTCGGGGAAAATAGTGCCTCTTGATTGCATTTAGTGTGAGACCAATCAAAGATGGACTAAAATTATTTCAAAATTTATATTTCACACTATTCGTGGTTCATTTGTAATTTGTACATTTTCTTAATATTTCTAGCATCTGTCAGCTTATTAGATTAAGTCGATAATGGCGATTTATCGACAATTTCAACTTTTTTCTTCATTACGATAATAATGAAAATATGACTAATTAAGTTTAGTTTGCAAGGTTAGCTACATTCTTTAATGTGAACTTTTGATAACTTATGAATATGAAATAAAAGGGAAAGACAGCGTTGGCTTTTCCAGTATATAGTAAAGCAACTACTTATAATGATGATTCCTGCATTCATTGACGCCTATTTCTAAATAAATATCATGGCAAATCTTTGATAAAGAACTGCTAATAAATATCAAAGATATTATATTAAGGTGACTTTTTCATTAAAGTCACAAAGTCAGAAATGGAAGCTTTGTCATACATGACTAATTTTTTGTCGACGCACACACACACACATATATATATATATGTGGTTATTTAATCATTGTTATGGCGGAAGGGCTGATGATATAAAGAACATCATTTGTCACCGTGACATTGACCTTTGACTGACTGACCTCAAAATTAATATAGGTCATTTACTGGCTATACTGAATACAAATATAACACACCTTATAGTCATAGAGTTATTAAAACGACAAGGTTGAAGGTCGCCTTGAACTTTGACCGACCATCTACTGGTCATTACCATCGTTCGTACTGAATACGAAGAAAGCATATCATATGGTTATCAAGTTATTAAGCGGACAAGGTTTTTATGTTGAATGCCACTGTGACCTTAATATTTCGCCGACTGGCCGAAATATTGATGGATGTCATTTACTGGCCACTACCAATCTACATACTGAATACCAATTATCAAATTATTGCTGTATTGTCAACTTATGCCCGCATCACTGTACAGGTAACACTGGGCTCTGTAGCCATCCCATCCGTGTCTACATCCAGCCGGTGTTGTTGTAGGACATTATTGATCTTTTTTTCCATTTGGCATAGGTAGGTATGCCCGGCATTACACGAGACATCCTTCCAACCACCTTCTCTATAACGAAAAATAAAAAAGTGAATGCAATACTAACCAACACCAATATTATCTATACAAAGTTTCTTAAGAATATATGATACTTCACTATTCAACAAAGTTATATACTCCGATGAGGGAATTCCAATCCAGTTGTTTTAGCTCAAGGGAGCATAACGTGTTCAAGGTGAGATTTTGTGATCACTCTGTGTTCGCCGTGCAACGTACGCCGTAAAGTTGCGTCCGTATTTTCTTTAAACAACGTCTCCTCCAAAATCATTATGCAATTGCCACCGAACTTTGCTGGAACGATCCGTGGGTGGTCCCCTTTTAAAAATTGTATAAACAATTCATTTAAAACTCTTGTTGCCATGTCAACCCATGGGAAAACCTTTAAAATGTTCTTCTCAGAAACCACAACGTGTAGAGCTAAGATATTTGGTGTGAAATATTGTTAGAGGACCTCTACCAACTTCGTTCAAATTATTAATCTGTGATCAAATTTGGCTCCGCTCAGAGGGTGACTTCAAAAGGCCCATGTAGGAAAACTTAAAATATCTAGAACTCCTCGAGCTTAAGATATTTGGTGTGTGCTTTTAATTGATATGTTGCAACAAATTTCTTCTTTGTTCGCGCGCTAATTTTAGATATCTACATAGGTTCAATTATATAGTTTTCTTCTAAGTGTTAAGAAGTTGAAAAAAAATAACCATAGTTGTATTGTTATAGTGATATTTATTGATATTTTTCGCGTAGATCAAAAACAAAAATAGTCTGACACTTTAATACAAAATGAAATTCGTCTTCTAAATCTCTGCAAGTCTTCAGTAAACAAAACAGACACTAATAACGTTGTCCTCTTGGTAATATTTCCATACATCTGGCAGAATGCATTCTTAATGAATTCGCAGAAACACGTACTTTGGTTAGTTCCTTTCGTAAGTGTTTTGATAAATACTCCTCATAAATAAAACTTAGCTTAAAATGGCTGTAAAAATCTCGTAGTATTCCGTTGTTATTGATATATGTTGAAAAATATCAAAAATGCGTTTTTAAAGACATTAATAAAAATAGGTACTAAAGGGAATATTTGTTGTTACCTGGGCAACTATAAAGTTCACATCTAACTGCTTTTCTGTTGCTTCAAGTCAAGGGCCAAAAAACCCCCGAATATATCGTCCAATGAATGGAACAAGAAAGAAACACTGTCTATTTTCTATATTGCCTTCAAACATATGTAGAATAATAAAAGCTCGGGCAAAGAATAAATTAATTCATAATAATACTAGTTTGGGCAAGGGATCAACTACTTCATAATAATACAAGTTTGGACGAAGAGTCACTTAATTCAGAATAATACAAAGTTGGGCAAAGATTTTGATAATTCATAATCATACCGCGTTGAATAAATTATTAATTACTATAATGATACATGTTTGGGCGAAGAATTTACTTCATAATTATAGCAAAAAGATCCGCTTTTGTGAAGTGTTTATAACTTTTGAAGTGGTATCATTCTGTTATCAGGAGTGGTAAATTAGACATTAACAAGTGTGTTGATTGGATGATCCTACGCAAAGATTTATCTATAATTGAAGGCAATTATCCTTTTAATATCCCTAGGTTATCTTACCAATACCTAGGGGCACCTTTAACCTGGTATCTACTTCTGTTTATCAGACTAGTACTAGACAAACGAGTTTCAACTTGATGCTTCCGTACGATAAGAACTTGTTTAGTGTTACTGGAAACTGTATTACAGAATTCAAGTGTGCATGTTATGTAAACACTTGACACGTGTGTCGACACATACTACAAACTTAGCAAAACAGGAAATTTCTGCATTCATCCCTAAGATATATGCTGTCTTTATAACGGGTAAACATCCTTCACGGATTTAAAACTCCTACGTATCTTCAAGAACAAATGGACTATAAATTGTATCCTTCTATAGAGGTTTATTTCCGTTATATTATTGGTAAAGTCGTAAATTGCAATTGTTAACGAATGTCAATATGATGTAATTTAATAAGTCAAAATTAGGCATAAACATTGTTTGTTTTTTATTTACATGCTTATCGATAAGATTATTGAGACAGAGAACCGTTTTATTATAGTTTTTTATTACCAATAAAAGCCTGCAAAAAGTTACAGAGAAGTGACGTATCGTTCCTTGGGCTTAATAAGAAGTCAAGGGTTGCAGGAAAAATGGGATAAGAAACCAAACCAGAAACAAAACAAATTAAATCACATTTAGCGTCCACAGATAAGTATGTTTTTGTTGGCTTGTTGAAATTTCCTTTTGTAAATACATTCCCTTAGGCAATGCGAAAATTGCGAGGATATTGGATACAACATCAAAATTGATGCAAGTTATCCGGATTATGAATCAAGTCATTATTTGCTGTTTTTGCTCTAATTTTAAATGACCGTCCAAGAGGTGTTATATGTCTTATTGTGAAGACATGAATGTAATGAACTATGTGATATACTTTATTATAAAGAACACCCGGATAACCTAGAAATTCAAAATACAAATAGTCCACCTTACCATGTAGACATGTAGACTACTTAACTATAAGGGGAGGTTGCAATTTAGGGTTTGTGGGATTTTTATGATTGTCTTCTATCTCGGGAAGTCTTAGTCTATATACATATGCATAGCCTTAAATGCCCATTAGCTTTTTGAATTCAGTAATTTTAAAACAGAACAATACTAGTAATAAAATTATAGTACAATATAACAAATGTATTTTATTTGCTCTAAAACAATATTTACATAATGCCTTACTTTAGCCACATCTCGTAAAAATATTGACAGATGCTTTTGTCTTACTCTTTTGCAATATCATTGAAAAAATACTGTGCTACATATCTACATGTAGTTCTTGAAAATTTTGGAAATTTGTTTATTGCAGGCAAAAGTTAGTTTAACGGATAAGTCATCATTGTAGTTCACATAAGACCTACTTTAATTTTAACACCCAAAAAGCTAATGGGAATTTAAGTCTAACTGCACTAGATAATAGAAATTCGCAAGAAACAAAATGTCAACATGGTTTAACATCTACCTTGCCCGTTATTACATGATACAATTATAGTTTTCGTTTAGATACTGCTTTGAATACATAGATAAGAAAAGTATTCTGTCGGAAAAAAGCACATACAAAACATCAACCCTGTCCAAAACAAGAAATGCTAAACATCCGACCAGGTTCTGTCTATATTTGCATGCTACAGTTAATTTGCCTCACCTTTGCCTTTGGTTTTGTTCCAACTCATATTAAGACATCAACATTGAACCAGTGCTGGAGTAAGAATTTCACCCAGTCTTGGCTGTCAAAGGTGCGATTTCTTCCTAGATCTGCCTACTTAGTATAACAACCTCAATATCGACATTAGGAACTGTACATTGTAATGATAATAAACTGCCGTGTAACACCTAGATCAAGAATCAACGAAAGTTTAGATACAGTTCATGTAATTATATTACCGATCAAGTTATATATTAATCATGCTCAGTTGCATCTATTTACTTTTGCATAAGAATAACCTTAATTTTATACCGATTGACTTGTCATGTTAGCCAGTGAATTACGACATAAAAGGTTCCGGATCAATAATGTATCGCAAAGCACAACAGTGCAGTGCATTATAACTAAATATGTTATGTTTACTTGCAGATCAGGTTCTTCAATTCCAACAAGTTATCACCAACGTCGGGAACGCTTACAATAACGACACGGGTGCGTTCGTGCCTTCAGTAGACGGTACCTATGTGATTCATGCAACTGTCATGGGCATTGACATTCATGTCTATAACCACATGCATGCTTTCTTCGTTGTTGACGGCAATGTGTTCTCCAAGTTTTGAGTAACCTCCGGGGACCAGACGCTTATTATTGACATGAAGGTCGGACGGACGGTCACTGTAAGAAACGTCTATCAGGATGACGGACTCGTTGGACAACATTATTCCACATTTTCTGGATTTTTATTATACCAACATCCTCCATCGGATGTCGTTGTTGGCAAATAAACCATATCTCATCGAGTTTGTTTTATATCTATTTGTTAAATGTGCCCAGTGGAGATATGAATATTGGACATGCAGAATTTTTATATCAAGATGTATTTATATTAGCGTGTGAAAAGGCCAATACGTTGTTAATCTTGCTTATAAAGATATAGCTTTGTACAGCTAACGGTGATTTATGACAAGACCATAGGCAAAATCATTAATCAAACTCAAAAGCTGGTACCTATTGACTCTGTGACATGATTGTAACGAAGGCCAGTTTTAATTATCTAATTTTTAAATAAATCCTCGATATATCGACCACATTTGGGACCAATCAAAATCGGTCCTAACATTGATGTGGTATTGAGTTACTTGAGTTAAAACATTGAAGGAAAATTGAAGACTGGTTCAAATGAAATGGTCGTTATACAGAGGTCATGGTAATAAAGACGTTCTCTGTAAGTGAGGGTGTACTGTATGTCGATATAAACGTTCTTGTTGTACGATGCATCTTCGGTAAGCTGAGTTGTTTTATTAACGTTGCAACATCGACGATAAAGCAGTCACCATATTACTTACATACTACAAGAGTAACTTCCCTTGATTCATAGGATTTTGGCAATTTGATAAGAGTTTTATCATTTTATTTATGTTGTATCTGTCCATGAAAGATCAAGAGAGCAATTCTAATCAAACAAAACATGCAACAAAACACTAATATAATATGACAATATTCCCTTATATATATATGCTTATTTCGAAAACATAAGATCATAGATCCAACAGTACACGCACATAAACATACATTTGTAGCATCATTACTGAACAAAACTAGGGTTACAAAAGTATAGATTATAAGATAGTCGAAAAAAGAAGTTATAAGTTGCGATATAGTCAAAGCAATGAACGTATATTTGATTTATAACATGCATGTACACATGACTTCCATTATTTTTTTATTATCATTAATTTAATCAGTCAACATACTATAGGACATATATTTTTATAAAGAAAGAAATATGGTTTATAAATGATAAAGTTTAACAATTATTTATATAAATGGTTGAACATTATATATAAATATGTAGAGTGAATGAAAAATGTTGGACATGCAAGGTATGTATCTTATACTAGACAGTCTAAAACATTTATTATACATAAAATATATTAAGTTTCGTATGCATAATATTCGGAAGATAAATAATTGCATTTGACTGGTATAATATTATAATATACATACTTTTTATTACCTAAATCACAGTTTAAGGACATACAGTAAGTAATTCAACAAATCATCATTTGTACTTAACTATTGTTGATATTTGAAAATATCTGCATGGTAATAATTATTAAATATATAATTCTTTATAAAGGTTAATCAACATGTAGAACCTTCCAAACATAGGTTATGGACACATATACTCGTAGAAGAATATTATTACAAAATCAATAGTCATCTCAGAATTATATGTAGATATACAGAAAAAAGTAGAAATACCAAATCAATATTCAGACATAAAAGTTAGTATTATTATTCATGTTTAAAGAAATTTTCAAGGAGTTTCAGACAAATTAGACATTAGTTATAATAGCATAAGAACTGATCCCTTACTTTAAAAGCTTTTTGAACAAAAATTGCTAGATTTCTATTAATTGCTTTGTTGTCGGATGTCATCAGTTGTCTGTATTTAAGGACATTTGGTCTAGACCAGCAATATTTTTGGATATGTATTTTTCTGTCTTCAGTATAAAGTTGACACTCAAACATAAAATATAACTCATCCTCTAAAACACCACAATGTTCGCATTTCCTTTGGTTAAGTTCTATTTCATATGGCTTATGCCACCTGCCTGCTTCTATTTCCAATCTGCGAGATGACACTTTTAGCCTTCTAAGTGTATACATTGTATCTATATTTCTCTACATTGATTAAAATTAGATATGGCTGGAATTCATATGAGTTATTTGCAATTTTTAAATAGATTATATGAATTAGCTCTAGTAGAATCGCGAAGTCTTAAATCCCAGTTATGTATAAAAGTATCTTTTAATCTTCATTTGAATACAGATAAAAAAAGCCTTTAAGTTAGTATTTCCCACTGCTTGTGCTAGCCATACTTCATTAAATCCCATTGAGATTGACATATTCCAGACCAATTTGATTTTCACCCATTATCTTATTACATTAAGTGTTCTAATTGTTAATAAATTGTTCTTCCCATTTCTTCACAAAATCATTTTGTGTTGGTTTCACTCCTTTAGTAAGCTTTTACAGAACTTCAATTGTACTATCTCAAGTGTCATAGATTCTTTCAACCCACACATATCAGACCCATAATTCAATATAGGTAGTATAAGCTTGTCAAATAGATCTAACTGTATTTTTATAGTCATACAAGGAAATCTTGAAATAATTGACTTTATTTAAAAGTTGCTTTCCATGCCTGTCCAGCTAATGTTTCATAAGTTTTGTAAATTTTAAGAGCCACCACATGTAAATACTTTGCCAAAATATGTAAACTTATTTACTGTTTTTCTAGCACTTCACCCTTATATATAAATCACAAAATTCTTCTTAGAGCCCCCCCCCCCCCCCCCCCTTCTAAACACCATTACTTTTTTTTCTATGTTCACATTCAATTTGCATTTATCGCAATATTCCTCCAGTAAAATAAGTCCTCGTTTGAAATCATCTTCTGATTCAGCCAGGATAGCGAAATCATCAGCATATAGAATTATAACAACTTAAACATTCCCAGGTCAATCATTGCCCTTAAAATCATTTAAAACAAAATGCTATTCATTATTATCCAGATACATTGCAAACAGTAAAGGGGATAAGGATTCGCCTTGTCTTACTGACCAAGTGGGTACAGAAACTCATTTATTATCTTATTATTAAACTTTATTTGTGACCTTACGTTATTGTACTTTGAACTCCTACCTTAATTACAATTTATACCGAAGTATGTCTCTTACCAAGAAGTCAGATGCCTTAGTAAAATCTACAAAAAACAACATAAAGTTTCTTATTTCTATTCAAAAACTGTTTAATCAAATTATGTAAAACAAAAGTATTAAAAATTGTTCCCATATTCCGTCTGAATCCTGCCTGTGCTTCAATACTAGTATATACGTGATAGTTTTCAGCCCATCTATTTAATTGATTGTTGATAATATTGTGAATAATTTGCCAAAAGTGCTTTTTTTATTTGCAGTATTCACATCTCCTAAATGGACAATAAATCCTTCTGTCCAGTCTTCTGGGAAATATTTCATTGCAAACAACAGACAAAAGATAATCACATTCAATTCCATACTTAAAGAATTCACTTATCGAGAAGTCAGGGCCTGCTAATTTTCCCACTTTCAGACTTAGTAACTTCCATGTTGATGGATGGAACATCTAACTCTTCAAACACAATGCGTAATATTCCATCTAAGAATTTATTACTGAAGTGTAAAATGTCTTCATCTGGTTGAAAGAATATTGAATCTGGGTCATTCATTGCTTTAGAATATTTAAAAATGTCATTAGAAGTGAGACTTGTTTTATTACTTGTTACGGTACCTTTAAGTCATTAGAAGTGAGACTTGTTTTATTACTTGTTACGGTACCTTTAAGTCATTAGAAGTGAGACTTGTTTTATTACTTGTTACGGTACCTTTAAGTCATTAGAAGTGAGACTTGTTTTATTACTTGTTACAGTGCCTTTAAGAAGTTTCCAGTATTGTTTTGAAACTTAAACCTTTTGTAGTTATTTGAATGTGATTTATCATATATAAATATAGTTTTGTTCAGTTTATTTACACAAAGGCATATTTGCCTATTAACATATATCCAGTACATACATGTATAGAACATTTATGTGATAATAGAATAATGTATACAAATGCATCAATGTAACTGAGAGATAAGTGTAATTGGAAAAGAAATGTATCATACAAGTTGAAATAAATTAGACATTAACTTTCATGAGAACTTATGAAAAACAAATGGAAAGAATGAGACGTAAGGGAGAATTTGTCATTCATAAAGTACATTTTGTCTTCTGTCTGAGCTTTTATAGATAAAGTAAGATAAATTACGAATAACTGTTTTGTTATTTGATGACATTAGATCAATTAATTTAGGTATATTCGGTCGATTCCAGAAGAATGTTTTATATGAAGTTTCCTAATATTACGGTATAAAGGGCATTCAAAATTAAAGTGAAATTCATCTTCTAATGAATTACATAGTCTACATTTACGTTCAGAGCGCGGTATTTTATTCGGTTTAGCCCACCTTCCCATTTCTATTTCTAATCGATGATTGGGTGTAATAAATCTAATTAAAGACAGTCGAAATTTTGGTATAGTAATGTAATCAAGATATGGTTTGAAGCCAAAATACGAAAACAATTTATAAAAGGAAGTTCTAGATGATGTTTCTATTTCACCATGCCATTGTTGTATGAAGTTATTGCGAGTTCGTTGTTTAAAAATATTCAAAAAATAATCTACGTTACCAACACCTTGAAAAACCCATACGTCGTAAAAACCGAAGATTTATAAATATGTTTAACTTTAGAGGCCCAATTAATTGTATTCGGGTTTTGATCAAGATCATGAATCATCATATCATAAACTAATTTAATGTATTTATTATCCGTTTAATTTACAATGGTAAACCAGTAACGAATAACATGGTATAAACGATTAATCTTAAGTGGACATCTTCCCAATTCTCCATATATGAAACAATTTTGTGTTTGCATTTTAACTCCAAGTAATTGTTTACAGTATTTTAAATGTATTTTTTCAATATTAATTGCATCTAATGCTCCCCAGATTTATGCACCGTAATTCAGAATTGGTAACACCAGTTTATCGAATAAATCTAAGCGGTGACTAATTGATATATTAACAAATTCAGAAATGTACGATTTTAATTTATGAGTGGCTTTCATAGCTTGTCCACATAGCATTTCAAAAGTATTTTGAATGATCCACCACTGCTGAAAACAATACCTAAGTAGGTGAACTTAGAATCTATTTCAATTTCCGACCCATTCTATATAAAAGATAACTTATTTTTTATACAATCTTTTCTAAATATTAAAACGTTCGTTTTGTTTACGTTAATGACTAATTTTCATCTTGTACAATAGTCGTGTAAAATGTCTAATCCCTGGTGTAAACCTTCTTTCGATTTAGAAAAAATAACGATACCGTCTGCATATAGCAATAAAAACAATTTCAAAGTCCCTATATCAACACCCTCAAAACCGTTCAGCATTAAATATTCTTCTTAATCATTAATATACATGGAAAATACAAAGGGAGATAAACAATCACCCTGTCGAACACCTAGAAAAAATTCAAATTGATCACCTAGTTCGTTGTTGTGTATAATTCTCGATTTTACATTAGAATAAAGAGATTTAATGATGTTTAACATTTCACCTCTTACACCATATTGGATTAATTTATAGAATATGTTTTCCCTGACAAGATAATCGAATGCTTTAGTAAAATCAATAAAACATACAAACAATTTTCGTTTTTTGATTATGAATATGGTCAATTAATCCGTGTAAAATAAAAATATTATCTGTAGTCCCCATTTGTCGCCTAAATCCTTCTTGTGCCTCTATATAGACAGAGTAATATATACAATCTTAATAATATATCATAATCATTTTATAAAAAGAAATTACTCAGATCAGAGGCATTTTTACAAATGAAATCGTTGTTGATGGGTATGAAAAAAGTGAGATGTATATACATATACTCATTCCCCTATATATCCTGTTAATCTTGATAGTGTTGTTTCTCATGAAAATAAGTTTTTGACGTAATTTAACATTGACATGAGTTTTAACATGGTAGATTTACAAAGTCACGAAAATATTGACAGTCACGTAGATTGATTAACACTTTTCGTAGATAAATATTGTCAAATACATCAGTATCAATCTTATGATTCATAGAATCTATATGAAAAAGTGACACTCTGTCCGTCGGAGATGATGAACTCTGAATTTATTTAAATCATATCTAATGTAGCCTTTTCTGCACGTGTTTCATCATTTAGACTTGTGTATACATTTGCTGGATTGTCATTATCTTCCACACTGTTATCTGACATCGCTATGTTCTCAAAATCTTGGTTCACGCATGTCGGTTGTTTATTCCTTTAGTAGATCAATATATTCGATTATGATATATACCAGAACTTAACATACAATGTGAAACAATAAATGAGGACAATTTTCTCAAATTCATAACAGTTGCGTCACTTTCATCTACATGTAAGTCTAATTTAATTCTAACAATTGCAATACATAAATATGAATTGTCAGGCGAAGAATTTTCATATATAGACATAGATAAGTCATAAAACAAAAATGTAAATACGTACACATTTGATGAAGTTCTTGATTGATCTGCAAAATACGAAATATACAAAGACTAACATAGAATTGTTTAAAATATTCCAACTATTCAAGAGATTTCCAAAACTATGCACATGGGGTAATTAAAAGAATGTCTGCCAACGTGAAACACGCCAATAGCACCAAGTAGCATGCATATGTATACGTAGTATGCATGTATTAGTTTATTGAATGCACTAAATCATTAAAAACTTGTAGACTAAAATCAACATACCTTGGTTCAAGTTGGCTCTCATTAGCTTCAGTGTTATGTAACCTGAATACCCAATTAGCAACATATTGATCACACCAAGTACAACACCAACTATGATAGTTCTTGTGTCTGTTGTACATTCTTTATATTTCAATTCTGAAGTAAAACAAGCTTGACAATTGTAAGTATGTGCATCTTTATCTTAATCAAATACAGGCGGATCCAATAATGACTTAAATCAAAAGAATAATTAAATATACGAGTACAAGTAAATCATCGGGTTTTAAACATAAAAAGTAATACTTCCATATTAGGATGAATTTAAATGAAACTTTTGAAATATTAATCGGGCATATAACATAATTATATTAGTATAACTAAAATAAAATTAAAAAGTTGCTAGATTGTAATACCAAGCATGCAATAACAGTTTAAAATTAATAAGTACACTAGGTAAATAAGCCCTGGAGTACATATTGTTCAAAGCAATGCATACAGATACAGTAATGATTGATAACAACATACAAGAACGTCATAGTAAGTAGTACGTACTATACATTATCAAAATGAATATTGACTGCTCAGTGTCAAATACAAAACGAAACATTAAAATTAACAGTGGTCAGAAAAACATGTAATTCTTCAATTCGATGCAGCAAATTAACGCAACTTAGGCGTCATTGTTAATTTATTAAATCAATATGTTTTAAAAAGAGTGAATGTTCAAAAACATCATGTGAGAAAAGTTAAGAACGTTCTAAAACTTTAGGCAGCATCTCTTTAATGAATTCTATTATTTTCGGATCGGAATTTTAAAATGTTCCAAACAAGTTATTTCCTCTTTAGAGCATTCTAAAGTAATTGGTCTACTATTTGATATTATTGTTTTTCCTTTCTTTTTTCTTTTTGGTTGTTGTTGTAAAATTATGTAAGACTGTGTAAAATTACCATGAAATAAAGGGTAAAAGAAAAATCTTTAGCAGTATTGGTCTTTTTTCGTTTCTTTTTAGCTACCTATCTATTGAAAATGAACATAAAACAGGGGTAAAAGAGGAGTGTATAAATCATCTTTTAAAAGTATATTATTAACCGGTTTATATTACCATTGTTCCTGGTTGTTGTTGCAACGATTGTTGATGTTGTTGTAGTTGCTGATGTTTTACTTGTTGTCGAATGTGTTGTTTTACTTGAAGTAACTGTTGTTGTTTTATTTGTTGTGGAAGGTGTTGTTTTATTTGTTGTGGAAAGTGTTGTTTTAATTGTTGTGGAAGGTGTTGTTTTATTTGTTGTGGAAGGTGTTGTTTTACTTGTTGTCGAAGGTGTTGTTTTATTCGTTGTGGATGGTGTTGTTTTAATTGTTGTCGAAGGTGTTGTTTTACTTGTTGTAGGTGCTGTTGTTTTACTTGTTATCGAAGGTGTTGTTTGATTTGTAGTCGAAGGTGTTGTTTTACTTGTTGACGCTGCCGTTGTTTTACTTGTTATCGGAGGTGTTGTTTTACTTGCTGTCGACGGTGTTGTTTTACTTGTTGTCGCAGGTGTTATTTTAATTGTTGTCGCAGGTGTTGTTTTACTTGCTGTCGAAGGTGTTGTTTTACTTGTTGTCGCAGGTGTTGTTTTATTTGTTCTCGAAATTGTTGTTTTATTTGTTGTCGCAAGTGTTTTTTTACTTTTTGTCGATGGTTGTGTTTTACTTGTAGTCGAATGTGTTGTTTTACTTGGTGTCGCTGGCGTTGTTTTACTTGCTATGGCATGCTTTGTTTTACTTGCTGTCACAGGCGTTGTTTTACTTGCTGTCGCAGGCGTTGTTTCAATTGTTGTCGAATGTGTTGTTTTATTTGTTGTCGAAGCTGGTATTGTACTGTTAGTGGTTGTTGGAACGACGACTGATCTTACACCAATGCTGAAACCTTTAAACTCAGTATTCACGTCTGATTCAAATACCGCAAACATAACATAGCCCGTTGTTTGACATAAGAATCCTGCAGTTTTGTTGTCACAAAGTGTTGCTATTTCGGGAGCAGATTCATTGAAGCCTGTAAACAATCCGAGAGTGTTTGAAATTATTTACATTATCTGAAATTGCTCTTTTATCAACACATAAACCATTTTGTCAACTACACACTTAGCTTGTGTCGTCTGAGGATTATCATCACCATGAGTAGTTTATTCACATCCAAATGCCAAATAATTAGAAATCATTATATTACAGAACGCAACATCAGCAAATTTAATTATTTCTATTTATTTTATGAAAGGCCGCGTGGAATGAATTCGTAAATTGTGAATTTGTTATCCGATTAACACAAATAAAGCGTAGTTCTACGTCGATAAAGGAATATTTCACGTCTGCAAGATGTGGCAACTTAATTTATCGTCCAGAATTTATACATACATATGTATGACTATGTTCTTGTATGATTTTCATATGATGTGAAAATCAAATAAGCACAAAGTCATACATATGTATACATACCGTCATAAATTGTTATTTTATCATAATAGCACTTATGATTTTTGTCCTCTGTCTCCAAACTGAACTCATTTATAGTCAGAACTAGTATATGGTTTTGATAAGTTGTTGTAAACCGATAGTACCATGTCATATTACTGAAATAAAATACAAAGAAATACATACTACTAATCATTATAGTTCTATATTTCACGGCAATATACCCTACAATATGTTCCATACATATCACACATGATCAAGAAGACCTGGTCGAACATGTAACTAATGATCGAAAAGGTCTAAGGTTATGATTTTGTTAAAAAGTCGTTTTATATTATATATACTTATCAAAGTAATTCTGACATGTGTATGTAGATATGAAGAATATGAAAATTGTTTTATCTAATGCACGCTTTGTTGAGCCGAATAGAGCTTACGCAGGATAGCACTTACGTAAATGGCAATCACTATTCGGTGAAGAGGCACGCTCTCGAAGATAAGAGCTTATCATTTTACAGGCGTTCTACGAATAGCACTACGTTTCGATGTGTTATTGATATATAGATAACACTTTCTTTTCGAGCCTTATCTTAATATAGAGATGGCATGACTACGATTCACTTGATTATTACTTACAATAATTCCCGTTTGAAATGCATTACTTATTTATGACTAAAGCAATTAAACGATGTTTAATGATGGGTTTTCACTTATTCGACCTGTCTGCATGCTATATATCTTTGCATCATAGTTATTCCAATATTCAGTTATCGTCATCATAATCAGAATAGTATTTTCTCGGTTTCATAATATTTCAGCAGAAATATAAACATAGTATTTTAACAATATTCGTCAACATTCTATAGCGTTATCATTATTGTATTATCGCATTTTCATCATCATTCTATACATATATATTCAGATGAATATGTACTCATTTTTGGTTATTCTTGAATAAAAAACGTGACCTTAATTTTACTCATAGAATGCCTATTCTGTTTAATATATAACAATTAATGCATGTAATGCAAATATAATAATTCAAATATCACCCGACGAAGCAATTTGTAGAGTGCTATAGAGCATATTAAACAGGCCTGAAAAAAACCTTATGGGGTCAAAATTACATCAATCTGGAAAATCATAAGCTCGATTCGAAGCAAAAGGCTTCTTCTCTCCGAATAGAGCTTATCATAAGCGCTATTCGTTAGACAGAGCCGAATAGAGCTTACCACAATCGCTATTCGGCGCTGTGAAACAATTCACCTTACGAATAGAGCTTATATATGTAAGCGTTATTCGGCGTAAGCTCTATTCGGCACAACAACTCTTTGAGTCCTATAGGAACCTTGCGATTGGCTTGATACACAGTTATCATTCCATACATACAGAATCAGTGATGTCTTGTTTTAATCTTCACCTAATTATACTATGCATTACATGCATGCTAAGAAACTACAGATTTGTGTCTAGCGATACCCAAGATCTAATATTTAATGTCATAAGTGGTACATGTACCAACTTGTTGCATTTAACACACGGATGATAAATTATGTGGATTACACTTACGGGCCATAATCAAGACCAGAATCATATCCCGGAGATGTCATATTTACACTCGTCAATCCTACTGTCTTATTGATGAATTTATCTGAAATCAAAGTAAATTACGTACTGTCATTACGAAGGACGATGGATGTTATATACTGCCACATCAAGTCCTGTACTATTTAACGTCGCTTTATTTCATCCCCATAAGGTTGCCAGGAGAATATTTTGTACTTTTTTAGGTTTTGGAAGGTGCATGATTTGTCACATTCCTATGTTAACATTTCATATCATTTAATTGTAATCAGATGCAGAGAGTGATGTATTTAAATAAGTGAATGTCGGTAAAATACATGACAAATTCAAATGCGTAGAATTAAACCCGCGTATCCGCTGTTAGCCAATTAAATTGCGCGACTATGTGTTACTGTTTTGCATATTGTTATACTTTCGGTTTTCGTTCGATATGTCAATAATTTCTCTACAGACGTATGCATACATTTGCAATAATATACCGTCGATGTTTGTTTGATGCCTTTTTGATATTATCTTGACTTTACAGGACGAATTCTTGTCTAATCGTATTGATTTACGCTTTACACAAAAAGGCGACGTAAACATCGTTTACCCTGATAGTGTTTAATGCAGTGATGTACTGTTGTATTAAAATTCAGTAGTGTTGGTGTTGATACTTAATATGTGTTATCACTTGTTTGTATATTACAAAGAGTTCTCCGTGCAATTTCATTATTTATCTTAATTTAATTCACAATTAACCTTTTCAATGATTCATTTTGTTTTATTAAAGCTAAATGACTAGTAATAAGCATGTCCTTCTCCAGTGTCAAACACAATCATATATTCCCTGCATTATATATAAATGTTAAGTCGGTCCGTTAGTGTAAATGTTAAAAATATTTGCATTGGTACGAACGATATGTGCATGGAAAAATCACCTTCCGACAGTACTTTCAGTTCTTTGATTTTTCAGGCAGTAATGCATTTTCAGATGTTTTAAGGATTCTGATTCTCCTAGTTTGCAGTGTTCTTTACGAGTACTCTAGATAGAAACAATTATCATAAAACACTTGTCTTGACATCTGTGTGTATGATTGGTATTTGGTAATGCGGAAAATAATATAAATCACATCGATATTGTTATTAGCGAAAAAGTTCCGGTGTATACATAATAGAATTGCCCAGATAAAACAAAATTTGTTGAGATTTTTCATAATTATCTTAGTGTTGTATATACTGTATATATTCTCATGTTCAATTTACTATTCTTGTTATTCTATATAATGTTTTATGGCTTTAATAAAAGCCCATTTAACAACACACTTTTGTCTGTTCTTATTTTGTTTTAACAAGCTGCTCAAACTCTTGATTTACACGCAACCACTTGATGGCCATAATAGAATATTGTTGTATTATTTGAGGACAACGAAAGCATCGTTAGACGAACCACCTGGTTCTAATTTAATTCTTACAACTTTGAAATTATATAACAGAAAACATCTTTTATTGATGTTAAGTATTGTTTTCGGTTACGTTTGTTCCCTAGATGCTGGTAAATGCAATACGAAAGCTGGGTAACAAGTGCACACAAATGTTATGAGAATTAATATCTTATAGTTTATCTCAATGACATGTGTAGCAATTTTTCTTCAGCGCACATCTTTTATGCTGAAACAACGAGATGCGATGTTCCACATTGTTTGGCATATAGACATATAGTAGGCTTTTTACCTTGATAGTACATGTAAGATCAGTGACGGGTTTTTTTTCATCATTTGTGGACCAAACACTGATACTGCCACCTGTGGTCCAGTCTAGTGCATCTTGCTATTTGGTAGCCCGAATGGTCGTGCTCTTGAAAATCAGCCGAAACTCTTTATATCAATGCAAAGGACTTAGGATAAATTGTTCGATCTAAATGAACTTCGATGCATAAATTATTAGAGAAATTCGCTGTGTTTATTACATTTTGGAGCGATCGTCGGTGTGTTGTAATAATCATTTAATCGTGTTATAAGATACGGAACACGGTATTTATACGTTTCGATGTATTTATTTTAGCAACATGTCGCAAATAAACAAAACATTATAAACATATTCATACAGACTAATTTTATAATCGCGAGCGTGGACACTGACTTGTTTACGCAATTGTCATTAATTAAATATCGATTTCGGAGCTCAATACAAAAAATGTCCGATCAGGTGAGAAATGATGACTTAATTGGTTCGACAGAGACGGTCACTTTATGGTTCGATATAGATGGTCACTTTACTGTTGAAAATCTATGTTTGGGACCGTTATACCAGGTGTTTACGACAACGTACCCACAGACAACGGAGTATATTATTTTTGGAGACTTTATTTAAATATTTTAAATGCATTCCAGCAGATATTGCAACGTCTGATACATCTAGGTGATAGTTTCCCCTGATTTTAATTTTAGGGTGGAAACAGGGACTACATAAAGAGTACCTCGTGAACTGTAGAACCATATGACCAGATTCATGAGATTCATGAAACATCAACGGCTTGTATTTTTGATGGAGTAGATGATCACTTTAGTTTCGGGATCAGTTAAGTCAAAATAACAAATTCGTTTGGTCTGAAACTTCAAAAATGTTATATAGGCCACATTCTAGTATTGAATTGCCGGATGCGATTTTGCGCCGTACAAACATTTAACTTGTAAATAATCCTAGTGTCTTGTATGCTTTATTACAGTCATGTTTCATCAATTTGTGTGTTCGATGCTAGATTGTTAGTTGGTAAATTAATTCCGAACAGTGCACCCTACTTATGCATTCTAGTACTTCTAGCGATGTCCTGCCAGCCCCCCCCCCCCCCAGTTTTTGTACGTGTCATATTTTTCAATAGTCGAAGGTCTTTGACGATGATACGTATACATTACATTGCAGTTCATCGTCAAAGTCATTTGTTTTTTAAAAGCTAACAGGTAAACGGTTCGTTTTCCTATTTAACGAACACATTTCCGTAAAACCTATGTACAGTACGATGAATTATAGTAAAATCTATCAACATGACTAAATGCATACCTTCAACGGGCGAAAGGTATCATATATTTTGCCGATGTTTCAGACTACCTTTTGACTTTGAAAGAGGACAATTCCATAACTAAAATGGTCAACAAGCCGAAATAAAAGACCAATTTAGTTATGGTATCAGAACTAACTTTTATCAGCAACAACCAGCCAAGCCTTTACTTTTTAAAAGGAAACTTTATTTGACTGTCTTCACAACGCGTGACTTCAGCACGTTGGGTCACAAAATTTTTGAAAAAAGTTAAAACCAAATTATTGCTCTAATATAAAACTAAATAATTGCTCTGAACTTACCTGGCTGACCCGTCACTCCATACAATGTCAATACCAGCATTGCTATAATGTACTCGCTCATTGCTTTTGTTGTTTTGCGTGCTTTGTTTAATTCCTTCTCAATAACTTTAGAGAACCAATACCAGTGGTATATATAATAAATCGACAATTTCTAATTTGATAAAATTCTACTTTTTATCAAGTTTTCAGTATCTAAATAAAACGTCTACTTGTCATCCAAGGATTAAACTCTAAAAAGAAAAAAGAAATAATGCTTTTGATATTTGATATATACCGCAGTATATCTCGAACCGTTCATTGGGCAGTACCTGTGTCGATTTTTTCAATACCAGAATTTAGCGAAACTAGAGTACGCGTTTTCAAATTAATTTCATGACAGAACAATTGAAAGAGGAAAGCATCTATTCAGTCAAAAATAAACACTACAGTAATCCAGGACGTTTTTGTCGACTTTCAGAACAGCAATACTTCGCAAGTCAATGTTTTGTTGCAATTTGCTTCAAAACTGTTATAATACGTTTATTATAGAGTTCTAAAGTTCTCAAAAGATAATATCTATGGTCACGCCACGCAACACAACACAACTCAGTAGTTTATTTTTAGCCATAAAAATGCTTTCCTCATAATCGAATTTAATGTGCTGCGATACCCTAAGACAATCTATGAAAATAAAGTACGTTTCTAAAATGATTTAAATATTCAACATAAGATAACAATGTCATATATATACAAAGAGATTACACACGTGTGGCTTGTGGAAAATCGTTTATTCGAAATGAAATAATCTAAAAAAATTAATATATAGAGGATCTTACAGAGACAACATGCCAATAGTATAGACGCACTTCCCCTTTGATAACAAAATAGATCGATGAGTTATGCAGATAAAATAAATGAACAAATAAAATACTACATTATATACTTTGTATCTGAATGACATTTAGTTTTTATGGACTTCCGTAATAAACGGATTAATTGAAATATGTTTGTTTTGATAGCATGATAACACGCCGTATGTTTTAGGGTGATAATATACCTATACACCGTTAAGTTACACTTGTTATGGATTTATTAAACAGCTATTTTGATAAAAGTTTAATACTAACTGATTTTTTCATCACCAAAATGAAACGTATTCAGTACAACCTCAAAGGTGTAAACTGCGAAAGGTCATAAAATAATCTCACAAAAATAGTTTCGATTATTCATTTGCGTGTATGCGTTTAAATGATCATTCAGTTTTATTCAATAGATGAAGGATGAACGGATTCAGAATATACCTAATATCGTCATTTAATTCGTCAGCGAACATGACCTGCGCCAAGGGTTCGAAATAAAGCCAGTCCAACAATGAGTTGCGAATATAAGGGGATATTTTACCTTATTACATGAGCATTATTACACTAAGAGTAACAACTAATAAATTCTAATTTTCTAACAGGGAAATCTCAATAGATCAATTATGTCGAATAGTTGTGATCACATGGGTTGTTAAAACATCATATACAGTCAAACTTGTGTTAGCGGTCACCTTCGAATGAAGCCACCCTTCAAAAAATAAGGTCATGTAATTAAAAACGGTTACTTTTAAGGACAAAATGACCTCTGAAATAAGTTCACCTGTCTATAAATACCACATTTTGTCTTTCCCAATGATGGCCTTTGTTCATAGGTTTGACTGTATGTAGAACTATAAAAATAATGATAGGAATAAACAGAGCATCACAACAGTTTATATTAAAAAAACACTTAGCCATACATCAGCCTTTAGATTTGGTTGATTGAATTATTCATAAATGTTAGAACAGCGAGAAGATATGAAAAAGTTATTTATATGTCCATATATTTTTTGTTTAGGGCCTCAGATTGGCCCGGGTACACCAATTTATTTTCCACGTCTATCTGGCTTCGGGTCGGAGAATTGTCCCCATTGACCTTACAAAAACAATGTTAAATGCAATATAATATAAATCCGAAAGTTTTTTTTTTGTATTTGTTTTGTGAAACCATGCGATTTCGTTTATTTTTTTTTCAATTCACAAATAAATTACATACACGAAATTATGCAGTTTATAAAATAGTATGATAATATGAAACTTTTAACTAAACACATACATATAAATACATGTACATTTCACTCAAAACTGTTAGGATAAAATAAATACAATCGTAAGTTATTACGATGTGTAGAATACACCTTCTATTGTCCTATGTTGAAACGAAAATCAAAGGATAATAAGATGTATATGTATTTCTTTTTACAGTAGTTCAATTACATGGTAGAATGGAAGTATATAATAATTATGAAAGTTATTACTAGTATTATTTTATACATTTTTTCGGTGTCATATTTAAGGTATTGGAGACTGATCTATATAAATGAGAGTATTTAGATGGTCGTAATGAAAAAGTATTCGGTTAACGAGGTTGTACTTTATGTAGATATAAACTTTCTTGTACTACTCATCGCATAGCTTGGAAGAACTGTGTGCCTTTTGTAACATCGTAAAATCGATGATATAAGTCAGTGAATGTCACTTATTGGTATGACTTACATACTGCAAGAGTAACTTCCCTTGGTCCTCAGGTTTCGCAAATTTTAAAAGAGTTTCGTCCCTTCATTCATGTCATTTCCGATCATTAAAGATCAAGAGAGCAGCACTTATAAATACACTCAACACGGAACAAAACAAATATGGCTAATAGGAAATTGTTGGCTGAATACAGTATTGCTAGGGAACTCGGATATATTGAAGTAACCGATACATACATGTAGTATTTAACCCAGAACGCATCCTTGTTAATTTCATTGCTATAGATACTGTACAACAGGGATACAACCAAGTATTTTCTGGGTCCTTATCAATTAAGTAGCCATGTTATACTGTATATGGATTCATTTATGCTTATGTCAAAAATAGAAAAAAACATAATGTTAACTAGTATGTATGAAAGACAAACAATAAGTTCCAGATCAAAGAATGAAAATGTTTTGTATACTTGAATATTTATGTAGAAATACCAATACAGCGGAACACTGCAAGATGAACCCTGATATAGGGCACAGGCATCGGTAAATCACAGTCACTTATAAGAAAACATACAACAACACTCACAGATATAAAAATACGATTTTATTGTCAAACACACTCTTTGTACAAATTTTAATCAAAACAAATATGCAATTAGCATTTAAACGGTAGAGAATGTTAAAACCATTTTTAGAGTAAGACGTATAAAAGAAATAATTAAACTTATCAAGGACCAATTCATATACAGTAAAACCTCTCCAGAGCGGCCCTCTGTACAGCAACAACCTCTCCATAACAACATCTTCAATTTTCCCCTTAGTTGATACTTACAATAAATGTAACCTCTGTAGAGCAACAACCTCTAAATAACGGACAATATTTGCAGCTCCCATAGGGTGTTGCTCTACAGAGGTTGTACAGTACATGTAGTTGGTATATTGGGTCCTAAATATGGTTTTACCGTACTGCTTGAGAAATGTGTTATCATCACATTACCTAGATCGATATTGTTAAAGCAACCTGCACGTTCAAGTTATTATTACAGGGATAAAGAAAGAGATGTTATATACATTACACAATAGATTAATCTAAAAACACAAATTTGCTAAACTTTCTTTTCTTGGCTCATAAAAATACAACCAACGCTTTAGTGTTAATAAAAATAAATATGAAAAATAAAAAAAATACTTTTGATCCGTTCATATATTTCATAAAAAATCTTAAACACAAATAATTATCAAGCATAAAAATCAGCCACACTTACTTGGGTACACAAAAAGCATTTAAAACAAGTAAAATATTGCACACAAAAATGCGTTTACGTCAATGATTTATATAATACTGTCAGGCAAAATGGTTGAATGTAATGTTTTATTAACAAAATAAAACATGATAAAGGGATACAACTCGAGAAAAACATCATATAATTATAGTCAATAGAACTTATATAGTTACTTTTAAGGTACTGAGTCATTCACATATTCCTCGATATATTTTATTATAAAAAGAATTAGAGAGCTTAAATCAAATGTTTGCAGATTGCGAAAAATAAATTTAAAAATCTAGAGTTCAGTCCCTTAAAAATGAAAATGGGTTTCAATGCACAGCTGTAATACTGAAAGGTATTTTAACATGGAGACCATACATTTTAATGATACAAACAAATCTGAATCCGTTTCAGAAAACTTCCTAAAAATAATAAACAAGCAATAAATTAGGAAACTATACTACATTGTAGTCATAACTTTCTAAATGAAAATAATTTGAAAAAAAAGCAAGAACATTTACGGCAAAGTTAGCACTTCTTAAATCCAAAATCGTTTCAATGATATACACGTGTGATATTCTTCTCAAATAAACAGGCGCTGAAAAAACAATGAAATAAAACATCATTTATTTAGGATCTGGATGAGTCATTTTTTCATCTATGTCAAATAGATACGTCTATTAAACTAAGCCCTGATGAATTGGAATCAGACATCAATATGGTTTTCTTTATAAATCACTGATTAATCATTTACATTTTGTTAAAGTTACCGATACATTTACGTTACGACAACATACACATTTTTTATTTCATAATATTATGTTCAATGTGATCATGAATTGGGAATTATTTTGATAACCTATAAATAACCTTCTTGAACTATGTATTTTTGCTGTCTCGAAAATTGTCTAAAATTGCAAAACAAAGAAATAAAAAATGTCTTTGAAATTATATTTGGACCTTTAGAGAAAAGCAATTAAATTAAAGTACCCTTTGTCGGGATATGGGTGGGGCTAAATTAATAGGAAAGAAAGGTATACATCAAATTGTAAATGAAAAAACAAACATGATAAAAAGCAAACAAGAACAAAATATGAATTATTGAAGCGATGCTTAGCTACATACAAAAAAAATACTGCGGTAAGCAATATCATAACGTTAAACCTATCACAGTGTTTTGGTCGACATTCCCTTTCTGGGTGAAATCCTCATCATTGTATAATTACGACTAGTTATTGTCCTTACGTTAAACACTTGACCAAGTTCCCAACTTCTTGTCAATGGAAACACACGATTGCATGGTCGAATAAACAAGAATATGTTTAGATGTCCGCAAGTATACTTGTACGAATCATATCCGGTCATTGTGGACATCAACTTGATTCCAAATAATAAGTCAAAGGTAGCGCCAAAAGCGGGAAAAGTTCACAAGCATTGTTTATTACAAAAATATCTTCTGAGGGCCGTTAGGTTGATTTTTTGTAAAAACCAACAACACACACACAGTTTTGTGGTAAGAATTAAAGGGGCGAACTTATTTTTGAAATATGCATGTTTTTCTTTAAGTCATGTTTTAGTAATATATACATCAAAGACAAAGGTTAGACAATAGATTTTACTAATGTATTGAAATTAGTCTGTTTAATTTTCGGGGTTGATCTTGGTCTTCATTTTGTCCATAAAAATGTATCAATAATGAATTATATTCGATTCTCGTCAAGGTATATGGGAACTTATTGGTGGAAGCAGGTTGGCTTTCCCAGTTGGAAGATCAATGTCAAATAGATTCGTCTTCACTTGGACGATCTCTCCCGGCGGCACGGTGGTTTTAGAGAAATCAATCGGTTGGACCATTGTCGTATTGCCACGACTCCACAACACACGTTTTGTGTTGATGTCCCCACTAACAGCAGACTGTGGCCTCTTCTTGGACTTGATGCAACAAATGATGAGTACAACTAGAAGTATAAGCAGGAGCAGACCACCCACCGCGCTGCTGATGATGATAATCAAAGACGTGTTGTCATTGTTGTCGGGACCATCGTCTAAATGGAATAGAAATAAACTTAAGTATAACACTACCAAGTGGTTGGACCCACAGGTGGCTGTATCAGTGTTTGGTTCAAACAAAACAAATCCCGTGAATGAGCTACTATTACTATCAAGGTGAAAAGCCTGCTTTATGTCTATACGCCAAACAATGTGGAACATCGCAACTCGTTTTCAGCATAAAATACCCGAGTGATGTATCAAGCGATCTGATTGGTCGGATATGTGCGTACAATAGAATGTTCATTTCATGCCGACCAATCAGATCGCTTGATACATCACTTGTGCTTGACTCAAAATGGCTTGCAGCGAAGTTAAATAACGAAAGGGACACAATTTTGCCGTTTTTACAGTTATTAGATGTAATTGAATGAGATTTTCGGTAAGAATGAATATCTTATAGTTTATCTGAATGGCATGCGTAGCGATTTTCCTTCAGCGCACATCTTTTATGTTGAAAAAACGAGATTCGATGTTCCACATTGTTTGTCATATAGACATATAGTAGGCTTTTCATCTTGATAGTAATATAAGCTCAGTGACGGGATTTGTTTTGTGTGAACCAAACACTAATACAGCCACCTGTGGTTGGACCGAGTGGAATTTAAGTATAATATTATATGAAGGGTTGTGTTCATAGTCCGAAAACACGAATCGCTATAAATGGTTGTTAACGCGGTTATATTGTTTTTGTTAAATCCCAAATCGTCCTAGCAAACTTTCGAACTGATAAAACATGGCAAATAAAATTGATTAGTCATGTAGCAAAATGAGCAGCAAGTGCCAAATTATCTTGAGGAATGGTTACTTCCGCCATTGTGATGTGACTTAGTGTTACCAAATGTTTTATTATACTGTTCATTTGCCAATGTCAATTATATCTTCCCGACGTTACATGTAAAAATTAACAAATGACACATGAAAATGGTTAGCTGAATACAGACAGCGATGTCGATATTTTAACACCGGACATGATTCCACATTTTTAAGACTTTAAAATAAATTATCCAATATCATGTATACCCTTCCTATGATTTATACGTCATAGAGAAATTCCCAGTTGCGAGGACTAATAAAGAGGGTATGTTGACATTAATAAACATGCAGTAGCCCTTGATAGACGTGTATATAATCAGCGGCATATAACTGAATTACAATTGAAAATATGTTAATTGTTTGACAGATATACAAGTATACTAAGCAGTTTTATTATATTACCATTGCTTCTGGTAGTTGTTGCAACGGTTGTTGTTGTCGTCGTAGATGTTCGTTTACTTGTTGTCGATGGTGTTGTTTTACTTGTTGTAGAAGTTGTTGTTGTGCTGGTAGTGGTTGTGGGTCCGTCTGATCTTACACCAATATTAAAACCTTTAAACGCATTATTTTGGTCTGATTGAAATACCGCAAACATAACATTGCCCGTTGTGTGATACGTAGTTCCTGCTGTTTTGTTGTCACAAAGAACGGCTAGTTCTGGAGAAGATTCATTGTAGCCTGCAAATAATTTTACTCGTAAGCAAGGATTGACCGTATTTTCAATCAACTTTTGAATTGGTGTCATTTAAAAAGAAAAACTATTCGCAAGTGCAACATGTATCAACTTTATTTTGTCATATCCAAAAGGTCTGTGAACCATTAACAATTTTAGCAATACTTTACCCAAAGTTTCTTGATATTTGTCTTAACACAAGTGAGTAAAATGTTTAAACCGTAATATATATGTAATAAAATTTTAGAAGTTTTCTTGATTTTATATATAGATCTACTTACCGTTATAAATTGTTAAATTATCATATAAACATTGATGATTTTTGTCCTCTGCCTCCATGATGAATTCATGTATAGTGAGAACTAATGTATGGTTTGGATAATTTGTTGTAAACCGATAGTGCCATGTCGTGTTACTGAAATTATAAAACATAAATATAAAAGGGTTCTTTTAGTTCACATATAATCAACAAGACATAATATCGCATAAAACAGACTGCATAGAAAAATTCATACAAATACGATACATCTCAAATCAGCTAAATGTGATAATGTTAAAGACACAAATAATCGAATGCGTGACTGAACAATATTTAAGGTTAAATTCTGTAAAAAATTAGTTGTAATACTTTTTTAAAAAGTCTAATACGTGTAAAGAAGCGTTGTTGAACCGTAATTTTCACATATACGAATTTGTCACACGTGTGTAAAATTCGCACGATTTTTTCACATATATCCTCGAGTGACCATGATTAGACCTTCTAAGATTTTAAAACAAACAATGTTACAAAATATACTAAATAAATAAAATATACAAAATAAACTAAAAAAGTAACATTTTATTGTTTTTTAAAACCATTTTCTACCCGAATAGCTAAATGTCACTTCTCGTCAAAGAACTAGCAAATGTACATCACTTTCGACCCCCCCCCTCCCCTCTCTCTCTCTCTCTCTCTGTACCAATAAATATGTTTATTGTCTATAATATTGTTATAAACGGCTACAACAATGTTCACTTGTTAATATTGACCAGTTGCTTTCTATTGCGTCTATTGTAATGTATGTCAATATATGTTGTACATATACTCAGTAATAAAAGAAACTTTACATGTTTCATGTATTAATATTTCAATGCCCATTAAAGAAATAACCAAGGAAAAACATCGTGACATTTTAAATGTCCATCACGTTAAAGAATTCCAGAGAAAACAACTCAGAATTACTGAATGGAAAGGGGAATAACTGTGTTCTAAACAGCATTATGGGTATTCAAACAATCCGTTCATGGACTGTTGACCTGTTTTAATGTTGTAAACATCAATACACGTATTGTTGTAAAGAAAAACAAGTTTGATACTGAAAATGTCTAACCCTGATTAATGCAGTTTGAGTCAAACATTGATATGTTTCAAATTACCTCCCTTTGAATTAAAATAAGAGCATATTTACTGTTGCATTTTTGGTCAACTGTTTGCATAAACTCTTAATTTCTTGAAAGAACTGTGTCGGCTGTAGTCCACTTCAAATCATACCACTAATTTCATCAATGTACGGGACCTTTAGGTAAATTCACAGTCAACTAAAGTTGCGTCAATGAAAATCTTACCTAAAATATGTAAAGTTTCTTTTTTGTTGAGTATATGTTCACATAGGCCTCCTGCGTAATAAATTTGAAATATAGTATCTATCTATCTTCAAATAAAAGTTCAAAACACTTGGATTTACTTTTGATAAAGGTCAATGTCACTTGTCCGCCATTTTGAAATGGTCCATACTTCGTCTCTGCGCGCGTGCAAAATATTAGGCCAATTATGGTGGCTGATTTCTGCCATTTCATATCTTCGTGTGTTCGCCCCCAAAAGTCGAAGCACGCCGACACGAACACAAGATAAATTGATCATTTATCGTGTCTTCGCCTTCGACCTTAGAGGGCGAATACACGAACACACGAGGCGAAATAACGAAATTTTGATAAGCGAACACACGAAATCTACTCTTGTAGAATTTCGTGTCGGCGGGTATGAAATCGTCGTATCGGCGCCCTATATTTGTCGTGTGTTCGTGTCTTCGCCCTCTAAAGTCGAAGGCGAAGACACGACAGCAGGCCAAGTTATCGTGCGACGTGCCGTCGTGCTTCGCCCCGAAGTACGAAGACACGAACGCACGATAATGAGCAATGGTTCGTGTCATCGTGTGTTCGCCTTCCGATAGACATGCGCAGAACCATTACACATAGTATTGAATTGCAAAACTATTACACGATGGACCAGATTTATGATTCTGCGCATGTCTACCGGAAGGCGAAGACACGACGACACGAAACATTGCAAATTATCGTGTGTTCGTGTCGGCGTGCTTCGACTTTTGGGGGCGAACACACGAAGAAATAAAATGGCAGAAACCAGCCACCATAGCCAATACTTATCAGTTTAGGTGATCGTCTTTTCGATAAAGAAATGAATATGTTTAAGTAGTAACTATTTAAAAAAATGAACAGATAAACGATAGTTTAATAGTTCTTTACGAACCAATGCTCTGCTTACGATGATGACAGAAAAAAGGTCAATTTTTTTTAATAATTTATAAACCTCACGGGAGTGCAGTAAGAAATGAGTACTCACTGTTTGACAGGAATATTTTTCTTTTTATACACTGCTGATATGCAGTTGTCAAAGCATTTGCACCAAACTGCCAGTATTTATGCATACAACGCTGACGATTTGACCGTTTATGGGGAATTTATATAGCATAATAGTTAAAGGGGCATGCCCAGGAACTGCTGTGTCTTTTTTCATACACCAAAAATGCGTTTGTCACTTGTAAAACCAATTATTACCGAAAAGTGAATACTTTTGTTACGTATGATTTTCATGTAAATTTTTTTTAAAAAGTAGAAAATCATACGTAACAAAAGTATTCATACATTCCAAACAACGGTTTATGCCTCTCATGCTTGGTAAAGCCTTCATATTTCACACAATGACAGCATATATCGAGTTGACGACCCTTTATGCGTTTTGAGTACTTGTTTTAAAGGTCGGGGTCACAGGGGTAAAAAGCGTGGTATGTTACAAATGAGATCTTTCAAAGCATGAATAATTTTATATGGAAGGGAATTTCCGCCAGTACATGCATGCTGATAATTTAATGACAATTGCATCTTATCTTGTTTCATTCGTTTTAAACTAACTGCTACTGCCGTGCCTCTATGTGCTTCTTTCAAACAGCAAGTGGCATATAGCTTGAATTTTACTTACTCTATATATGTAAATTACATATTCTTGCGTGTAAATGGCAAATGCATTCATTCTATTTATTTATATTTTTTTGTCGTCTTAAAATGTTAATGCGAACAAATTCTTATTGCTTCGTACGTTTAACCTAGTGAATTTGATTTAATCGTTCCTCCATTATTATTATATACCATCACATGAATGTTAACTGCAATGATTAAAAGTTCAGCGAGGCGAAACCAGTTAGCACTAAGCAGCAGCTAGCATGAACTTAAACGAATGCATTTGTTATATTCAATTCATACAATGCTAGGAACCAGATTTTTTCGGCAGTTTCCGTAAAAAGGCCAACTATGCACGGTGCGGTCACAAAAAAACTACTCGACGAATTAGTTTAAGTTGAGCGAAACCTAGAAACGGGACAAAAAAATTGTTATTGTAGATTTGTAGCCATTCTTCATCGATGTCAATATACGATAAGTATGTGCTTCGCTATTTAAACATAAATTTTGTTGGTGTCAACATCGTTTCAACAGCAGCTGATACTATATTAGTGGAGGTGAAGAAAACCACCAAGGTAAGTCCAGAGTAAGTTTTGTCCTAAAATAACAGTTATTGTGCTACTCTGTCGTGTGATATTATGTTTTAGTTATTGCTGTTGTGTCAGAAGAATTATTTTTCTACCAGGGATCTGTATTACAATAATACATAGCATACCTATTTACATACAGTCAAACCTGTGAACAAAGCCACCATTGGAAAAGGCACACATAATTGTGGCCTTTATTGACAGGTGGCTAAATATTTGGATGTCATTTTGATTTAAGTAATCAATGTCACATATTTGAAACAATGGTCAATATGAAAGACCTATACCATAAAGGACAGTTTAATTTTTTCATTTGCATCAAGGTGTTCATTCATATTTATCTACAGTAGGGTACAAGTAACTGTATTACTCCCTGTATTTAGATAATGTGTTTCATTTTGTACCATACACACTTTAAATTATCTTATCACAAATACAGTGCCATTACAGTATGGAAAAACATAATTATGTAGGTATTTATATCTGATTATTTGCTTTCTTGCACGTATAAAAGATCAAAGAAAAAACAAGCTGGTGAAAGTCGACAGATCTGGAGGTATTTTGATGCCTGGATGATATGTTTGCTAGTGATCCAACAGTTATTTCTACATCACTTGTGTCTTCTATCACAACTTCACCAAGGGTTTCCGCTCCATTGTTGATTCTTCTCAAATCAATGAAAAAGATGCATTAAAGGATTAGCAGCTAATACTTTTACCCCTTGTGTTAAATGGAAGGACCACCTATATAGCTTTGACGATGAAACTCCTAGATGGTTTGAGATACGTGAGGAGGAACATAGACATGTATGCATAATGTGATGATAGCTTAGGACCCAACTAAGTTGTGTGTCTACCTTGAAAAGACTAGTCATCCTACTTGAATCAAAGGATAGACAAAATACAACATTAACTTTTTTCATTTGTCTATTTATTATACTGTTTATTTATGTATTTCTGTAAACCATTTGAATCATGCCTCAATTTTAACAATAAACATGATTCATTATTGTCCATTAATCAATTATAATATGAGGTCAAAGACATATAGCATGGTCATTCTCTGTTAGTTTATTAATGCAACTAATTGAAATATAATAGCTGACAACCATATAAGTGTACATCTCTTCCAATGCCTCACTGCTACAAATGAGACTTAATGAAATTAGAATACTTCAAAAAATAGAAGTGAGGTGAATTAATTAGTCATTTCTGGTAATTTGAACTACAGTCGATCCTTTGCACACATGCAATCCTTGGGAAATAGAGAATTTGGCCTAATGACATATGATTCTTATTCAGGAGTTTTTTTCTTGATAATCAAAGACGGTTTAGAAAGAATGGCCTTTATTCACAAGGTGACAAGGTTTGACGGTATCTAGACATTTAACAATTGTGTACCTCGTAGCAGTTTCATCAATATAATGTTATGTTCTCGCCGTTCTAGGTTGGTTTAGGGTCAAGGACTTTTTTCTAACACTGCCACTTAAATTATCGTTGAAACCTACGAGACGGCTCGATGTCTCATTAAAAACAATTTGAGTAATAACACTTTCGTAAATTTTGAACATTTTACTATCGCACCGTTAAACCACGGAAATTCCGAGCGTGTAAATTTGCTGACCAGAGTTATCTCCCGTGTATGGTAATTTGCGCAAGAAGCTAAAAAAATTTTTGGTTCCAAGTCATGCACTTAATGTCCTTATGTAATATCATGCTTCAACAAGAATAATTTTGAATCCAAGAAGCAGTAATAATCTAATAAGAAATACGAAAGATCCAAAAGGCCGTTAGAAGTTCGTTACATTTAGTAGCAACAAAGTCAAATGCGCGTAGGAAAACATAGAACATGCAGTTAGGAATAATGCGAATAAACATTTCGTCGCCCTAATCCCAGAATGTTGTAACTCCATTTTTTGAAAAAAAACTGAGTTTTTGGTATCAAAATGTTCGTCTTTTCAAGCTCTATCTAGTGGCATGAGCAGTAATACTACCTATATTGAGATATTGTCAGGGTCAGATTGTTCTATGTCCATAAATCGCAACAAAATTCAAGTCCAGAGTGTTGTTACCTTTGAGCCAATAGCTAAGCAGGATATTGGTCACGTGATACCATCTTTTCAAGATGGCAGAGTTTTGAGAATGTGCTGAACAGTTTTTTGGGGGTTGATTTTGGCTTCTAGCGTGTTAGTGTTTTATTTTAAATGTTATGTTATTCATGAAATATGAATAATTTGTTGTACTGTTCCAAACATTGAGTAGAAAAAACTGCTACTCTTAATCGTTAAATAAATTCAGAGCAACAAAGTGAGTGATATAATTCGGATAGGACAATTTTTGGATAAGCTTGTTGTCTAGTCCATCAATTAAGCCATCTTTCAGTGTATATGCAGTTTAATTTTTTATAACTAAGTGTTTGGTTATCCTGATCGTTACCTACTAAATACGATTATTCTGCATGCAATATTATAACAGAATACAGCATAAACCGGTGCTAGCGGGCATGCGTGCTGTTGCACTTTTGCTTTTGAGGAGACCAAATCACATCGGATCACATCTTTTGACATATTTGCACTATGTGTTTCCAAAGGATGTCTTTTCAGACTATATTAGACATAGTTACAAAGTCGGTGCTAGGGGGCGTGAGTGTTGACCACTCATGAGCAGACCCAATCTAACTGAATCTGAATTCAGTGTTGTTAAATTGTCTGGTCCTTTGGGATCATGGAGTATACTCAATATTGGTATAATAGAGTTCAACTTAAGCCGGTGCCAGGGGGCATGCGTGGTGTTGCACATTCACTTACCACTCACAGACCTTGTCTAACCTGGTCTGCTGTTAAATTTCTTAGTTGTATTCAGAGCTCTAAAGGATCTCATTTCAGATTATATAAACTATCGCAACAATAGTCTTTATGTGCTTACGTAGCAGCAAATGTCGCCCTGTACTTCAGTGTTGCCGGTGCTAGAGGCGTGAGTGGTGTTGCACGTTTCACTAACACTCATGAACAGACCCAAACAAAATGGGTCTGCTATTATATTTTCTTGGTTACATTCTGTGCTTCCAAAGGATCTCCTTTCATATTATATCGTTACATTTTCTGGTCCTTTTGGATCATGGAGTGTACTCAATTGGTATATATTATAAGTTCCGCATATGCCGGTGCTAGGGTCGAGAAAGGTGTTACACATCCCATTACCACTCATGGACAGACCCCATCAAACTGGGTCTGCTTTCATATTTCTTGGTTGCATTCTGTGCTTCAAAGGATCTCATTTCAGATTATATGCCATCATAGTGTCTTGTTAGCATCCAGTGCTCGCATAAAACTTCTTCAAATTATACTGATATCCTGTATTTATCATAAGGCCATGGAACTAACAGTGGCTGACATAACACGTCTATTGACCGTATTCATCCTCCCAAAAAGAGAATGCATGTAAATCATTTCTTCTTTTTGTATGGGAGACACTTTTAGCAGACCATGTTTGCTATGAAGTGCTCCACATGTATATCATTGAATAAAAATTTGTCACGAGATGATATTGACGCTAATTCGAAAGGACCGAAGGTAAAACGTACGCCAACCAATTCCTCTGCGAGTATGAATCGAGCACCTTTCGATGTTCAAATTCGTTGCATTCGGCATTTTTTTGCGCATTTTGAATTAAAGCATTTATAATATTTTGTACATTTGTCTTGTGGTTTGTAAGTTTAAAAAAAAAACGTTCATTTGTGCTCAATGTTATATGTGTTCTTAAATTGAGAATCACCGAGCTTAATGTAGAATATACCTTCTCATGAATGAATCTAACAAAAAATCTGAGGGTTCAACATTTCATTTAATTGAAATTTTAGGAGACCATACATTTAATTAGAATTACAAAAGTTAATTTACTTTAAAAAATAAGTTCAATATCTATGCAGTTACGATATTTCCAAATTTTGTTTGTTGTTGTATATCAAAGTGTTACAATTCCAACATGTGGAATATATTGTTTTGTGGCTCATCCTCCATTTTGACTGGCAAGGTTCACTGTGTCAAAGACAGTGTATGGTCATAATAAAATAAAGCCTGAGATTTTATCACAACCCTGCAGTAAATGTACGGGAAACTATCAAAAACTTTGAACTCGATTTTCTCGAAATGTACAAAAACGACTTACAACATTATGGAATTAGAGCGACGATTTCAAGATAAAAAAAGGCATAACGCAGTTGGCAATTGCATGCAAGAATAAACGATATACATGACTGGATTGTCCACTTAGCATCAAAAAGCATGAAGCATGAATAATGTAGACAACATTTGTAAGAAACCAAATGCAGTTGTCAAGTAGTACGCATATGCAAGTATATAACATACAATTATCATTTAACAGCATGCAAGTACTGGCGGATATGCCCTTCCATAATTCTAAACGTGCTTTATCTCGTGTATATTACATGTTCGAAAGGAATCTTTCCATTGATTTTTTATAAGATTGTCATTCAGTACATGCAGAATCAGTGAATGTCTGTCTGTACATGTAACGCGTATGCTAAGAAACTTCAGAGTTGTGTTCATGCAGTTACTTCCACAACTCAATCGAATACTTAACGTATTGGGATTGGCTAAAATCGCTAAAATATCGTAAAATAATATGTTACGTTATTTACAAAGATCAAATATCATACTTTAGTACCAAGCAACAGAATATTCTAACTGAACGCTCAAAATGGTGTTTTATCGCAATAAATACTGCACCCCTTTATCGACTTTTCCTTATCAGCGTTAAACATCCATAACATAATGTGCATTGTACTTGTACGATATGATACTATTAACTCATTAATGACAAACAATTGTTATAATATCTCTTACTAGACATCAAACCTGGGCGTGGTTTCAATCATGGAACCGTAAACATTAGCGATTTTGGTTGTTTATCAAAACTGAATAGGGTGCGTCAACCTTCGTTGATTTCATGGGATGATTATGATCCGACACTTTAATTGTTAACTGCTCAGCTTAAAAACGCAACAGGTGTCATTTTTTAATTAACATTGACGTCTTATTTGATGACGGATTTCAAAGCGGTTTTCAGTATTTTGTAGCGGAAATGTTAATCTAGGGTACCCTATCTCAGAATTTTGATACTTGTTTTCATTTTTGAACAGGGTTGCTTGCAGCCTTGTTTTTGGTTACTGTCAGTTTTTCTCACTATCACAACCGATAAGAAGTTCTTCCACAAACGCCAACTAAATAGTTCCAATGAGAAGACGGCATTCAGTCATATCTGGTTTACACTGTCCATATAAAAAGACGTTGGTGTTAAGATTATATGTAAAACATGTTGCTTAATGAATGGAACGAAATGAAATGCGTTAAATAAAAGTTATTTAAAAAAGTATACTATTGACAGCCGGTCTATTTATCGTAATAAACAGCGGGGCCCTGGGTACGGAATTTCTTTAAGGTCAAGTATCTAACGAACGGATGACGTTATCAAATAACTGAGGCACGGTTCCCTGCATTATACATTTATAGTCATTTTAAGGCTATTTGTTGTAATATATTTCTATATACAGAACTACGTGCGATATTGGTTTATAGAAGACCAATCAAATGTAATACATGTATTTGTTTCAAATCACTTGCAATGCACTTTATACAGTGGGTTTGTTTTAGCATATACTTATGGTTTAGTTTTTAAATCTATAAATTGGTGAAACTTGATTTGACCTGACATCCATGCCCGTTACCATAATGTCATAATTGGTACCAGTTTGTTATATTGAAAACACGGATGATGAATTATACATACGGGCCATAATGAAGATTAGAATTATATCCCGGAGATGTCATATTTGTATTCGTCAATCCTACCGTCTCATCGATGACTCTGTCTAAAATCAAGAAAAAGATTTACAAATTGATACGAACGCTTTTATTTAAACGTTGATTTATTTTTTCTTCATAATATTGCCAGAGGGATACTAGTATTATGTACCGCGTAAAAAGCAGGTTTGTTTTACATTTTTGCGTAATGCAAAAAGTATTGTAAATCAGATCGATATTGTTATAAGCATTAAGTTTTGTGGCACAATTATGAATACTGTTAAATTATTTGGCGACAATTACATGAAAATACGACAGATCATGGTTCTGATCCAGTTCTTACAGCTTTGAAATAACGTGAAACGTTTTTTTACTGTCTTCACAACTCGTGCTTTCAGCGCTTTTATTTTATGTAAACAATACAAAATGTTTGGAAAACTGTTAACTAGCAACTAAAACTTTAATGAAAATAAGAAAACTTACCTGGCTGACCCGTCACTCCATGCAACGTTAGTAGCAGCATTGGTATAATATACTCTCTCATTGCTTTTGTTGTTTTGTGTGCTTTTTATAGTTTCTCAATCAATTAAGAGCATCGATACCAGCGGATTTTCTACAATGAATAACAAAACATGAAGCACTTATTGAGATTATAGGCTGTTTCATCGATAATTAAACTCATTAAGACTTTAAGTTAGAGTCTTAAATAATATACAAAGCTATCGAAATACATTCAATTGACCAATTTGAAACTGCCAGGCAATGTCATAACATTTTTATTACTTCCCACGGCTAACACATAGTTTCGTCCTTGTTAATGTTTTTATAGTAAACTATGACCAAAGTACATAAATGAAACTGTTATCGGCTAGCAAAATTCAAACTGGCGCTAAGCCGCCAACGTTTTTGATACAGAACACCATCTTTAAAGCGACTTCAGATAACTTAGAGAATCACAACAGTGGATACAATAGAAGTCAATAAAAAGTCATATCAAAAGCATAATATCACTCAAAGATGCTACTAGTGTAGCTCACGATTATGAAAAGGTAGACCGCGGCCGTGGTCCAGTGGGTAGTGGGCATGACTTGTAACCTGGCCATCCGGGGTCGAATCTCTGTCGCTGCAGGTCATATCATACTATGAAAATTTGACAACAATGTCGATGTTCCTCCGTATGTGTTCCGGCTCCTTGTGGAAGGGTAAGTTAGTACTGGTTAGAATACAGTCAAGGAAAACTGGTTAGGAGATAGATTGACACGAACAAAGGTTTTATGTAAACCAGCCGCCGTATATAACTGAAACATTGTTGAAAAACGGCGTTAAGCTCACTAAAAAAATGAAAAGGGACAACAGATGGATAATTTCTTTATCTTCTTCCTTACTTAATCTTCTTCTTCAAACATCCTAAACTTAAACAACTGTCTTTTTTCTACATTCAGTGCAGCCTCTCTACAACAGTTACCTGTTGTAAGGAGGTTGCTGTTATTGAGAAAGTGAAATAGAGTAAAACGTCAATATTGGTTGCTAGTATACTGGTGGCAACAGGGAGCTGGCTGTTGTTCGGAGGTGAACGTCGTACACAGATAATTTATAACTTTAATTCATCAAAACACTTAATCTAATAGCTTTCAGGCGATTAATAATAAGTGTCCAGATTTGAAAGAAGAACAAACATATTCTCAAACAAACCAGTTTCATAATTTAATAATATTTTTCTTATTATTCAGTTTTCAGTATCTAAATAAAAAAACGGATACCAAATAAAATATACCATTAAATAATTAACAATTACAAATGTATAAAAGGATAATAATAATAAACAAGACTATTGATGTGGAACGCGGTATATCTCGAACCGTTCTTTGGATGGTTCCTGTGTCGATTGATTCAGTGCCTGAAGTTTTTAAATTCATTTCAAGACAGAATGGCTGAAAGAGTACAACATTAATCCAGTAAAGACAATCCAGTAGTAATCCATGACGTTTTATCGCAACACAACACAACCATTTATTTCTAGCCGTAAACAATGCTTTCCTTATAATCGAACTTAAATGAATTCATAAAAAAACAATGAAATGTACTGCGATACCCCGAGATAATCTATGAAAATAAATTACGTTTCTGAAGTGATTTAAATATCCATTATAAGATACATACACACAAAGAGATTACGCACGTGTAGCTTACGGAAAATCGTTTGTTCGAAATTAATTATACGTATTTAGCGTTTTGCTATAATGATATACGATAATCTTTCATGCAAAATCTGTCATTTGATTTAAATACAGACACGCGTTGGCCAAATAAAAAGAATTCTATTGACGTATATGTAATGTTAAGTGATAGATCATTTTCTATTATCAATTTTTCCGAGTCTATCCGCGTGAAATGAACAAATAAATGACACCCTCTGTTCGTGTCAAACATGTTATTAGTTAAAAACATTGTTTTAATAGTCTGAACATAGTTAGATATAGTTTTTATGGACTTGGGTAACAATTGGATTACTTAAAATTTGTTGTTTTTTTGACAGTATGATACCTAGCTGTATGTTTTAGGGTTAGGTATTTAAATCTGATAGTTTAAAATATTTTTAAACATTTGTCAATGACTTTGTTTAGCAGCTATTTTGACAAATACTAATACATTTTTCACCACAAATGGAACTTATTCACTACCATCTCAAAGGTGTTCTGTTAACTGCAAAAGAACACTAATAACATCTGTTGAAAGAATTCAAACCAAATAAAAGCGTTTCCATTATTTGTATGCTCCAAATGATTATTCAGTTTTATCCCGGTGGTGGGAAAACGAACGGCTTCAGCAATTACATCGTCATTCAAGTCGTGAGGGAACAAGCCAATGGTTCGAAATAACGCTAGTCCGTCATAGGGTTATGAATATTGCCTTATAACTCAAGTTACAGTCGTATGAAAACTTCGTTTCACGGATAGTGTCGTTTTAACTTAAATAGAGATATAATTCGATTATCAAAATTAGATCCATGAACACAGACTAGATCAAGAAATTAAATTACAGAACAATTCTACCTTCGTTCAGAATTTTAAACACGACCAGACAGGGTGCTGAAACAATGATGGATGGAAGAATACTGTCATATCCGTTTAAATGCCATATACGAGTATACCACTTGTTAATCCCACATAGCTTTAAAGATAGGAGCGTTCTCTTCAGTTCCATCATTCGTTCATTTTCTCTCTCGGTAAAGACAGCAGTAAAAATCAATTATGTTCTAACTGCAACCGTGACCCAGTGGTTAGGGTGTCCGCCTTCGGAGCGGGAGATCGAATGTTCGAACCCCAGTGGAGACTGTGTTAGAACTGCTACGGTCGGTTGGTGAGCAGCTAGCTAGTTAAATAATGGCTATCGGTGGCCCATCTCAGCTAGGCACCCGGCAAAAGGAGAAGGGACACGGGAGGTACTTTGCAAACATAAGATAGGTGTCTCATAAGCGAACTTGGCTGGCCCTTTCAATAGGGGTGACACTATAATAAACAAAACCTTTACCTTTTATGTAATTATATAAAGTTCATTATAAGAAATATTATATAACTGTTTAAATAACACACTTTTATGGTTTGTAATTATACAATGATATTGTAATTCTGCTTATACTATTATAAATTATACTATTTAGTATTTATGAATACATGTATATAATTAAATTTAGTTAGTATTTGTGTATGATGTATTTTAGTAATTCGTAACAAGGATTCGAAAGAATAAGAGGGTAGTGATGACCTCCAAACAGTGTATGTGTATGACTTATATAATTATGTGGTTATACTACAAACCAGGACCATTTCAAACAGCAACATGTTTAACTAGCCTGGACATGCTGTCCTTATCGCAGGCTTATTCATCAAGTGAGTATTGGTCACAGTAAAGACATCAAAAGGAAGATGAATGAAAAAAGGAGATATTTTATTGTGTTACGTGGGTATTATTACACCGAGGAATGACAACTGGCAAATTCCAACTTGTCACGGGGAAAATTCAATAAATAGATAGTGGTGAACAGTTGGTAAATGCAGGGATTGTTCAAGAATTATGTCTGTGGTATTATAATAATAGGAAGAGGAAGAACGTCTTATCAGTTTATATTAATAAATGCAAAGCAAAACATATCAACTTCAAGTCCTGGTTTATTTGAATAATTTAGTTATTAGAACAGCGAGTAGATATATAATAATTATTTATCCTTCCATATTTTAGTAAGGTGCTCGTCTATCGTGCTCGCAGAGTAAATCATTAGACTTGTTTCATGAGGCGCTAAAATATTACAATGGAGGTTGTAATTATTGGACATATTTTATTGCCATGCTTGATAAAGTTACAAGTCTGGACATATAAGCGGGTAATCCGCGCCTTACAAACGGTTATGACTAAAATCGATTCTAGATTATGGAAAAAATCATTCCACGTGACCAACATGATCAAGTATCTAAGAAAACGTGCAGTTAATTTCTGAGTCAGACCGGCAGCCACTTGCACTTGGTACTCGAACTCTCGTGTTACGGAACGTGCTCTTATAAAACAGTAGTTATTTGTAAATGGATCAGAATATAGAAGTTTACAAGATAAAACTAGATAATGAACGAGTATATGAATATTTGTACGTATGAACTTATTCATATATGGAGTCTTGATTAATTTGCACCTTACTGAAGCGACACGAGGCGTATGGATTTTATCAACATTGGGTGGAATTTAAGTGATTTAACTTAATAAAAATCCCCTTGTTTTCAAAAACACTTTCGATTGTTTTCAAATTTTGTAAGACCAATGTTTTCTCGCTTTATACATAACATGTATATCGATTTCTGTTAAATCCGACGCAGAAAAGCTATTAGCATATTTGCATTTTGCATGTTTATTCTCGACCTGATGTCAGCGTCTTGTTTTATCAGCTCACAAAAATGTACTCGGTAAAACTCGTAAAATTCCGTTAATTTCCGTCACTTGATCGTATTCGGTAAAAATGAGTGATTAGTCCCATTGTAGCCTTATTGTCACTTCCTGTTTGAATGTTTTAAGTATTTGAGCTCGAACGTAAATAATTTTTGAAATCTTATTATTACAGAAGACCAAATGTTTTTAAACAAAAAATAAACGAGAATCACTAAAAAGCTGTGTAAGTTCATTAAATATATATTAAATCAAGTTTAATACGTTAATACTGCTACTTTATACCACATAAGTATAAGTAATTCTACAAATAATTATGACCGTGACTCTTTTGATCTTTCCATGTAAAGGACAGAATGTAATGATATAGTCTTTAAATTCAAAACATACTAATGTAACACACTCAAATTGGTTAAATAATGACTCTCCACATTCCTCTAATTGTTCTTCGTTACTCGTCAGTATCATTTTCTATTCGTTGTTATGAAAACCATTGCATATTTAACAATATGAAAATATGTTTGTCTCCTCGTGAATTTGACTTTGGTTATGCTAACAAATTGAAATTAAAAAAACACAATTTAAACCGTTGATGTTTTCTGCAAATATTATAAAAAAACTCAACTGAATTATTTAGTTTTTCAGTATTTAAGACGAACAAATAAGACAAAACTAGACAATGAACTTAAATATCATAATTTAATATCACGTGAGAAAACATTTCATTTCCATTTTCCATTAAAGTCCCATAGAAAATTATATGCAAAAACAACAAGCAAATGCTGATATTATCCCTAGATAATAATTACCGATGAAACGAGCCCTTTTTCTTCTAAAAACACTAATTTCGCTGTGTATTTTGCTTTTGTAAACTTGGAATATACAGAGCGCGTGACGTCTCTTTATCCAGTGTGCATAATTATGACTGCGGGAAAACACAGCTGCTCTATAAATAGTATTTTTTTCATTGATAATGAAAGAAGTACGATAGTGGTTTCGGAAACATTTTTTCTTGCTGTATTAAGTATGCACGGGAGGAAAACACACCGGATTCTTCTGTTATAGGACAAACAGAAACTATTACGACCGATAAATTTATATTATTATGGGACTTTAAGAAGTATGTTATAATTCATGTGTTCATCTCCATCAATATCGTGTTGCTATGGAGAACTTCTTATTCTTTATATGCTGATACAGGTAAACTATTCATGTCTGAACAATGATATAACTATTATACAACGATCAACATTTTGTGCGACATTGAAATGAATTTCGCAAAACAAAAAAAAAAGAAATAAACAGTTCACTACATTCACAAACACCTAGGATTTAGTTGTAAAATTTGGCTCTCTTGTACAAAAAATGCTCGAAACGAGTAACTATCAAAGGGTTGGCTATATCAAATCTTTTTTATTCGTTCGCAGCAGCAGAACTTCAATTTGCTTTCAGTTCTAAAGTTTTTTTTACGTAGGGTACTTTCTACGCAACCCCTCTCTTGTTTAAGAAATTCTCAATATTCATTATCGAAATTGCACTAACCAAGCAAATGTGGGATAAATTAGTCTGACATAGAAAAAACCTGTCGTTTTTAATTATCAAGCTCGTTGATTTATGAATTTTATCGCCGGTTCGATAAATCACTGAAATGAATACATGCATTTTGTGGTCTGATCGCATTGTGGATAGATAAAGTGTTATCCATTCTGTGATATCTCACTGGGTGTGAAATTAATATAGAATTAAGTATCGAAATATACGAAATTTTCGATTTTTAAAATAATGCTTTAGTTCTAAATGGTGTTAAAACTCAATACTTCAAAGACATCTTAAGTGTAACACAACATTACACATGATTTTGTATACCACTAAATTATCTATTCTTTGATCCCGTGTTAATGTAATAAGATCGTGTTCCACATTTATCAAAACTATCAGCATTGTTATTTTAACGCTAAGTGATTTAAATCTAGATATTATTTTATGCGAACTGATTAATCATTCCAAAATGTGCGCAATATAAAAGGCATGTTTTCTTGTCCCCTAGTATTTTTTATGCACGATTAAGACCTCAAATACTCAGTTGGAAGTTTTAAATAAATCAAAACATTCGAATCTAACTTGGGCCAAGACAAATTTCACACATGAGGTAGCTACCCAGTTAACAAGCGGAAGGTAGAAGGTTCTATCCAGGGGTACGCCCGAGGGGTAATCCTCTACCGCTTAAAGCTGGGAACGTCGCCAAATGACCATGTATGTTGGTTCGACGTCAATTTCCAGTAAAAAAATATGTTCAAATAACATCTAATGCGAGTAGTTAGATTTACTTTTTTCCACATTATTGCATTCAGTTTTACTGCAAACTGCTTACATTTATTATCTGGGTTTAACGCCGTTTTCTTTCAACAATTGTTCGGTTACATACGGCGGCCGGTTTACCTAACCAGTTTTCCTGGACTGTATTCTAACCAGTACTAACTTACCCTTCCACTATAGGAACCGGCAACTTCACCACATGTGGAGGAAAATCTACATTATTGTCAAATTTTCATGGGAGGGTTATGACCTGCTGCGACCGGAAATCGAACCAGGATCACCGGATTACAGATCCAGCGAATTATCCACTGAATCACGACTACGGGTTGTACATGGCGGCTTAATATTATACAAGAGACATGTGGTACTCATACATACGTACTTATTCAATTATTTTTTTCAATATTCAGTACAATAATTTTACCATTAAGAAACGATAATTTCATGATGAAGTTGGACCATTCCCCCCCCCCCCCCCCCCAATAATTAATATTTTCTGGGTTAGAAATCATTATTTTGATTTAAAATTAACATGATTGATTTAAACAATTCTAAATTATATTAAATTATCAAATTGATTAAAACTAATACAGCACGTTTTCTTGCATACCGACTATGTAGATCAGGAGTTCGGACGAACTGTAAGTATTTTTGATAAATGAATCTTATTTAAATCATATTAGATCATTTAATTGATTTGTTTTCGATATATAGACATATTTACGTATCGCTAAAATCATATAACTAAATTGAACTAGGAGAAATATTCGTAAGCCGTTCTGAATTAGCCTGGCCTTCAATAAAATGAACAGCTAAAGGGTGTTCTTAAAATATACAGTAAAATGCATCGGATTTAAACGATTGAGGTCGTAAAATACGCGGTTCCCTTAATGGCGGTATTTACTTTTGACGCAAGTTTTGTCACATCAGCGAACCCCCACTTTGTTGAAAGCGCGTCAGGAGAAATAACTAAAGACTTGGTAGTTTATGATGTCTGAAAAAATCTTTCTGTTTGCACCTAAACTTTCTTTTAACTTTTTTGTTGTGACGCGCGAAGACAACGGAAAGATACCATCTGTTATTTGTTTTCGGTATTTTATTTCTTCTTGATATGCAATAAAACAAAGAAATTCTCTTCTATTGTGCATTGCGATTATTTTTGGGTTTTCTTGTCAACTTCAATAAACAATGTTATCAAATGGATCCGCAGGTTTATTTTAAATCAAATTAAATACGTGACTATTGCTACACATCGTTTATAATGATCTGAGAATGTTCGTGATTACTTTACGAGGTATGTTACGATTCAAACATGAATAAATCGCAAAGTGTTTATTTTCATATACAACAAACAGCAATATAAGTTAATAGTTTTAAACACAAGCGCCATGTAAGTGTACGCATTGCTCCCTGAGCAAAAAAAAGTCTAATCACACGAATATATAGAATAATCGTGCATGAACAGCACATTGTGATATCGCGATACTTTATCGTGGGTCTAAAAATCGATCAATGCATCGATAAAATCGATCCGAAAACGAGCCGCTCAGTTTATTTAAATTCGAGTTTTTTGCCAGATTTATCAAAACAAGATTATCAATGAATTGTTACTTTAATCTACTGTACACTGTAATTTCTGATATCGGGAACTTGATTTAGGATATAAACAAATTAAGCTTAATTGTGTCATCAGCATCCTTGATAGAAGTTTTATTTATATGTTTTCTATAAAAGGAATACCACGTGGGTGTTTCTTGACAGAAAATGCGTTTCATGTACATCTAATTTAGAATATAATAGATTTATCCGGCTTTACTAAAGATATAGAATTTAGTTGTTTTTTTAAAGAAAATCAAATTGTCATCGAAACTGAACTAAAATAGACTTACACTGCAACATGGAACGGAGACTTGTTTAACAATTGTATGGCGGATGTAGACAGGCGTAATACTTTGGTCTGCATAAATATTCATGCGCGCCGAGCGAGTGACGGCTAGGGAAAGCTGAACTATATCGCTTAGTTTCAAAAAATACACTAAAGATCAGTCCATTTTTTATTTGTCGATAATTCATTTGCTGCTACTAGTAATCTTATTGTGTATGGTATGTTGTTGATACATTCGGAAACCATTTTATCATTATCCTAATCGTGCGGTCATTCTGTGTCTATCCGAAGATAAATACAGTTCACGGGAGCTGGGAACGCGATAAATATCGGGTAAATCAATTTATTAAGTCCTGCAACGTTTGTTATAGAATTAACTTGTTTACAAATTCAATAACTCCGTATCTAACAATTCTTCAGACTCAATTTATAGAGAAAGGTTATCAGCCGTTATAGATATTTATCATTCCTAATACAAACACATTGTTCTCTAAATATTTAATTTATTTCATCGGATTTAACGCCATTTTCAACATTATTTCAGTTGCATTTTGTATATCGTGGCGGGCAGTTTCCTTATCAGCTTCCCTGGACTTCATTTTGGCCTTATCCAGTTCTAACCACATTCTATCCGCAAGCTACGGCCAACGGCTACCCCACATACTTCAGAGGTATAGGACAATTTAACATAGGATGTAACACCTTCAGTCAAATTTGTTACGGACAGTGTGAACCTCATCCGGGTCTCGAACTCACAACCTCTTACATTGTTTCGGTTCGAATCGGGGTCGCAGCAGGTAATACCTTTCGATGAAAATTGGCCAAAAGTGTCGATTTTCCTCCATACGTGGAGAAATTACCGGCTCCTTGTGGAAGGGTAAGTCGGTACTGGTTAGTATACAGTCCAAGAAAACTGGCTAGGTAAAACGGCCACAGTATATAACTGAATGTTGTTAAAAACGACACAAAACCCACTGAAACGGAACCGATTACAAAAATAACGAAAGAGAACAAATAGAACAGTATCAGGAACAGAACGCCGAAGAAAACCATGAAGACTGTAGTGATAACAAAAACAACAAAAGTCACCTTGAACAAGGATAACATAAACAATTCCAGAACACCGAATACGTTCATAAAGAGATCAGATACTTAGAAACAACACAAACACCGGCGATATTGAGAAAGAAATAACAGCAGCCGTCTTTAGAGAACGAACGACTCACTAGTAACAACAAAGACTTCAAGCGTTCGTCGAAGACTGCAAAATCAAAAATGCAAACGCTTTGGAGAACAATATCGACACTTTAGAGAAACGATATTCCGAAAAAGCGACAACGATTAAAAAAAAAACCACTACTGCGCCGAGGACACTGAAAATGAAAGAGACTCCAATAACAATGGCAGGAAGAGCACCCAAAGTACGCCAGTAAATTATTCAAACATATACAAGCGCAAATAACATATCTGCACAAGATGTTGATATTTTTATATCGATTTAGGGCTGTGATATTTGCTTAAAGATCACGCGCAAAACGCATTATTCTCACCCTAAATTATAATAAAATATGAAGTTTATATAAACTCGGATATGAACCGTTTGGAATTGACATATTAACTAATTCATGTTATTGAATTAGAAATATAATTTACAATATTTAAAGCCTATGAATCCAATGATATTTATGACAAATACAGAAAATAACCACATAAACCATCTGATAATAATTTAACACTTCAGTACAATTAAATTGTGACTGATAAATCAAACTGAACGATAAACGCCAAACACGTAAAACCTGATTTCAATTTCAAAAACGGCTGTTTAGGCAAATTTAATATTAACAAATGTTTGGTGTATAAATAAATCTTGTATAATTTATGAGACCCATACTTGCCTGGAGACGATATAGTTTAAAATATATCTGTGTATTTCTAAAAAAAGAAAACAAAATTAAATCATGATATTAGTAAATCACATTTACAATATGAAATTCCTTACTGACGAAATTTTGAAAGACAAACCTTGAAAATTATCCTTTTGAAACAGCCATTTTGTTTTTCAATAAATTTGACGAATTTCAAACAATGTGCTTATAACTGCTTTATCTCAGTTTCTTGTGTTGTAAATTGCAATGAAAGAAAATGATATGAAAAACCCAGTTACTGCGCTGCCAGGACGCAAGATAATGATCACGTGATAAAACGACCTATCCTGATTGGTTCGCGGTGGTAGTAATGAAAAGCCATTAAGAAAACACCGAAGCTAAAGTTTAAAGTTGATTTTGAGATAAATGAAATGGAGTCGCCGTTTGAGAACACACAAGTATACACCTTGTTCTTAACAAACGTGCTTGCTCCAACATGAAAACAATAATGAAGAGTTCTTTCGATAATGTTACTAAAAATAAACAAGTGCTACGAAACTAAACAATTAACATCATTTAATACCACATCGAAACAAACTCTGGAGTTTGAACTAGGTACATGAATGCAACTGGACCGGTTACAAACCAATATCCGACCTGGTTTTAAACGCTAGAATTCAACAAAGAGAGATTAAGTAATTATATAATCAGAATAAGGTTACAGGCGGTGTACGCATACTTTCAGCTGATTGTGATAAATAGTTCTATACTGATCTTCATTTAGCTCTAGAGCAGTGCTGTAGGGGTAGAGCGTCGGACTCCTAACCCGGAGGTTACGGATTCGAATCCCGTCAGTGGCGGAATTTGACCGGAACCTTCACAATCGCTTCTTTCGGCGTGAGTTTAGCTGGTCTGAATCCAAGAAGCAATAATTGAGAGTAGTTAATATAAGTTGTAAGAACATGCTCTACAATCGATGTAAAATTTATAAGTTTAAACTTTTTTTCCGGCAGAAGTAATGGTTCACACTGGTCATGGGTACGAGTTTATCCTAGTTGTTTGCGGGTTTATAGTATAGAGTCTATTACTAGTTTGGGTAATTCTGGCCATTTGATTGGCTAGTGGTGATGTCGGTCATTTTGATTGGTTAATCATTGGATTGACTATTCGTCGCGTAACCTGTCATGTTTGACTGAATCTGCTCTTTTGTCAATTGTTGATAGGTAAGTAAATCACGCAGGCATTGCTCTCTGATGTTGACCTAGATAAGTTGTTGTGTGGCATAATATCGGAAATGCTATTTGATGTTCAATGTGGTTGTATCATATCGGATTATGATGAATTGTTAGCATTTAGGGTAATTCTGTTTGATTGATGTAGGTTATGATATTACCACGTGCTTGTGAACTATGTAAATGGATTTATTCATTCGTCAAATACTCATGATTGTCAAAAAACAATGCTTCTTGTAATTCGTCTACCTATAACGCTTCGTTATATAGTTTTTCTTGTTCTTACAATTTTTTCTTCTAACTTTAGGCGTTGGCAACGATATGTGTATTTTACATTGAAAGGAACGTATGGGATCAGAAGTTTCTGCCGACAATTGATTTTTTGTACAAAAACATGAAGTTGATACCATGAATTGCGATGCTCAAGATTACAATTCCTCCACAGAAAGCCTGACACATTATTCACCTCACAACCCGGCCACCTCAGTAAGAGCATAACAAACTCATCTTCAAAAAATAACCATCTTTAATACGATGAAATAACAACAAATGTAACAATGCAGTTTACCAGAAACATATAGTTTTACTCTTCAACAAATTTCCGTTGAAATCGTTTAAATTCATATGCACGAGAACTGAAAATGATATGAGTAACGTATGTGCCTGGTTATGCGCCTACCTCCCTTAAACTTACGGTTAGACTAAACCTAACAGCTATCTGTGAATAACTTAGAAAAGAAAATAGCATACATAAATGCATTGTTTGTTATCAGAAATACGCTTAATGTATAGATTTAATGATATCGTCTTAAACAAGAAACCATGTACATGTACTCGAAAATGAGAATTTGCAATGAAATGCAGAAAAACGTCACCATTTAATTTCTACTAATCTTTTCTAAGTTTCTTCGTTTTCAATTAAGTTTACTATCGCACCAGGGTCATTTTTGGCGACTTTTTCAGCTTAACCGAAGAAGGCAGGCCATTGGCTTAAATCTAGGTCGAAACAACGACCTTCTTTAAGCTAGCCGAACAGCTTCCTCAGGTGTGAAATTTGTATGGTCCCTGGTGCGATTCAAACTGTCAGAGGTAAAGGTCTAGTGATTAACTAGTTAAAGACCTTAACCACTCGACCACAGAGGCCAATCTTACTTCTCTTATTGTTCATCTTAGTGAGGTGATAATTTTCTTCGGTTCAGAATGGGGTGTTAAGATTAATGTTTTACAGTTAAAACGTCGTAGTCAAATCAATATTCACAATAGCGAAACATTGAATTTTATTTTTTTTATCATATCAAACCGAATGAATTAAATGCAATGCGTGTAAGTTAAATCATCAACCAAGACAAGAAATCTTGAAATGGATGTCGATACTTGAAACAAATGATATAATATCGACAGAGATTAAAACAAAAAAATATACATGGCAAAGACGACAAGTGACACTTTGCCTCTCCAAACAAATCGATGGTCCACGAACAGTATAGGGCTTACAATAACCTAACAAAACATGATTGAATAATGTTAGGTATTTCGACAATGACAATACGATATTATGATGATATGTGGTAAAGAGGCATGTTTTGTCAGACATGATGAGATAAATATTCCTTAAAAAAATACTCTCATTAGCTCTGATTTACAGTTTGAAACTAAGATTATATCACGCAGTTATTATAAACAAAATGCAGATAAAGATATCTATAATTAAATATCCGTACTTCCGTAATGATGATCTGTCCAACTGAAACTAATCCTTTGAAATGTTTTCATAATACATGTATTATCAACAATCTAGTTTGCACTGAAAAAAAAACTTTGTCTCAAATCTGCTTTACGTCTATCAAAGCATTGCATTATCAAATACCATCCCTTTAACGTGTTACACAAACTCCCCACAGTAATCCGTTTGAAGCTCTCGTATTTCAGAATTGTAGGCATTTCACTCAAGGGAAGCAACTTTGTCTTATGTTTCTCTCATCCCCGTGCTATTATCTGCCCTTGGCTCATCTGAAATGGTTTCGACAGCGTTCGGAAGACTTATAGATTGGTTCGATGGTACGGCATTTGATATAAATTGCGCCGATCCTACACGTTCGTGTTCAAGCGCCTCTCCCCGTCCAGCATTGAAAGAATTGGTATCTCGAGCGTTAGCGACATTTGTTTGAGAAACGTTAGCGCCGTTTGGAACGATAGCACCGTTTGTAACGTTACCGCCACTTGTGACGTCGTTCGTGACGTTAACGCCGTTTGTGCCATGAGCGTCTTGTGTTGACGCACTGTGGGGTATTTGAACACCATCACGCGGTGTGTTAATGTTACTCGTTGTGTTTAATGCACCATTTCGTGAGGGTGTGGTTTGAGCTGAGGCTGGAACACGGCCAGGAATATTAAGGGCATCGTCTGCTCCTTGATTTAAGTCTTGTGATTCAGTTGTACGGGGAACATGCCGCCCTGAAGATAATACAGAAATGTTTGGCATATGGACTGAACTAGGCACAACAAAATGCGTATTTGCATTGGTGTCGCCACGTCTTTGTTGGGTAAGATTTTCAGTAGGAGCACCATTTTCAACATTACTTCTTGTGTTGTCGTCCATGTATTCAGCTCGACCAGGAAGACGGTCCGCTGAGTTAAGATTTGGGTCTACTTCGCTGTACATGGGAGGCGGAGACATTGGGGAGGAGTATATCTCTCCGTATGCGGGTGGGGCGGGTCCATCCAGATAGCTCCAAGCGCCGTACATTGGATCAACACGTGACCCTCTCCTGTTCCGATGTCTTCGAATATCCTTAGCTTTTTTCAATTGAATATATGTGAAAATAATGCCGATTATAAAAAGCATGAGCGCCACAACGCCTACTGATGCACCAATAATTACGAATGAGCTTATGGTCGATGTCGTCTCTTCTTCATCCAGTAGGGTAGCTAAATGAAATAAAAAGAAACCGTGAATATGCATTTGTACACGGATTCAACAGACCAACAACTGAATATAAAAGATAATATCATCTTTTTACAAAAGCTACTGATTTTCATACAGGTTTTAAAATTGTCTCTATATTTCAATTGCATGGATAACAAGACACATCAATATCAAAACCGGTTTTAGCCGGAAGTACTGTTGTCAAAATCGTCGTCAGATTTAGATTTAAAATGTCTGATTCACAACACTATACAAAGGAGGAACAGTGGTGTAGGGGTAGAGCGTCGGACTCCTAACCTGGAGGTTGTGGGTTCGAATCCCATCAGTGGCGGAATTTGACCGGAACCCTTTTAATCCCTTCTTTCGGCGCGAATACTGGTCAGAATCCAAGAAGTAGTTATCGAGATTAGTTAATAGAAGTTGTAAGAATTTGCTCGACAATCGATATAATATAAATAAGTTTAAAGTAAACCACAACACTAGACTAACACAATGGTGTTCATTTTTAATGACATACAATGTACAGTACAACCTCTCCAGAACGGCCCTCTATACAGCAACAACCTCTCTATAATAACACTTTCAAAATTTCCCTAAGCTGATATTCACTATAAAATTAACCTCTGTAGAGCAACAACATCTAAACAGCAGCTAATATTTGCAGCTCCCACAGGGTGTTGCTCTACAGAGGTTGTACTGTACACTGAACTATACGCAAAACTGATTAGGCTATGATGTAGAAAACATTAAGTTTACCGGTTTACTGTATAAAACAATGCATGTTAATAAAAGGCTGTCATCGGAAGTCCAACACGTGCATTGTACAAGTTGTAGCAAGACCGGATCATTAAAAGTTCAAGTGTATTTAAAAAAGGTAAATCTTGGGTATCTGATTGGCTTATTTCGAGTAGAATATCAAAACTGACCAATCACAGGACATTATTCGGTATGTTTCAATGATTAAACTTCTATTATACTGTGGAATCATTGATTTTCGTTGGGGATTTAAGTCAAGTCGTGGATTTCATGGGTTGGCTCATCCACGAAATCAAATCCCCACGAATTTAAATGCAGAGATAAGGCATTTCTTTTCAAAAATCAAAACCCGCGAATTTATGTCCCACCGAATAGCCATTTTAGTAAAAAACACGAAAATTGAGCTCAGTGAACATAAATGAAAATACAGTAGATAGATAGAGTAAAATCTCAATATTAGGGCCATCTCATCACAACCAGTCACATTTTATATAGGATCCAGAAGCACACTTCAAATCACTGTAACCTCTCACTGATGGAGGGTCGTGGGTTCAAGCCCAGCTTCTGACCATGTCACTGTGTGATAAAGTAGGCAGTTGCTTACGGAGGATGGTACTTTTTCTTCCCAGGAACGATGGTTAAGTGAACTGTCGCCTTATATAACTCGGACTGTTGAAAAGGGGTGTTAAACCCGATATAAACAAACAAACACGGCGACCACTTAATAAGGGCCATTTGTGATACGTCCCCTTTACATTAGTTTAATAATGAGATCATCCGAATATTAAGACCATTTACGGCCCCATGGATGGTCTTATATCAATGTTTGACTGCAACGTACAATATACTTACATCGAATTCCAGACTTATACCTCGCCTTGAAACCTTTACTGTACAAACTGTAGTCTGATTTAAATCTTACAGTCATATTCTCGTAGGTGCTGACGAAATTTGACGTTGTCGTACCGCAAAATTTACCCAGGGATTCATCAGTATAATTGTATCCTGGTAGTAAAAATAATATAATAATAATAATAATTTATTATTCTAAACTTATAACTTTTATGATATATTGTTTATTTTTATATGTTGATTAACGACCCATTTGACAGCTATGGTCGATTCAGCGCCGCCCGAGAGTGATGGGAGATCAGATAAAAGAGAACCGGATATTTTATGTCCTTACTCTTTTCGAATAGTTTTTCCTGGTTCTGTATCGTGCCCGATGTAAAGCACCCATTCACGTCTCGACAGTTTCCTGTGGTTTCTTATTGCAGGACTGGGCAAGTTGGGTAGTTGGAATGGAGACACTGAAAATGCGTCCCTGAGATATTGAAAGGCGGAGCGAAGATTCGAACTCACGACCTTCCTACTGGTAGTCCAGTGTGTTACCACTAGATCATCGGACACCCCCATTTAAAATATAACTTCTTGGTCCATTCTGGATGTATTGTAAAGAGTCTATCACTTATTGTACATGATGCTTTTCGGATGAAGCGTATAAATCAATGCTATTTCATTTATTCATATGTTTTATTCATTCTTAAACAAAATGGCATTTTATATTTTATCCATACGTAAGTAAATCTATATTAAAATAATTGATTTTCGTGAATTTTCTATTTACGTCCTGTATTTTTTAAATATTTAAAAAAATATCTTAAGAAATATCTAAAATAGGTAAACGATTATAAAAGTATTGCTTTACTTAAGATGCACAGCCATTCAGAGGTCAGATCAGAAGGAACTACATGTATATATATATACTTACATGGCATTGCTTCAATTCATTTAATCTAAGATCGATAACTTTGAATATATGTATTTTATGGTTGGTTCTTGATGTGGAAATACGTACTTTTAGCCTAATTTTCTAAATAAAACTTTTTTCTAATCATTAATAAACTGAAACGGCTTATAAGCAGTAAATGATTTAGTATTTCATAAACGGCTTAAAATCAGAAAATGATTTAGTATTTCATAAACGGCTTATAATCAGTAAATGATGCAGTATTTCATAAACGGCTTATAATCAGTAAATGATACAGTATTTCATAAACGGCTTATAATCAGTAAATGATATAGTATTTCATAAACGGCTTATAATCAGTAAATGATACAGTATTTCATAAACGGCTTATAATCAGTAAATGATATACATGTAGTATTTCATAAACGGCTTATAATCAGTAAATGATATAGTATTTCATAAAAACAGGTTTATCCAGAAACGTTTTTTCTACTTCAAGCCTATCATTTAAACTCTAAGAAGCGATAAACAGAAAGATTATAAATGAAAAGGTCTCTTTATTAAATCATCGATTTGCTTTCACAATATATTCAGTTAACATAGCCCAGGAAAGGAGAGAAGTAATACACGAGACACATGCAATTATATGTGTTTACGATTGGCTGTAATGCTTAAGTCTAAGTAAAGTTTCAGTCTACTCTCTGAGATTAACTTGCACAGTTGGTTTCAATTTATCGTTTGAATTGATACAATAGGGGTGTTACAAAAAATGTAAAACAATATTACAGAACTGACCATCAAACACTTCACCGAAGTCGTACACGCAGTCTGCATGGTACTCGATGGATATATCAGTTATCTCAAGACGTATGGCGTCTGTAGCATTGTCTGCTTCTATCCGCCAAATACAATCACGATCACTGAAAAAAAACATATTCTTTAATAGACCCCATTCCATGTTGAAGTGCACCGACGGGAACCACAAAGTCAACGGGGACAAGTTAATTCTAATTCTAAACAAGAGTTGTCGTTCCTGCTACTCTGTTCAATTATTGATCTGGATCCCGCTGACTCTGACTGTAGAAAGGTACATTGAAGCATAAAACGGGAACCAGTTTATTTATTTTTTTTCGACGCAGTCTTACTTCCCAAAAGCGCTACATTTGACAAATTCATAACTGGGACACTATTGTAATATAGTATCCTTGATTTATCTACGCATTAAAACAACGAAATTTATACTGATAATCTAAATAGGTTAAAGACCAGTCACGAACTTTACTTGAAAAGGGCCATAAGTAATTATCTTAATGCATTGTTGTATCGAATTCGTTAATAAATGCATTCTTAAAAATTCACATTCGCCTCATATATCATCGAACTAATTGAATAATTGATTGATTAGTTCGAATGCCTGTCATACTCCGCAGTGTTGTGTACACGTAATTTGTACTGAATTATTGAATATGAATCACCACAACGCACAGGAGAGAAATAAAAATTAACTTGTCGTAATGATAGCAGATCGCAATGTTTACAATGCGGCACAATACAATAATAACTTCGGCCCCAGACCCATCAATCTAGTTTATTTCACGTTATATAGCTATGACCCATTCTCAAAACTATCCTCATATTGGAAACGTGAAATACGTGAACTATATGTGTCGATTATTTTTCCATTTTGGTTAGCTTATGACGTTGGTTTCCTTTCTTTCCCGTCCACCGGTACGTTTTATACACAACTCGTTCATTCTTTCAGTTATCAACAATAGCAAACACGATTAACTCGTAACTGTTTATATTATAAACACGTATTTGTACGTTTCCAACTACATACATGCAAAACGTATTTGACGAGAAAATTTATAATACATAATACAGCATCCCTGACCGTTCTAAGGACAATTAAATTTGGTCTAAACCATGATGCATTATACAAGATATCGACATTGAACATATTGATGATGATTCAGCTGGCTATATATGTATTGAAGAAAACAATGTTTGAGACTAATTCTAGTATGCGATGAATTCTTCGATTACAGGAAGCAACCAATGTGTGGTGCTTTTATTAATTAAAGAAGATTTAAATACACACGTTTCGGTTGCTAGTCAAACAGGTATATATTAAAATACAATTATGTAAAAGCTCCATCGTGTGACTTTGGTTGATGATAAAATACGTACTTTCCGTATCCGTACGGATAATTTACCGACGTAAATACTTTAAAATCGTCGGTAGCTGTTAAAACCAACACCGTACCCGCACACTGACCCGTGACTGAAAATAGAATTAGACTTAGCTATAATATTATATCAATCCGGAAAATGATAGCACAAACAAAATATACAGGATTTTATAATGAATCAATATTGACCATAAAAGTTTATCACAGTCGTAAAGTAACTTTGAAGTTCGAATAAATATTTGAAAGTTGGTTTAAATCAATAAAATGTAAGCTTTTTGCATGCTTCGTATATACACATATATATAGCTTTTGTTTGATTTTAATTTAAGTGTTTTTACATTTATACTTATATACGGTCAATATAATGTATACATGTACATGTCAAGCAAATTTATATCATAAAGTTAACGTTATAATTATAAAGAAGCGCAGACCTAAAAGGTGGCCAACTAATGGGAAAAAATCTATACAAATAGAAAGATGTATATGTTGTGACTATCAAATGATTCAAATCAAATGATAAGTATGACATGTATTTGGTCAATTCGGTCTATATTTCCTCAGCCCACAATGTTAGCTCAGTGATAAAGTGCAGAAACCGTATACCCGAGACTCGTGTGAAGAAAAGCGTTTCTATGCGACAATCTGACTAGAACTTCTGAGATAATATTTCACCCAAGTCCTTTATACGTCCCCTTTTATTCTCATAGCAATCATGGGAAAAATAATCCCTCATTAGTTTTGGTTTGTACCGGAAAGACGGGATTCTGTGGTTAAAGGGTTATAGTCTTTGACTAGTAATTACTAGCCCTTCTTTGAGTTCGAATTCCACTGGTACCTTACATGAATCACAAACGAGGAAGCTCTCCATCTAGCTAAAAGGAAGATCAGGGGTTCTACCCAAATCTACGCCCGGTGTCTTCCTCCCCGGTTATAAATGGTGGATCAGTTGCCATGGGAACCTGTCTGTTGATACGACGTCAAACAGCAGCGAAAATAATACTAGAAGAAAACGCTAGTTTATTATTCAATTCTAGTTTCTTTATTGTGTTATTCAAGGCCACCGGCCCACACACAAGTGCCACTGCATACATATGCGCTGTGAGGCTGACTAGCAGCAACATAAGATAACATTAAGAACAACTCAAATTTAATAAAATGTCTAACCCAGTCTTTACCTGATGACACGCATGCGTACAAAACGTAAACAAGAATATATCGCCACTGTATGTATTGTTGCATGATTGTCTATGGGGAGTGACGTCACAGGTAGGAATTTAAGGATACGGTTCCCATGTTGCAATCTGAAAATAAAAAAAGAAGTGCTGACATTTAATTTAATGAATTACACATCAAAACAACGATATATTTGGGTTGGCCGAATTTAGTAATTTTAGGATCATTTAACATCGTTAACCAGTTAGTTTCTCCCTTGAATGTATGACGTAATCACAACTCGGTATGCTATTTTCGCACTGAACAATATTGTTCAAAATCAACACAATATTCATCATTGGTTTGATTATTTTATAAAAAATGAAGAATCGAATTATAAATTGATTTGATATTCTCAGGTATGTGTCAGAGAAAACGAGAATATGCGAGATAATGCGAGACGACCTCTCGAGTCAGCTCTTGTTATTTTGTCACATGAAAACTTTATCTAATTAGTAATGATCGAAACAAGAGTATATTTATCGACTTAATTGCTTCATGATATTTACGTAAAACAGTAAGCAGTTCTCTCCGACGAATCCTTTTTTTATTTCGATTTTATGATTCGTGTTGGAAATAAAGTTTTTCAAGATGAAGTCCAATAGAACACGGCTACAGCAAAGTCCTTAGGATAAAGCCACCTGGCTCTGAAATGACCATATATGGGAAAGGTTACACCAACGTGTCTCTGGGAACTTTTCCTTCATGGGAAAGGTTACATTCTCGTGTTAGGTATCCTCCAACTTTATAAGGAAAAGTTACACTAGCCGAGGAGAAATAATACCTCCCTTCCACTTGAATAAGCAGGAACAGTTACATCAAAACTGGTGGCAGATCAGCTGCAACCAATTTTAGCGTAAACTGTCGTTTCATTGTTTTACAGTGTAGCTTCGAATGCCCGTTAAACAGCAGATTGGTGCATCCCATTCCCGATGCGAGCATTCACGGCCTAGGTAAATTGAGCTAAGTTCTTGTACATAGAGATGATAGATATTCCTCTTCTCAACGTTATTCTGAGCTAAGTTTATCAGAAGATTTTATCGATAATTGGTAAGAAATATCATCAGTCACGTATGACTTGAACGTACCTGAGAATTATAAGATATTAACGGTTGTCATGGTAATTCGGACGAGAGCTTCTGTTTTAATTTACGAATAGAACATTATAAAAAGTTAAGTAAAATTAGAAAACTAAAATGTGTGTAATGGTATTTGTATTTTTTCTTATGTTTTCTTTATTCACCAAAGTGCGTCATTTCAAAACGTGACATGGTCTTAGTTGACAAAAAATGTATAATTAATCTTGAAATATCTGTGAAGTCGTTTCAACTTTCAAGAAAGCTGACACTCATTAAAAAACTTTCTAAAAAATATATAAAATATCTATGTGCGTGAAGTTAGCAGCCTAGCAGCCTAGCAGCGTGAAGTTGGCAGCCTAGCAGCCTAGCAGCGTGAAGTTGGCAGCGTAGCAGCGTAGCAGCCTAGCAGCGTGAAGTTGGCAGCGTAGCAGCGTAGCAGCCTAGCAGCGTGAAGTTAGCAGCCTAGCAGCCTAGCAGCGTGAAGTTGGCAGCGTAGCAGCGTAGCAGCCTAATACATTTCTACAAATAAACTTCACAAGAAATCAAGCGAAACACTTAAAAGATACACGAAGTAATGTGAGTCTGTTGTTTGAAAGTTAATTAATTGGAAATAAAGGAATTTTCACAAAAAAATAATAATGTGAAATTATACGCTGCTAGCAGCGTGAAGTTGGCAGCGTGAAACTACGACCCAGCAGCGAAACAGCGTAATATATATTTCTACAGATGAACCTCGCAACAAATGCATAAAATAACCTGAGTCTGTTGTTTGAACGTTAATTAAGTGAAAATATCGGACTTTTCAAAAAAAAAATTAATGTGAAATTATACGCTGCTGGCAGCGTGAAGTTGGCAGCGTGAAACTAGCAGCGTAGCAGCGAAACAGCGTAATATATATTTCTACAGATGAACCTCGCAATAAATGCATGAAATAAGGTGAGTCTGTTGTTTGAACGTTAAATAAGTGAAAATATCGAAATTTTCAATAAAAAAAATTAATGTGAAATTATACGCTGCTGGCAGCGTGAAGTTGGCAGCCTAGCAGCGTGAAGTTGGCAGCGTAGCAGCGTAGCAGCCTAATACATTTCTACAAATAAACTTCACAAGAAATCAAGCTAAACACTTAAAAAATACACGAAGTAATGTGAGTCTGTTGTTTGAAAGTTAATTAATTGGAAATAAAAGAATTTTCAACAAAAAAATAATAATGTGAAATTAGACGCTGCTGTCAGCGTGAAGTTAGCAGCCCAGCAGCTTAACAACGTCATATATATTTCTACAGATAAACTTAAAAGCAAACCATGCAAAGACTTTAAAATGCATGAAATAATACTATTATGTTGCTTTAATGCGTATTAGACTAAAAAATGCGATTTTTGTCGAGTTTGTGAGTTCGGTATTGTAGCGACCACACAACGGTCTAATAGATTTCTACTGATAAACTGATAGAATAATACGATTATATTGCTTTAACGTTCAATAGAGAAAACTTAGTTTTTGTATGTGTGTGTGTTTGAAGTTGGAAGGGGGGGCGGGGATACACGGTGAATTAGACAACAATACTTTCCCGATGTACGGGAATTTGATAAACACCGCCGTAGCATATATGTAATAAACGAAAGTTATCCTTTAATTACCAGATTATGTAAGAACAATTACATACTTCAGTATATACTAAAATATAACAATTACCGTCACTAACATTTTATTGCTGCCATTTTTTCTTCTGTATACATTAAAATTGCAACTGAATGCTTAATTCTTCTTTTCTAAATCAAATTATTCTAATTATACATGAAATTATGTTTTACAAGATAACTATTATGATCTTCAAAAGAACTTGCAAAAAATATCTATGATGTTAATACCAGTACTGCTTGAGGAAATATATTGGTTAGAAATATTTAATTTAATTTAACAGGTAAAGGTGTTAGGATACGTTTGTATTAATTTCAACAAATGGACTGTTTTAATTTATCAAAATCATCCAGACCTAACTTGGTAGATTCCGAAGTAAATTCGAGGTTTTTAACATCATAACTTTTATATGCAAAATGGCATCAAATGTGCACTCGTTTTGAAAATTTATTTTCATTCACCATATAAAATATGACCACCATCAAATGATATCTTCTCCGACCCTTGATGATACACGTGAGATTTTTAAGATCCATTCAACGATCTTCCGGCAAATCTCGGATATTTACGTCGTTATATTTACGGAAATAACCGGAATTTTGCGAAGATCATATCTGCATATTAGGCATCCTTGTATATACAGTCACAACATGATGCATTATACAAGGTAATAAAAAATGAACGCCCAATCGAGTTTCAGTATTATTAAAATAGAAGACTAAAACAAATGCATTTAAAACAGTATGTATAAAATTATAAAAATCTGTGTAGCGGTTGACTAAATTTACTTTCGTATAAAAGCAAAATCGGTATTTGAAACACAGTTTATTGCTGTTATACAAAATTAGCATGATTAGTAAAAAATAAGTGGATTTCACAATTTGTTAATAGTCGATACGTTTCAGCGCCGTTTTTGAGCTGTCCGGGTTATAACTGGGACCATTATAGATTGTATAATGGTTCCAGGTTGGAAATAATTGCAGTCATCCTCGATCATGTCGTACTTAAAGGTACACATAAAATACACATACGGATACGCACCCTGTACAGTATAGGACCGCTGGAAGCTCTCGCGGCGTAGCGGCCTTACTATGATGCAGTGATTTTTTAGCGTTTTTTCCCATCCAAAATAGTTTCTATAGCTTGTAGAACGTGATTCTGATACATATCTCGATGGTAGGGTGTGTAATTCTAGACCGCTGGAAGCTAATGGCCTAACTATGATCCAGTCTGAATTTCTTGCGTTTTTTCCTTCCCGCAAAAATCGTTTCACAAAATGATACAAACTCAAAACCTTCTTTTTAATAAGCATCAAAACAAAAAAATCGTATTAGTTTATGCATTTTAGTCTTCAGCCTTCATACTTGTGTATTTTATGAAGAAATATGTCACAAACTTTGACTGAAAAAAGAAAAATCGTGTTAAATTATAAAGTGAAGGTGTATAATCAATGCGGAATATGTCCTTACAATACAGGTGTACGTTCGATGCCGGCTATGTTTATATTATACAGTTGTACGTTCAATGCGGGCGATGTTTCTATAATACAGGTGTACGTCTAATGTGCGCTATGTTCCTATCATACAGGTGTACGTTCAATGCGGGCTACGTACCAATGAGGATGGTGTACATTTTATACGTGCAATGCACCTATGATACAGGTGTTAGTTTAATGCGTGCTATGTTTATATAGTACAGATGTAAATTCAATGCGTATTGTTGTCTAATTCACCGTGTATCCCCGCCCCCCCTTCCAACTTCAAACACACACACATACAAAAACTAAGTTTTCTCTATTGAACGTTAAAGCAATATAATCGTATTATTCTATCAGTTTATCAGTAGAAATCTATTAGACCGTTGTGTGGTCGCTACAATACCGAACTCACAAACTCGACAAAAATCGCATTTTTTAGTCTAATACGCATTAAAGCAACATAATAGTATTATTTCATGCATTTTAAAGTCTTTGCATGGTTTGCTTTTAAGTTTATCTGTAGAAATATATATGACGTTGTTAAGCTGCTGGGCTGCTAACTTCACGCTGACAGCAGCGTCTAATTTCACATTATTATTTTTTTGTTGAAAATTCTTTTATTTCCAATTAATTAACTTTCAAACAACAGACTCACATTACTTCGTGTATTTTTTAAGTGTTTAGCTTGATTTCTTGTGAAGTTTATTTGTAGAAATGTATTAGGCTGCTACGCTGCTACGCTGCCAACTTCACGCTGCTAGGCTGCCAACTTCACGCTGCCAGCAGCGTATAATTTCACATTAATTTTTTTTATTGAAAATTTCGATATTTTCACTTAATTAACGTTCAAACAACAGACTCACCTTATTTTATGCATGTATTGCGAGGTTTATCTGTAGAAATATATATTACGCTGTTTCGCTGCTACGCTGCTAGTTTCACGCTGCCAACTTCACGCTGCCAGCAGCGTCTAATTTCACATTATTATTTTTTTGTTGAAAATTCTTTTATTTCCAATTAATTAACTTTCAAACAACAGACTCACATTACTTCGTGTATTTTTTAAGTGTTTAGCTTGATTTCTTGTGAAGTTTATTTGTAGAAATGTATTAGGCTGCTACGCTGCTACGCTGCCAACTTCACGCTGCTAGGCTGCCAACTTCACGCTGCCAGCAGCGTATAATTTCACATTAATTTTTTTTATTGAAAATTTCGATATTTTCACTTAATTAACGTTCAAACAACAGACTCACCTTATTTTATGCATGTATTGCGAGGTTTATCTGTAGAAATATATATTACGCTGTTTCGCTGCTACGCTGCTAGTTTCACGCTGCCAACTTCACGCTGCCAGCAGCGTATAATTTCACATTAATTTTTTTATTGAAATTTCGATATTTTCACTTAATTAACGTTCAAACAACAGACTCATCTTATTTCATGCATTTATTGCGAGGTTCATCTGTAGAAATATATATTACGCTGTTTCGCTGCTACGCTGCTAGTTTCAGGCTGCCAACTTCACGCTGCCAGCAGCGTATAATTTCACATTAATTTTTTTTATTGAAAATTTCGATATTTTCACTTAATTAACGTTCAAACAACAAACTCACCTTATTTTATGCATTTGTTGCGAGGTTTATCTGTAGAAATATATATTACGCTGTTTCGCTGCTGGATCGTAGTTTCACGCTGCCAACTTCACGCTGCTAGCAGCGTATAATTTCACATTATTATTTTTTTGTTGAAAATTCCTTTATTTCCAATTAATTAACTTTCAAACAACAGACTCACATTACTTCGTGTATTTTTTAAGTGTTTAGCTTGATTTCTTGTGAAGTTTATTTGTAGAAATGTATTAGGCTGCTACGCTGCTACGCTGCCAACTTCACGCTGCTAGGCTGCTAGGCTGCTAGGCTGCCAACTTCACGCTGCTAGGCTGCTACGCTGCTACGCTGCCAACTTCACGCTGCTAGGCTGCTACGCTGCTACGCTGCCAACTTCACGCTGCTAGGCTGCTACGCTGCTACGCTGCCAACTTCACGCTGCTAGGCTGCTAGGCTGCTAGGCTGCTAACTTCACGCACATAAAATATCTTTGAAGTCGTTTCAAGATACATTTTCAAGAATGAAATGGCTCGCAATCGAGTTCATAAGCTTTGTAAAGAAATATAAGACATTTTTGAAGTCGGCAGTAGAGAGTGGATATGCGGTCTTGTGGTAACGCACTGAACTTCCAATTGACAGGTCGTTGGTTCGAGTCTAGGCTCCGTTGTCCGATATTTCAGAGACGCCGTTCAATGTCACCATTCCGACTACTGCTTTTAGAAAATCACAAGAAAATGTGAGGCGTGTATCTGATTACGATAGAGAACCAGGAAAAATATTCGAAATATGAATAAGGACACACATGCACGGTCCGCATGTATCCTATATACCTCTCCCCCCCTCCCCCCTCTCTCTCCCCCCCCCCCCTCTCTCTTTCTCTCTCTCTCTCTCTCCCCCTCTCTCTCTCTCTCTCTCTCTCTGAGGGTACGTTGTCGTAAAAACCTGGTATAACGGTCCCAAACATAGATTTTCAACTGTAAAGTGACCATCTATATCGAACCATAAAGTGACCGCCTATGTCGAACCAATTAAGTCATCATTTCTCACCTGATCGGACATTTTTTGTATTGAGCTCCAAAATCGATATTTAATTAACGACAATTGCGTAAACAAGTCAGTGTCCACGCTCGCGATTATAAATTTAGTCTGTGTGAATATGTTTATAATGTTTTGTTTATTTGCGACATGTTGCTAAAATAAATACATAGAAACGTATAAATACCGTGTTCCGTATCTTATAACACGATTAAATGATTATTACAACACACCGATAATAAACGCAGCGAAATTCTCTAATAATTTATACATCGAAGTTCATTTAGATCAAACAATTTTTCCTAAGTTCTTTGATATAAAGATTTTCGGCTGCATTTATTGACAGATGGGCAGATTCATTCCCGTCGTTGTTTATCCAGCTCGCTTCATTCTTAGACTATAAATAGCGACTGCGTCATGAAGCTAACACTAGTTGGTGTGAGTAACACGTGACCTCGCTCTATTTATGTTTTGTTTATATCACGTGATGACCATTGCGGATATTTCGGATTATTTCGGGCACTGTCACTAATCTGCTTCGTGCAAGAAGTTGCGATTTTGCATTGCCATTTAAAAATAGGCATTCCAGAGTGTACGGCGGGCTTCCGCCGCCGTACAATAAGTATTGTATTCTAATATGTAGAGTCAACAAGTTAATTTAATTATCCATGATCAGCAGTAAGACTTACTTCCTACAATATCTACGACGTCGTGCTGATTAGTTTCATTATACATAATTACACATCATACAACCCTATTGATTTTCGCACCAATAATAACAGTAAATTTCTATGTAAGGTCGGAACGAAAAATAGTTTCTTGTTAAAAAAACGACCAGCGCCAGCTCTATAATCCAAGAAATCATGGTAATAAGAATATTTAGAGACAAATCTTGTCTAAAAATACCCATAAAATGCTTAATAAAATTGAAATAGACAAGTTTTGCGACCTATTGAACGTTTGTTAGGTCAAGTAACAAGAAAAAACCCTTTTCAGGTTTTATTTTGAACGACTAATTCAGAAACAGTTATAACATTTATACGATACGTCATGATTATGTATAGAGAGTAAAAAATACACACTTTGTACATAACCAATTTGACGTGTCACATTGTCATTCGTGAAAATTGAATCTATATACATGTTTGACCAGGGCTAAATAAGGGGTTACCTAACAATAAACTAATCATTTTGTACTTGTATCGAGGTTATTACCAGTACAGTCAAACCCGTGATAGTAGCCACCTTCGAATAAAGACGATCCTGTGAATAAAGGCAATTATTTAAAATTAAATTCGTCATTGACTTTCTAGACCAAAGAGACCTTCAAATAAGGGTCACCGGTCAATAAAGGCCACATTTTGTCTTTCCCAAGGATGGCCTCTGTTCAAAGGTTTGACTGTATTTCAGTTATGGAGTGACGGATTGTTATTCCACGGTTAGGCCACTTTCGTTGATAACGTGCCACTTTCGATGATAACGTGCTACATCTAACCTGGTTCTCCGCAGGTTACTGTAATTTATCCACCTGAATACTCCGCGCATGACGACAAATGGATTCAGCCACAGTGCCATCGAACCATATCATTATACAGGTATATATAGAGAACCGTAGAGAACAGTGCCACACATACGACTGTTGAACAAAGCGGATAGGCTGCATGGTGCTAATCTATGTACAATACATGTTTAGATATAAATACCAATGGAAATATAACTTGCTAAGCAGTACATTAACAGTAACAGCTATTTTGAGAAAGTTATATTGAAACCGTTTTTTCTATTTTTGTATTGTAAAACAGCTGTATATAAGAATCTGAGACACAATCCCAATCGTTCCAGTGAGGAACTACATTCCATATACTGTACTTTTATTTATATCTACTCAATGCTACACTAAATTGTCAATATTACAAAAAGTAGTAGTACCAAATTATCATTATTTCATTTATAGTTACCTCGGATTCTTCAATTTATTTTACAACTCATTTTTTCTTTAATCATTCGAAATTGGTTTACTCCCATAGACTTCAATGCAAATTTGAAGGGAAAATAACTCGAAAATTTGTTATTTTTTAATTTTATGGTTTCTTATTTTCTATCATTGAAACCTATAAAAAAGTCATAAACTTTTCCAAAATCTGTCCACTCCATTTTGAGATAATTATTTTGAGAGTATGGGTCTTAATACTTTAATAAAAAATTTGACCTCAAAAGTTTAATGATACCGATCATTTAGATAAAGCACGACAAAATTGTAGATTTGTATTTAAGATTGGCATGCACACTAATTAGATTGGTAAACATTTACATAGTTATATATATGTAGTCGAAGACAGCCCTTAGTCAATTTGGTTTGTAAGTCAAAAGATGAATTATGAAAACAGCCATAAGCTTAACAATCAAAATTTGCACCTTTTTCACTGAGATTTATGGTCGCACTAATAACCAGGTTCATTTAGCGACTTTTCAAGCTTTTTTATACATACATTGTATTGCAAAGCACCCTAGTAGAATCACTGACCATCCATAAGCTAGTTGGACAACTTACTGGAATTTGGCTCCGTGGTTCCGGGCTGGATTCGAATTCACGTGGATGAGTGACTAGTGGTTACTTGCCAGAGACCATAACCACTCGACCTCGTAGGCCCCTTTGTCTTGTGGTATTCTACGTAAAGGCCATTTTAATGTCTAAATGAATTTTGAATTTATTAATGCATCCAGAATAATGTGTTCACGTAAATAGTTTGAAAACAATATGAACACTAAATGAAGAAAGAATAAGGAAAATGGGAAAAATAATAAATTGTCACCTGTTATTTTGAAAATATATTCCAATTTAGAAATTGATATCCTATGAAATTGTACCACACCACAATTTAGAAATTAATATCCAATGAAATTGTACCACACCAGAATAATGTATGGCCATTTAAATTCACGTAATTATCTTCAAACTGTGCTAAACAGTGTCTTAAGAATTACCGAATTGTCGCATTTTTTCGGCACAGCAAAACCAAACTAATCCTGTAAAAATCTACCTGAAGTTGATCAAACTAACTCTGATATTGTTATAAGATTTACCATACACGTAGGTTCAACCGTAATCCATTATATTGTTACAATATCCGGATTAAACTTTCAAATATATATTGATCGGTTGACAAAATATATAAGTACCAATTTAATACGTGCATTGTTGACCGTACGTCGGCGTTATTTTTAATTCGTGTATTGTAAAATCAAATGACCGCAAATTTTGTCATAATCTGATGTAATATATTCAGGATATTTACAATAAGATATCTCAGACGTGTTATATACAATGAAACTATTGCAAAGCAATAACTATGGTGTTGTTGAGAGGTTGTTGCTCTAGAGAGGTTACATTAATAGTTAAATCATGCAATGGGAAATCATGCTTTTGCTGAAAGGAGGTTGTTGCTCAAGAGAGGGTCGCTTTGTAGAGGTTGTGCTGTGCCGCGAGTAAAATCTCGCTTAGCAACCACATTAATGTTACGACTACCACAATATACTATGATGAGCGCTTATTTATTGATCGAATTTCAGTATTTCTTTCAAATTGAAACTTCAACTTATAAATGAGACCATTTCAATAATACAAACTCTGTCACAAAGTGTCCTCATTGATGGCAGTCTACTGTAGTGCAATACATGGCCGTAAAATGATATTGAACTGGACGCTCTCGTGAACATAAATTGATACGCAAATATTTGTCAGAAGTTCAATATCAATGGACTGTTGATATAACCGATAAACAAAAAAAATACTTTTATTGTTAAACCAAATTTTAACTGAAAGCTTTTAATGGACTTGTCCAGCTAAATCTACGTATTTGCTTTTTTAAAAACATTACGTTACAAATGATATAATTTCTGAAGCAAAAGACGTGTTTAAAAAACATATCCACTATTTAGTACCAAACATTTTTGTCGCCTCCAAATTGCAAGTAAACACAATTTCACTCAAAGGAATTTATTTACATTCATGTTCGACAATATAATAAAAGTAAACCAATGCCGAAATATGAGAGTCTAGATAACGCAGTAAAACAAAAACATTGTCATCTCTAAAATTTGAAATTATAGTCAACTATCCTTTAGGTCATTCTCCTAATCCTTTTGAGTTTACTTTCCCATTCAAGGTCCAAAGACTCCGTTGGCGGAAGGTCATACCCCCTAAGAACATTTGACAAAAATAGCTGTCCTCCTCTATATCAGGAGAAGTTGCCGACTCTTAATGAAAGGGTAAGTTTACTGTCCAGAAAAACTGGTAGGGCGAACTGGCCGTCGTAAAAAAATGAGTTATCATTGAAAACGACGTTAATCTCACTGAACCAAATCATGGACATCAAAGTTATTTTCAAAGCTTAAGCATAATTTAGCTGAACAATTTCCCTGTAAATTGCAAACAGAATAAAAAAATCACACCAGACATCTTCACAGAATAGGTTAAACTGTTAATCAAGAGAATGTGTCATCAGAATCAATTCGCCATCTTGTTCATTGACAGCGCTTTCAACAACTATGACAACTTGCAGCTGAGCAACAACAGTTCACCAACCACATGACAAAGGAATAATTCCGGGATAAAATGTTCACTTTAGGAAAAAGACTTAACAGAAAGGTTCTGCCTTAATTAGACGAATGTAACAGTTCTGGAAGTGTACCAAAGATTGTAAATGTTCTCGATGCTATCAGGTTTATGTACTTTATGGATAGTATCAAAGAAGAGGTTATTATTAAATGTTTCATCAGATACTGAGGACAAATTTGAAGATGACCATGAACCTATAGCAGAACTTGTGGAGTTCATGAAAACAGCAAACAGCAGAAAGTCACAACCAGTGCCCATGGAAGACTATCTGTCAGTGGGCTCACACCTCCCCATCTATTGAGAGTTGTCTCCGAATGTGAGAAAGACCTCATGATCAATAATCTAGCAAAACATAATCCTACTTAGTATTGTGACTGATAATGAAGTAGTTAGTGACGACTGTGTTGATGATGTTGTATCTAACCTGTCGAAGACGTACTCAACTGATATTAAAAACGTTGAAGACGTGAGACTGTATTGTCTGACAAAAATATACGAAATGGTGTTTGGCACTGAGAAGTGGAAGAAAGATTTAGTAAATAACTTTGATTAATTTTCGTCAGATAATTTCGAGAATGTTTCAAGTGAAATATAACGATTTATCTTATTTAAGTTTACGAATGACATTTCAAATAAGGGTAACAAAAAGATAGATGTGCATTTTTTCGCGACAATAACTCAAAGCTATCACCCTTTGAACATACACAAAGTGATAAACATTCAATTTTAGTTTTAAATGCAGCTGAACACGTTCTTGTCCGCGACATAAAGTGTCTACACGCTACATGTAAATGGTTTTCAGTCTAAGTAACAAGAAATAGACAAATGCAGCTAGGTCTGAGGTATAAGGAACGTGAAAGAACTTAAAAACAATTTCCGACCTAAACAATGAGGTCACAATAGCAGACTTTTGCGCAATGATATGTGCTTATACATCATGGGTGGGTGTCGTTTTAGCACTTCAGGGCGCCCAGTTTTGACAGTCTATATTTTATAGCTAATTTTCCTAGTAGACTCAAAAGAATGTACACACTGTCATGTCTCGTCTACAGTACAAATGTCAGAATTGGCTTAATACGATAAACTTGGAAACAATTTTTTAAATATTTTTGGCTGAATCAACTTGAAGTAGATCACCTCTTACTTGTCCGACAATAGATGAGAAATTCGTCGAGTTGTTAAGCGTCACAGTTTCAAATTACGCTTTAGTATACTAGCTATCCGATGAACATGCCATCCATAACATCTTCGTCTAAATAGTCCTACAAGAACAATCTGGTTTTGTGCATCGCTGGTGAATTCACCGCAGCCTTCAAACTTCTTTGTAAACATTCATTCATACTTCATATGTTATTCATAAAGTATGCAAGAAAGGTTCAAGAAAAATCTCATGATAGAGGCATACGACAATTCATTCCTCCCAAGACCATCGCACACTCCTTCAAAACCTCATTCATAGATACGTCAAGTCTTCTTCGAGGTTTATATAACCACAAAGTTTATATGCCTTAACATTTTCTTTCCAACCATTATACTAGTAACTTGAGTGCCATTGACTGCGTGTTGCTTTGGTACACCTATCAAATATGTAAACAATGGATGCATCGTTACACCAGTAAGCTTTTCTAGTGAACCCAGTGCAAAGCAAGGCACCACGATAATCAGTTGCATAACTTTTTAAAAGCCCATCGTATAATTTGTTTATTACCCTTTTCCTTTTCAGTGTAAATTTTAGATATTTGTTTGTTAACTTTATGTGGTCTTTTTATAGCCGCCTTACCATGTATGTTTCCTATAAAAAGCATAATATCAATGCTGAAGTACATGTTCTTATGCAGTGTAAATAGGCGCCCATATGCAGTTTGACAAAAAGTGTTAATTCAAATGAATGAATCACGAACACGACACGTTTGTTATATTTTTTATGGCAGATGATAGATAAAAAAAGGGAACATAATTTGAATGAATGTAACTCAATAGCGTTACCATGACTATATTGTTGAAAGTTGTCTTTAGAAAATGTCGGGACCCGATATTACGACCAACTTAATAATATTACGAGTAAGTCCGCTAGATGGCCGTAATAGCTGAACTTTCAGTATTTCATTGAGTTTGATGTCGGTTTCAATGATATTTCATTCATATCAGTGTATGCAGGTTGCCGGCTCACTTTAGCTTTTTCCTTGACTGTATAAAGAATACTTTCCACACAATTAACTAACCCTTCCACAGGTAAGGGTATGATTCAACGCGATCGGGATTCGAGCCCGGAAGAGCAAGAATATCACACCTTTGTTGTTGTTACCCCTAGGCCCTTCTGATAGATTTTGTTGTCGGTCCTGTATTAAGTTCCGATGAGGTCAGGACTACATGAGGTCAGCTCACATATCTATTAAAATACTCAATCAATTAGACTTTTTGTTTTTTATACAAAATGATATGCGATGGATTTCGTTATGTTTTTATCGACTGCTGATTAATTGATTTGGCTTTTCTCTACATCGTGTACTCGTTTCATTCTTCTCATTCTTCAACAACGTCGCATACGTTTTATAATGAAGATGTTGAAGATTGTATTCATTAACAAAGAACATTTTGTAGGTCTGAATCATAATTAAAATAAATTATAAACATGGTCATAATACATACTGCATTGGTGGATACCTGATGTATTAGGTAACGCTTATCCCATCTGTAGTAGTCAGCCTATTGGTTAGTAAACCAGTGTAAGCTCCGCCCCCTTGTGATAAGGGCTAGTTATATCAAAGGGGTTTGTCACGAAAAAATTTCAAAAAATATTTTTTCCATGTAACCCATATATATATATATAGAAGGGAAACAACTTCGACAATTAGAATTGTCCAACGCGTGTTATAAACTTCCATGTTATTGTAATGCAGTACAAAATATTTAATTCATATATAGTGCAACGTATGGGCAACTCAACACGCTAACAGAAAATGTATACTTTTACTACCTTTAAGGGTATTTTAAACTCGCAATTGAAGATTTTTCACTCGAAAAATGGTCAAATTTTACAAAACGACACACTGTCGTGTATACCGGTATACATGTACAGAGTGGAAATGTTAAATTACTGACACAACATCTTAGAATGGGCCTTAATTCATAATAAAACACTATAATATACTTAACTGCCAATAATTTCGCATCTCGGAAAGCTCTTTTAGCGAAGAATTTGCGTATTTTTTTGTTCAATTAGCTGGCTTCTCGAAGTTTATTTCCATGACGGGTCACATGACAATCGCCTAACTCTTGATGAAAGCTTAAATCTGATTGCATGAGCGATACTCTGTGGTATTTGTTTACAATTTACTTGTAACCTGTGCACTCTATCCTTTTCACTACGCTATCGGGAACCATACCTAAAAAATACCACACAGTATCGCTCATCTTATCAGAATTAAGCTTTCATCACGAGTAAGGCGATTGTCATGTGACCTATCAAGGAAGCAAAATAAAGAAAACGACAAAGTGAACAAAAACGAAAATTCTTCATTGAAGTGCATCCGGAGATGTGAAATCATTAGCAGTTAGTAAATTATACCATATATAATATAAACATAATGTTTGGTTATGAATAATGACTCATTCCATGAAGTTTTACCTGTAATTTATCAGTTTCGCTATAGATTTGTACACGCTGCGATTTTACGACAGTGTGTCGTTTTGTAAAATTTGACCATTTTTCGAGTGAAAAATCTTCAATTGCGAGTTTAAAATATCTTTAAAGGTAGTAAAAGTATACATTTTCTGTTAGCGTGTTGAGTTGCCCATACGCTGCACTATATATGAATTAAATATTTTGTACTGCATTGCAATAACATGGAAGTTTATAACACGCGTTGGACAATTCTAATTGTCGAAGTTGTTTCCCTTCTATATATATATGGGTTACATGGGGAAAATTTTTTTTTTTTCGTGACAAACCCCTTTGAGTTATATATACATGTTATAAATGTATGTGAGTATCAGATGTATTACTGTGGCTTAGGAATAAAGAAACATATTATAAACCATCCCGTATCGGGTCTTGTTACATATCCCTTTAAGGGTCCGAACTCACTAAGTTAACATTATTACACCATCCCCTGTAAGATGTCTACTTTTCCTTGCTTTGGTCCATATTTGTGATTAAATGAAATAAAGGGTCATAGAAAACTGAAATCGTATCTAGGAATGTAAAATTCATTTCAAAACTATGCGAATTACCCGATTCAGTCGGCGCTGGTACCTTTCTCAAAATACAAAAAGAAATGCATGTATATAAATAGAACTACAAATGACAACTAGGTGAGGCATAGAGACTTCTTGTATTACCTTGACTTAGTTCCAGCCACATCTTCGGAGTTTCAATTCACACAGATGTTTACGTTCCCTTTATACAATCTTCCTTATAACCTTAATTACATCAAACACACTTTCAATAATGTTTTAAAAAACACTGATTAATCAATTCCAACTCAGTTGCTGTATTCCAATTATCTACCAGTTGTAAGGATTTTCTATCACAGCACAATAGTGGTCGAAACCTTCCTTGTCTAGTCGTTAAAATCGATAGACTCAGGTATAAATATCCTAGGTTATACATAGCCATCTTAGTGACTAGTCTATTGATTTAGACTTTCTCTGACACCGGTATAATATTATGTCCATGATCTATACCGGTGTCAGAGAATAATAATTATTTTTCCTATACCAGGTAAGAAAAAAATCATGGCAGTACAGACAATGAGAAAGAACGATCGAATACAGGCGTCCGTGTCATTTCTATATCATATCATGAAAATGTGGTCCTTATCTTCACTTTCTGATAGTGTTGTTGATGCTGCTGACGATGATGATGTTGCTGCTGCTGATAAAGCTGCTGATGTTGCTTAAAATGGTACTTATAACGAGGCTGATTATGTTGCTGATAAAGACAATGCTGATGCTACAAGTGTTGATGCTGATAATGATGACGAAGGTGCTTATTGCGCTGATTATGATGGTGTTGATTTAGCCGATGGTACTAATGCTAATGATGTAGATGTTGCTGCTGATGCTGATGTTGTAAATGATGCTGATGGTACAGATGCTGAAGATGCTGGTGATCTTTTTTGTATTTTTCTTGTCTCAGTCGTTTTATTTATTTGTAGTTGATCAAAAGCACGTAGGCCTAAATATTTATTGATTTTCCCATATTTTTTTCTGAATTTTGAAAAGTTCTTTATTTTAATAAAAGAAATATCTTAATTTCTGGATAGTACTACAATTATGATAACAGTTATTTCCCCTGTGGTTCCCCTGGAGACGTTTGTAAATATCTCTGATTTCCGCTTACACTATCAATACGTAATATACTTCCTTTTCGTCGAAAACCGCCACAAACCAGGAAGGTAATAAGGTTGGTGGACGAACTGACAAACAAGCTAGACAATTTACCAAGGTTTGTAATAATGCAAATTTATTATATATATTTGTATATATATTAAAAGATACATCATGTAACGTAATATAATATGTACATTTTATTAGACTCGTCGTGATTTCAACATATATTTTATACAGTCATATGTCATATGATGAACTATATTCGCGATATCTAAAGATCATAAAACGATCAGAATTTTCTTCATTCGGCAGTAATTATTTGACCTGACATCATAATTAAAAAATATTATCACTTCCAAACCACGTCCAGACCTATGTTGTCATAACATTTAATAGATTGATTTGATCTTAATCCGATCATTATTGAAATCATGTTAGGGCATGTCAGTATCTGACATTGTTTCAAATCGAAAGTAGAATCAAGTCCATTATTAAAATTCATTTTCAAGTTATTAAGGTCACAGAAAATGAAGACATGTTACTTAATCTATAGAACATTATTAAAAATATTGTAGCAAAATAACATATAAAACCGAAAGTAAATCGATTATGACTCAAGTGGGGAAGTACACATTAAACCGAAACGTTTGAATTCGTGTAGTTTAGTGTTCAAGGTTATAAAACTCGAGATCGACTTCTATAATCTTATTTTTATCATCAACTTATTTTAATATATCTAAGTACATAGTTTAATAAATTATCTTGTATACAGAATACAGTTTATAAATGAATATATTCTTTCATAAGTAAGTGTTGAATATTACGGACACAACATTGAGTTTTGAGCTTTGAGATCGATCTTAAATCTTATAATCTCGGACCATGTTTATCATCACTTCTAACGATATGTATTACTTGCCATGGCTACATCGTATCGAGTTATACACACGACAATAATTAGAATAATTTCATTATTTTTGTCATATGACAATATTGTATTATATTAACTATCACTAACAATTTTTTGAAATTCTAAAGTAATTATATAGCCATTCTATAGGGCGTAAGTGGTATGTTTTTAACGAAATTGGCAGCAAGAAGATAATCCCTTAACGTAAAAATGTTTATATCATAATTTATTAAAGAACGAAAAATGAATTTTATTTTGAAAGGTGGGAAAAGGTTGACAAATAAAAATAAAGATAACAACAGAATGAAAAAAATCCCCTCTATAATCTATTGCTGCAATTTATCACCATCAGTCAAAAAACGATATCGATTTTTGCGTGGATTTCAAGGGAGACAATTTGGCTTAACGGGATGTCGAAATGTATTTGAAAGTTGTGTATGCCTCGTCAGAAACGGTGATTCACATAACCCGTGTTCTTGCATGCCCCGAATCATTATACTACTCCGTCACTTGTTGTTATCATTGCCGTTGTTGTTTTTGTTGGTGGTGGTGGTGTAAATGATGATGATGCTGATGTTGTTGTTTTTGTTGTTGTTGGTGGTGTAAATGATGATGATGCTGGTGTTGTTGTTTTATTATATAATGTTGTTTTTTTAACTCGAACCGATCTGTTGTATTATACTTACATAATACTGTGAAAGTCGGTTGAACATGTAAATACATTTCAGACCATAAACCTATACTTTTCCCTTAAGGATGAAATATTTGTGTTTTAAGGATGGTATGGTTACACCTCTTGATTCAGGGTATTACATTCCGAAAAAAATCACTATAATATGATCGGCGGGATCATATAGTCTGCTTGAATGTGCAAATATTACAGACATAAGCTAAATTTATGTATTGCGCACCAACAAGGAAGTAATATTGAATTTCAGTCGATTTTTTGCCATAACCATAGATTAAACTATGATAGCACACCTTTTTTTTAAAAAACTAATTTAACCATTTACACAATTATGCGCATTTTATAGTCACGAATCAAATGCCATTCATGTAAAACATGATACAGCTGTATTTGGTTATAAGGTTCTTATGTAAATAAGATAACTTTGTTTCTTCCATTTTGAAGAGCTTAATATATCACTTTGTAGTCTCCATAACTGAAGAGCTAGGTATATTCTCGCATATTTATCAGATAGGAGTAGTCAAGTTGTATTTTGCGATGCATTTAACAGGTTTTTATTGTGTGTTTTTTTTATTTTGAAATGAAAAATCACTTAACAACAACACGATAAACGATTACGATAAAAACAAATGATTCGAGGATATAAACCATAAAAATATATATTTCTCCTAAGATATTTGCGTATTTTAAATTCACGAAATAGATGTATACTGTCTTGACAATGATTGTAAAACAATTTCAAGATATTAAGGCTGTCACTATTGAATTTGTGTTTTTGCTGCAAACCTGAGCGGCCGGGTCATTCGGAGAGATGGTGCGTGCTCTCTGTTTTTTTGTGTTCCTGTGTAATTGTTCGCTTTTGGGTCTGATGGTATTTTTTCAGAAAAACGGGATTTTGTATGTCGTTCTTTTTGGAAATCTAATTCTTATCTGCATTCTTTAGAAACTACTTTTTTTGATTTAACATATTATAGTGAAATACTGCTAGAAATAGTTCGGAAAAGTTCGGGCCTTTATTTCTTTCATGATCTTGCCGGTTTACTTCCGGTATGAACATACATCCAATACATTTTAGACCAAATGATTTTTTTCAAATAAAATAAGTAAAATACTGCTGTTCAAATTTCAGATAGTTGATAAATTACAAGGGAGAAAATTCAATGTTTCGATATGATGAAACATAATGGATTGTGTCCCTTAGTTAATTTTATTACAACACTCCGAAATGAATTAGTATAACTAATTGTTGCATTATTACTTTTTTCGAGTTTGAAGATAATCACTTGGCTATGAATTGTTTTTATTTAATATTACATCAGTATAATACACGTAAATGTGTTCGTTACAATGACAAAATAACAATTCGTTTTTACTTTTGTGAAAATCTCTGGATTCTCAAACACTCTCAATAAGATTTCATATTTGATTGTGGACTTAACAACTATACGAGAATATTTATTAGAATTTCACTTCCATAAAGTATCTTTGAAGTGAAATATTCAGGAGCGCGAAATCAATTCATTCTGGTGTATGTTCCAAATCATTTAATAGCACAGTAGATCTACATTTTATATATTGAAATACTTAGACGTTGCCACATCTTTACGTGATGTTTCTGCATAAGTTTTATGGAAGGAGAATTATACGGACGATGAGTATATCTGCTTAAATATTGAAGTACTGGTAACTACATGCATGTATAAGTATCTATAGTAAAATTTCCTATTCCTTCACTAGGTATGTGTTTTGTTCAAATTTGCCAATTAGCCTTTCATGTTACGATTCGATCTAAACTCTAGACCTAATATATGAGAAACAATGTGACTTTTGGTATTTATTCTCGATTTATAAATGTCGAAATATCATTTAAAAACAAAGTGACAACAGTAGTTTTGTAGAAACATGTCAATACTATTTTGTGCAGTTGGATAAGAAAATGGTTCAGGCTTTTTCCTAAATGACAGGCAATTACAGCAAGAACATGAAATGAGACAGGATACTAATATGTAGACGTATCTAATAATGAAACATGAAACTGTATTGCCATATTCAAGAGATAATCAATCTTCAATAATGAATATGTCAAATCGCTATTTCATTTTCAGGAATGGAGGCCGAAAATTCAAAACACGGAAAGGGGAGGTAATGTACATTTTTTGTTTTACACAATAAGAGTAAAACATCGATTGGAAGACCAGTATATAGTTAAGTATTGAGGTGATCTCATGATCGAGTATAGAAGTACAGAGGAAACAATAAAAAAGGTTTAAAAAATAAGTGTTCGTCATAACGAGGTGGTCGCTATATTGAGATGGTCTTATAACAGGAAGGTCGTAATTTGAGAGGTTCTATTGTGCGGTATATCTTACTTTAGTACCTTCTAGCTTAAAGTCATAGATTGTATAGTGTCGACTGTGATCACTATTATCTAGATGAGATAAAGGAAATGGTGCTTTCTGTACACGACTTCAATATTTGTTTCATTACATTACGATAAGCTCAAGTGAAACACTTTTCTGCGGCCGTACAATTTACATTCCATATTGTTAAGGACGTATTGTACTGCAGTTGAGATGCAGAAATTATTCCGGTGTATGTAAGATAATCATGCGTACCAAAGCCAAATAGTACAAATTGCTAATAGTATGTATGGGCTAGACGAATAACTTTATACAGACTTTTACACAAAGTATTAATGATCTTTCTAATTGGTATATGATTCAAATGTATATTAATATATAATTAATTCACTATGCAAGAACGTTAATGAACACTCTCAAAAACAAATTATACACCTTAATAATTTTGTTTTGTTTAATATAAAAAAATACTGCAATTAGCCGACTTCTAAATGATAAAACACATATTTTGAATTACTTACTCTTTTTGATAGATAATCTTTTTATAGAGCAACCTTTTAATAACTATCTTACAAACTGCGTTCTTGTGTACTAAGGAAGATAAAGTGCCATTTATGCAAAATTATTATAAAATTTAATAATGCGTAACCCTGCCGTACATCAAACAAAAAAAAACAATGTGTTCTGACGTCATAACGTTGGAAACAATATTTGTAAATAGATATTGCGTTCGCCATTGTTTTTCTGTAAAACTACGGACACTGACGTAAATAAATCTTTGTTTTAAATAAAACATGAACAATATCTCAAATAGCATCCATTCATAGAAAATATGTTCTCTAAAAACACTATCAGCCACAAAGAACGATTAGCCAATCGGGGTATTGATGCTAGGTCACGTGCTCCTCCACAACTAAACTACTTACTGCATTTCAACACCGCGGGTAAATAAATAATAATGATAACATTTCATACAATCTTCTATTGTATTTTTTTTCTTAATTTATTTGTTACCCTATGAACTAAAATTGTGTGTTTTAAGGTAAGAGCGGTTGTGGGCAAGCAGAACAATAGAAGTCGTAAATACAATTTAAAGAGGTCTGGGCACGGCAACGAGCCATAAACCATTTCAACAATGGCATTTATACGTGTACATATGTAAAGGAATGTACTGTCTATAAACAGTAGATGTAGGTATTGTTCAATGCTATGATTTTAAGGAATCTATATAAACGACGACTGAGGTATGGTGATTAATTTGTTTCTTGTATTTGATTTTCCAGTGATAGTGGTACAAATACTAAGAAGAATAAAAAGAACAGAAACAAGAACAAGGAAAACAATCAACTAAGGTAAATTTCTATACAAACACTGAGTTATTTAATGATTCTTTTTTTATATTAACGGTTATGAAATATTAATTTAGTGACACTTGAACTGCATTCTTTGACTTCTAGTGTTAAATACTTAGTGCACTATAACCACTAATGAATAAACGGCGAGCTAATTGTCGCGAAGTACGCTTACTGTACAAAAAAGTGAAAAATAAACGTTAAATATCGTAAAAAAGATGTTTTCACTGTAACATCGTATTGATGTGAACAATGGCTGAACTTCATCACTTTTCGATTGTGCGATATAATTTGATTCATCAGTTGTTTTGAAGAAGAAACAAACAGAGCGTTTTCAACACATTTTATCTTGTAAAGTTGCAATTGTGAATTCATCTTTTGGTTATTTATCAGTTGATGGTCACATGATACACCTTTCGTTATGTGACTGTAGTGGTGGCAGTAGCAACGGCGTGGCATAACCGGTGCAAGGAGTTTGCTTTTTGCTATGCTTAAATGTACATGTACTGACTATCAAACTAACTAAATTTTATTAGACCCAAATTGTACAATTAAACAATACATACGTATACAAAATAAACAGTAGGGTATATATTAACGTATTGTTAAGTGTTCGTTCTTGTGGCATTCTCAAATCATGTACATGTAGTTCTGAATATGCTGAGGAAAGAAGGCAAAAAGCTGTACATGTCAGAAGCTTATTCCACTACGTATTTATGCAGCACTTTTAAAGTATTAATATTACTAATCTGAATATTATGTTGCAATTTACTGCACTGTGTCTACATATCTCATATTTATCTGTATCTGTTTATCTATGTTAATATCTATTACATTAACAGCCAAAAAGACGGATCAGCTGTAGAAATGCAAAGGTAACTCAATTTTAGAATTTCTTTCTTTTTTTGTTTAACGTCGCACCGACAACCAGGGTTATGTTACAACTTTAACGTGAAGGAAGACCCTAGATATACACATTGGTAGAACCTCAGACCTCCTGTTAGCTAGCTTGAAAGCTTTATCACATGTGAATTTTGTCCATGGTGGTATTCGAACTTACAGCGGTGGGGGCTTGTGTCTGGGGTCATAACCGTTCGGTCACGGAGGTCCACTGTCGCATTTTCTTCGGCACATTTGACACCGTGTTTCGTGCTTCAGATCATTGATTTTAAACATCGTTTTGGCAATGCAACTGTCTATAAATACAAACATGACGCTCACATTGAATTTATAACAAAATGTATCAACAATTAATGAAAAATAATATCTTCTCTTTGATATTGGTGAATATTAACAATATAACAATACAAAGTACTGCATGAAGACTCGTGTTGTACATATCTTAAATAATTGTTAAATGTCGCACTTTTTTGTGCAGTGTTTACATGTCTCTCCTACAGACTTTATTATATGCTATTCTATGTTTTTACTATCTCATAAATCTTTAAATTCGAAAGCTTGAATTATACTATGTCGGGCTTTGTAACGACAGTATATAATAATTTAACCGTTTTGTTAATTGACCAGCATGTCAGGAAATCACGGTGATTCCGGTAGTCGTGTCTCTTCCAACAATCCTGGCACACCCGATGGTGGTGCTTCAACACACGGAGCTCAGCAGGACGGCAATGCTCGATCTGTTGTTGATCCGTAAGTATCCATTTACATAATACTTAGATCACAGTCATTGTGTCGCACACCCGTGTAGCTTCATACCCTTATGGGCTCATGCCAATACAGCGAACCTCGGACAAATAACTCGGCCAATATGAAGTTTCCTAATTGATAACATAATAATTTTAAATGATATCGAATGAGTCATATCGATTTGTATTCATACGCTTAAAATTCCGTTAAAATTCATAAAACTATTTTGTCAAACCGCATTAGTCATATCGATACCTATGAAAATAAATTGAACATCGTGAAACACTCAACATACATCCAAAACTAGTATTGGAAATTCGTGTCATTTGAGTTATCTCGTATTACTAGTATTATAAACATCTGTCTCCCAGCAATGCCGACTTTTCCGACGGTGGTGAGTCAGCAAAGGTGGATAAGAAGAAGAACACGGCTGATCCTATTGTTATCATTTGCATATACTGTTTTATGGTATTCTATTTCGAACGTATGCATGACGTGGTCTTCAAATTCGGAAGTTTCTTTTATACTTGACACATTTCATATATTAGACTTAATACTGGTATTTTCTATGATTATTTTTTTTTGTTGTTAATTGATCAGTATTTCAAGCTCTATCAGCGATTCTGATCCTCTCAGTAATCCTTTTTCTCATAGCAATACCGGCGCTCCTGATGGTGGCGAGTCAGCACAAGCAGCTAAGGAGGACAAGGCTGGTTCTGATGCTGAATCGTAAGTATTCAATGGCATATTCCTCATATTTATTAATTTCAAAGTCATTTTGTCACATTCGTACATTTGCTCGGATACGATACGATGTTATCAGCAAATATCAACATGAAATTATTATAAATGAGTCGATCTTATTTGCATTCAAACGCTCAAAATTCCTTTGTATATAGAAATGTTTTGTCAATTGGCATATTTACTCATATCAATGTCATATCAATATCATAACAAAAACATTTAACCATCCTAAATCACTCAACATAGTACATCCAATTCTGGAAATGCTTCCAACTGAGTTATCTCGCTTTATCTTAAACATCTTACCATGAATTCAGTACCAGAGCAAAAATAAATTCAATCTATTTTCCACATGTCAATATGCCTGCGTTTTGTTACTCTAATTTCTAGAACATAATGCAATGCTTTTGTTTGTTTAGCCCTATTAACACAGACGAATCTAAAGATGACAACATTGTCGATAAGGAGAAACATTCAGTATCGTAAGTGTTTAATATACAACGTATATCACACAAACGTAATTATTGCGTTTTGTTTTATTTCAGAAAAATCGCTAAATAAAAATTGAACCACAGTTAAACATGTGCTAATTAATAGCATTGATTACATGTAATTATTACTAATTACACTTTTTGTCATAAGCTAACCTTGATAAAAAGTATAAGCCCACAATCGATTTTCAGGACTAGTACACCTCGTTTTGTTAAAAATTAATTTTTACAATTTGGTAATGAAAGTGATCTACCAAAGTTCAACAAAAAGGTGTCATAACTATCATAGTGATAAAAAGATGGTAAAAGCAATTTAATATTTTGTGATGTATTTACATTCCTTAGGTCGAAAACACCAAACACTCTACTGTTTAAGCTAAACGTGTTGTCCCAGATTTGAGTTATGAAATCTCCAAACTCCACCAAGTCACGCTTCATGATTTGATTATTCTTGTCAAAAAAGTGAAAAATCAAGTATTAGATCGCGTTTCAAAATTTCACTACTCCCGTAATAGTGAAAGACGCGTACAAGGCGCTTTGTAAAATTAAAGACACTGGTGTTAAAGTCGAACCAACAGCCAGGGTCGTTTGATGACCCTTAAAGATGATAGAAGAACCTAGTTGCGAATGGGGATAGAACCTTTGACCTTCCGTAATCTATCTGGAAAGCTGCCTCGCATGTGAACTTTGTTCGCTGGTGGGATTCGAACTAGCAGTAGAGTTATTGATCAGAAACTATTACCTTCTGTTGTGTTCACTTGAACTATGTGGATACCTTGATCATCCTTTTTATGTATCATGTTTAAGCGAAACGGAATGAAGTAACGAACCTACCGAAATATAAGTTTCTTTTATGCACTATTATTTGAACCCTTACATAAACCACTATAACAATGCAAAATCAATCGGGGTTTAGAGATCACATGAAACATTCAACCATAATATAATACTTATTTGCTTATTTTGTGCAATTATCAGCAAATATGTTGCATTTGTTTTAAATATTGTTCTATTAAACAAGTGAATACTGATCATTGTCATTGTACATATGTTGTTTACCAAGTTCAATCAAATAACAGATAAAAGCAGTTTATAATTATGAAAGGACGTTTTTTTAGATACATCCCATTTCCCAAACGGTTTCATTCGGCTGCAGTTTGCTTCATATATAAACAAATAACTGTCTGACTATCGAGTAATATGCCATTCTCTAAAGCGTAGTGGGGTAAAGGTCACTGTGTTTGTAATACTAACCGACATGGACAGGTGAAAGAACGTGTTAGAACACATAATTGTATTATGTTAGTTAATAACACCATGCTCTCATCGCCTAAGTTGGTTGCATAAAGTTGGAACACAGATTCGAATCGCGAACTTTTGAACTGCGTTTCAACTTGAAGTAATCATCATTTTTTCCAGTTTTACGCTGGACACATTAATTTTTATAAGTCAGAGATTTTTTCTTAAATGACCAGCACGCCAAGTTCTCACAGCGATTCCTGCCCACCCACCAGTACTGAATCTACCAGCACTCTCGACCTTCCCGAAGGTGCACAGGGAGATGAGAATGAGGACACTGCTGATCCTAGTGATGATTCGTATGTATTCATTAGCATTGTCTTATATTTAATTGGAAGTCATTTTGGCACACGCACACGGATACGATACAGCAATATTATTGTTACTTAAACCTCTGATTTTAAACTACCTTCTAGCTTTAAGCAATCCACAGGCGTACAGTTTCTCGATAATATCATCTTTGAGAAGAAAATGGCGCTGATCAGTGTTTACCATCTTTGTAAGGTTATCTTGTTTGCCATTGAATCTTGACATTAATATAGCATGTAAATGTTTCTCTGTGACATTACGACAAAGGCTATTGCATCCAAAGTAACCTCACCTTCTGCTGATTCACATAAATGTTTGCAGTATTTAGTTTGCGAAACTGAAAGAAGGCCTATAACGTCATATTATCTCTAATTCAGTGATTATTAGTAATTGTGTTGAAGATAATCATTGCATTTTGTGCTGACATGTGGACACTTAATTCAGACGGATAATAATTGTGAAAAAAAATATCTTGGTTCACCATTAAAGACTTTACCAGATATAATGAAATGATGCACTTTTAATCGGCAATACAAACAAGCCCGAAACATTGCTCCTAATGTATTTGTCGCAATACGATGTGGTGGAGTACTTATATCAATATCATTACTAAACAGTGATCTTGATGCCAAACAATCCACTGAACTAAACATGGAGTCTCTTAAACGGGATCTCGCTAAGAGAGACGAAGAGATAAAGAAATTGGAAGAAGCCAATGAGAGACAGAAAGGAGAATTGAAAAAAAGCAACCAAAAGTATGTTACGTCATTGTGCTATAATATTGTTTCATGTAAGGTGTTCTTTTACTATTCTAACTACTTTTGATATAGTTCACCTCCGTCTCTTGATCACTTAACTGTCAATAATACTTCTCTGTCAATGGCATTCTCTGTTTTTATAGATTGTGCTACCTGTTTTAAATTACAGTTGCTGTTTTAATTGACCAACTTAATTAAAAAATAAGAAAAACAAGCTGCTAGAATGCTATGTATCTTATTAACTAAGTTGTTGTCAATACATGTAAGACCAAAGTTTTTTGTCATAGTGCCATGACCTTGTTACGGCATGCATTACTTTCTAGACGTGAGAAATGGTAACAGAGTGTAATTTGTTAACTAAGAAATATTCTAGTACACTATAGACATACGATTGGCCCGTCGTGCACTTAAAACATGTGTTGCATACAAAACGTGTAATACCGAATTATTCATTATGATGTGCCTGAAATCTCGATATCTTTGTCGTGTTAAGTTATGAAGATTTGGTGATGAAATCTGAAGAAAAAACTAGACAGCTGAACGAAGAGATCCGACGGTATTTATTGACCAAAATAAACTAAATCATTTTACTAATTGAATAGAATTTGATATATATCACATCTGCCTCATGATAACCTCACTAGTAAGGATATTTCATTAATAAGGGCATTCGGTACAACACAAACTATTGCATTGTATTAATCAAACAAATTTGTGTCTGTCACCAGGACATACGTCTACTCTGTTATTATGGACTGTGCTACTGGTTTAAAATAACAGTTGCTGTTTTAATTGACCAACTTAATTACGAGAAACTACTAGTACTCCTAGTAGCAAAAATATCATGTACTTAATAAGCTAAAATGCGGCTTGATTGTTGTTTATTCTCGTAAGGTCATCTTGTTTATTATTGTGCATTGACCTTGATACAGCATGCACTGCCTTCTTGATGTGGGAAATGATAATAGAGCATACTTTGTAGACATACATTAAGACTTATTCTATTTTATGATAGACATGCGAGGAATACTGGAATTCTCAAGTGACCAGTCTTGCAAAATTTAAATATAAAACATGTGTTGCATGCAAAAGGTGAAACACCCAATTTTTCAGTATGATATGCCTATATCCTCGATATCTTTGTTTGTCTTGTCGTGTAAAGGTGTGAAGACTTTGTGACGAAACTTGAAGCAAACACTGAAGATCTAAAAGAAGAGAAGAGAAGGTATTTATTCACTCAAGTAAACTAAATAATTTCGAGTGTATGTTATACTAACCTGTAAGTTACAACTGTGTAATGTAGCAATACGCCATAAAGGTAAATAGGATGAAGATAATCAAACAAGTTTTATAAGTCAATATTATTTTCCCCTTGCAGTATATTCATAAGTTTATTTTTTTAATATCATTGCCAACATGAATAAGCACATTGAGAAGAGAACAGTCTAAAATATGTTCAAATTATGAAATTTGATATGGTTAAACCCAACTGGAGTAGCAGCTAAATAACGTAGATTTGAAGGATGTGGGTCCGAGAGCTCGACGTGGTAAATGTTTCTCCGTTACAATATGATCAAAGCTATTGCATCCATGACACTTTACTTATTGCTAATTCCAATAAATGTTTGCAATATGATGTTTTGTATGAGGCATGAGGTACATATCGATATTTGTAGTCATACAAGAATAACAAGTAGTTATTTTACTGTCCACCCTGTTAAACTGAAATAATGTAAATTTTATGATGCATGTATAATGATCTGAGAGTATTTACTAGATATAATCAAATGATACATTTTGAATCGGCAATACAAACAAGCCCGAAACATTGCTCCTAATGTATTTGTCGCAATAAGATGTGGTGGAGTACTTATATCAATATCATTACTAAACAGTGATCTTGATGCCAAACAATCCACTGAACTAAACATGGAGTCTCTTAAACGGGATCTCGCTGAGAGAGACGAAAAGATAAAGCAATTGGAAGAAGCCAATGAGAGTCAAAAAGGAGAATTGGAAAAAAGCAAGCAAAAGTATGTTACATCGTTGAGCTATATCATTGTTTATAAAGTGTTGTATTAGTATTTTAATTATGTTTTATATAGTTCATCTCCGCCTCATGGTCACTTCACTATTAAGAAAACTTCACTATCGAGGGCATTCGGCAACACGCAGACTATTTCATTGCAATAATTAGACACTTGTGTCAGTATTACTAGATACTTGCGGCTTAATTGTTGTATATATTTTTCGTCATTTTTTATGATCTTGATGCGGCATGCATTACTTTCTCCACGGGCGAAATGGGAATAGAGCATAATTTGTAAACATCAACCTTTGGTTTTTAGTTCACTTAAAAATATGCTAGTACAATGTACACGATAGGAATACGGGGGGCACTGATTTGGTCAATTGGACCGTCGTGCAGAACATAAATACAAATATGTATAATTGTATAAAGAGCATAATTTGAACACATTCACCTTTTGTGTTTTAATACACTAGGAAATATATATTAGTACATTAAAGATATACGATGAATAGTGGAATGATCAATTGGTCCGACGTGTTAAACTTAAACATAAAACTTGTGTTGCATACAAGTGTAACACCCAGTTATTCACTATGTTGTGCCTACAATCTCAAATACTGAAGCGTTTATTATTGATGTTAAAATGTAAATATACATGCCTAGTTCGAGCTTTATCCTCCGTATTTGTTTGTTTTGTCGTGTAAAGGTATGAAGACTCAGTAAAGAAACTTGAAGAGCAGAAAGAAGAGATCAGAAGGTATTTATTCACCCAAATAAACTGAATCATTCTGAATACATGTTATACTAAACTGTGATGTACTATGGGTACATATTTGGCACGTGTGTAATGTAATAATACTCCATAAAGGTATTCAAACCGAAATTAATGTTAAACAAGTTTAACATGTCAGTATTATACTCCCTATTCAGTGCTTCATAAGTTTATGTACTTAAATGACAATGCCAAAACGAATAAACACATTGAGAAGCAAGCATTATAAACATGTTTTCAAGAATAAGTGGAACTGGTTGAACCCAGCTGGAATAATTGAACACTGTAGGTTCAGAGGTAACTGGTTCGAGAACTGGACTGTGACAGTATGATACAAACTAAATTGGATCAAAAGTAGCTCCACCTAAATACAAGTCACAGAAATGTTCGCCGTATGTAGTTAGCGAAACTGAAATAATGTATAGCGGCGTGGTGTTTAACCTTATTCAATCTCACTAATTTGCTGGTTATAATATCATTATATTAATGAGCGGTAACAGTTGTAAGTATTCAGATTATTGAATACTTTAATAGTTAAATGATCTTGGTCCATCATTTGAAAAACGTCAGATATAATCAAGTGGTGCACTTTTAATTAGCAATACAAACTACTCGAACCATTACCCATGTCGTAGTTGCCGCGATAAAATAATTCGATATACGTAAATAGTGATCAGTTTTCATTCAACAGCAACTGAGAATTGAGGGAAACCAAAGTAACACTTTTTAATCTTTTATTCCATAGAAAAGTAAAGGAAAAGGAATCAGATATAGAAAGCTATCTACTCGTGATTGACAAAAAGAACGAAGAGATTAAATGGTAAGTACACGCAATTTAAATTGTTTTAACATTACTAAAGGTCCTCAAAGGGCTGTTGATGAGTGACTATGACGACTGAGGGTAGGGCAAATGCATGGTTGAGTCTGACAATTAAATCCAAGATATTGATTCAAAAGCTAATTTCAAAATGACCAATATAGTTTGCTATCACGGGAACAGTTAACTCGTATAACGCAAGTGTTTCTGATTCAACCAAGTCACAATCACTCCTTTTTCACAGTAATCCGACTAAATCTAGTGAACAACCCTCAGCTGCAACCTAAAAAGAAGTGTATCTACGGCCAGAGATGTCGAACCCGCAACACGTGAGATATCCATATCATCAAATCGCTTCGCTAAATCACGTGGTCTATCGACCAAAATTACAACCAACCAGTAACGTAATCATTTCATGGGCATACGCAACGTAATTCATGAACAAATGACAAAACCAATGGGCGGAACGTCTGACAGTACGACATAGGCATAATCCTAGCAAAAAAAAAACTAATAAAGACATTCGGTTTGCAATAATGCGATTTTATTAAACTGTCAAAGCTGAATAATTACACGATTGTTGCATGCGATTATGTTCAGCTTCTTGTATTTATAAAGATAGTTGTTTTAGTATATTTCTTGTATTTATAAAGTTTACATAGTTTAATGTTTTTGTTCTCTTTCTTTTTTTCTACTTGTCTTTAGAAAAATGATTAGCCCAAAAAGGACGTGATACAGCTGTTACATTATTTATTCATTCATCATTGATGATGCTTATTTTCTTATCTTTTATTCTAATATACTTGTAGCATATCTAATATTTTGAATCAATTATAACATTTTTTCTGTCTTTTTGTTCATACATCATTTCTGAGTTAAGCAAACTATGTATGAACATTGCGTCATCCTGTATATTTGAATGAACATAATATTTGTCCACCCTCTTAACTTTTAATTGCCAATAATTGCCAACTCGAAACTTTGTATTAGGTCTGTTACAAAGGTGTTACGAAATAACAAAATGGAATTGATTACAAAATAGAAATGTTAACTTCAAACAGTTTATTGAACAAGAAACAGGAAAACTAACATGGAATAGTTCGGAAAAAGTAGAAATAAAATAGTTATTGGAATAATACGTGTAGTTTCTTTATAACATCACAGGGCTGTCGATTCAGAACAATCAATGGAACAGGAACTTAAGACACTTCAAAGGGATTTTGAAGAGAAAGAAAGAGAATTAAAATCAATGCAAACGAACAACACGGCTCTGGATGAAAAAATGAAACATATTGAAGTTCAGTAAGATACTACTTTATGTTATGTTACTGTTACGTAGTTGAATCCTTACGACTAATTAGAACATTGTAAAGAACGAAGTAGCATGTACATATTTGTATTATTAGCGTTATGGGCTTTCAGGTTATTTATTACGCAGATTTATATACACATACGTATATCATTATACTTAATTGATGATTTTTTTATTAAAGACACTAACGAAAACAACAATAAACCATAAAACAATTCGTGCTAGTGCAATTGACTACCGCTGTACACGGCTTATTAAGTCAATGAATGTTCAAAATGTGGAAATACAGATACAAAAAATGTTTAAGCAGAAACTCGCTTTATCTTAAATGTAACCATGGATTACAAGGTTCGAAAGCGTCACCATATTTCAAATACAAGTACATTTATTTCAAATATAAGCAATCGGAGAAGTATTTCAAGGCCTTTAGCGTGGGTACATTAGTATATGTAAAATTATTGAAAAATGTGTCGCAAGATGATTCTGACCCTTTTATCAGATGCAAATTTCGTCTTTGATCATGTATGACAGTATGTGAAGCAATGGATAATACCCTTCACGTAACGCGAGCCCTACAATATGCAAAACAGACTACTTACCTATTCTAACCTACCATTATATTTAATATAAAACTATCAATTCATTGTAAAATTGTAACTCACTATATGTGCAATTTATGTCTCGAACATATCGAGGCGTAGCTCCGTATGTAAGTCATGCCCTGTAAATCAACCCTTCTAAACTTACAAAGCAATAGCTTACACTACGGAATGAACTTTATCCATAACCCTTAAAACCGCATAAATAATGCAGCCATGATTGTCACCAATTTTCACAACATACACACCAACAGCCAAGGTCATTTTGCGAACATGAGAGAGACAAATGACTTTCTGTAAGCTAACTGGACAGCTTCCTCACATCCGAAACTTAGTGTCTGGTGGGATTCAAACTCATAGCTAGTGATTTGTCATAATACTGTTCCTGATTACATGATCTACATGAACTACATTGTAGAAATCGTACGCGATCTGAATACATTGAAAATACTGCGAAGAAACACATGGCTTTAGCTGATGAAAACAGCAAACTAAAAAGGTATTCTATAAAACCACTTGTATCCATAGTTCTTCAGAAGACTTTATAGATATATTGTTTTAGTGTTTGATATTATTATTATATTATTTTGTATTTATTAGGTAGGTTTACCGTTCCGCTCGAAATATTAGATATATCTATAAACATAAAAAATTACCATCCACCTGTGTACTCTTCTTAAATCACATGTTCTCTATGCTTCAAACTAAGTTGGCCTCGCGATATAACAACAATAGATAATGTATAGAATACTACTGCTCAGATTGTTATTCTGTTCAAATAAAAACACCGTGTATTATTTTCTATTACAGCCAAATCTCTAATTTGCAGGGAACAATAGACGACTTGAATAAAGTAGAGAAAAGGTAACACTTATGCAAATGAATAACACCAATGATGTACTAACATGCGACTATATCTATACGGATATTTATCTCTTTTTTAAAAGAGCATGGCTTATCGTACATTATCGTCAGTTGGAATGGGATTTATGCTATTTTCATTATTCTAGGTTACACAAGGACATTGAACACCAGTGTATAAGTATCAGTTACCAACGTAACGAGCTTGAAAAACTGAATTCAGAGTACGCAAACATTATTCAATAAAGTAATCTGGTAATCTACATAATTGTAAAAAACATTGCAGTTTTTGTGATCAATCATAACTTCGATTAGTAACAGTTCAGTAAAGATAAAGCAAGCTAAGTGTCTGTTGACCGCTGAAGTGACTGAATTAGTTTCACACAAAACCAGTGCGATTTTCCCAACTTATCTATTTCCACATTAATATTGGTGTAATTGAACAAGGATGCATGCCAGTGTTGATAATACATTTTGTATATAAAACCGTTCATCCTTTCGAATTCATTGCATTCAATGTAGACAAGTTTTATCGATATTCACTCCAAGATGTGTATGCATTGAAGATTCATGGATATGTTCATCACAAAGAGAAAAAAAATCACTTTAGAATGTAACACACGATCATTTAATTTGACCAGAGAACATTTATTAGCATTATACATAATTATATCTCCATTTGCAATAACAGTTGTAACATATTTTCAACATTCCATCCATTCCCACTTATCGTCAGCAATTGTTGGTGAACACTTATTCTCTTATAAGTCCATTCATAAAACACAGATACATTAGAACTTTTTCCTCCTTTTCTCGTACCCTGCCGTATATGAAATGGCTCCTAACTAGAACCTCTATACTTCACTCTACCTGTTGCCCTCCTTTATAACTCACATAAAAATATTTATAGCTTGAACAATAATCAATCATGCCATACACAGTCAGATGCCTTTGTCTAGAAAACAGAGATATACCTGAGAATCATTTTCCCTAGAGAAATGTAGGCAATATCGAAATGCAGTATATGTCGTTATACATCCCAAATGAGCCTGGAATCCACATTGTTGCTTACTGATGTTTGATAGAATAGTGTTCGGACAACGACCCAATAATATAATCTCAAATAGTTTCAAAGTAGTTGAGGATAGGGTTATAGCCCTATAATTGTTCGGATTGGTTTTAATTTTTATAATCCATCCACATTTTAGTTCTTCCGGTATAATATCCACAACGAAGCATAGCAGTGAACAAATTAACCAGTATATTTGACATAGAGGCACTGTCAGCATACATTAAGTGATCATAATTATCTGATCATATCTTGTCCCGCTGACTTTCCTTTAGGTAGAGACTGTATAGCACAAGATATAATATATGAAGTAACGATACAATCTGAATCTGGTTTAATATTATTGAAATATTCATCCACGTATTGTTCAATGTACCTTTTCCAAGTACTGTCACACTCAGCAGGAGAATATAAGGAACTAAATACCATTTCCATTGTTCAGTCAATTCTTCTTGATATCTCTACATGACACCATTGAAATCTATACCTACACCCGTAACTGTTTTTGATAATCATTTGCGATCATTGACTATCTTCCAAAAACCAACATTATCAGTTCGTGCTTTCTGTTCTAATTTCTGATCTTGTTCAGATAAATAAGTGCTCACTATTCTACGATGTTCCAGTCTGAATATTCTTTTCTTAGCATTGCATTGTTTAAAGATGGAAGAGTTCGAATCCCTAGATCTCCCCGAGTTATGCCATTGTTCACAGTTGTGCCACATTTTATCATGTAAATCATTAAGCATATCATTCCAATAAGGTTTGATATGTTGCTTGGTAAATATTTAAGGAAATACGTTAAGTGAGTAAACAAAAATGTTCTTTTTTATTTTACCCACAGAAAGGCATACAGGAGTACCTCACATTGTAGAAATGTTCCCTCTTACTATGTCACCCCTGATTAGTTAGTAGTGTCGTGAAATTTGAATATAATAATTTCGCTTTAAATGAAAGTCTTATTTTCTTTTGTTTTCTAGGCTCAAACAAGAAAAAGAAAAATATGATAAAGCCACAAAGAGATATGAAAAGAATATAAAAGCTGAGAAAGACAAGTAAGTACATATACCTGAGTTTAGTGGAAATGTAAGTAAAAAAATTATCACACTCGCTTATGCTAAATGCCTTCAGTTAACACGAATTTCCCCAAAAAAGTGACGGGGAATTTCCAGAATGTACTGGATTGAATGGGATCATAAGTAATCAAATAAATACATCCATTTCCGACAGAAGGTTCAAGGAACTTTGAGATTTTATGTGACATATAATAATTGTCATCCCTATCTATTAACTGAAATTCCATGTGTACTGCGGTGCTCCCCGTTAATCTCTCTTATTGTTAATTGTAATCAAAATACAATATCTGTTGCCCCCTGGTGTACGGCATCATTATCTATACTTTTATTTTTCGTGAAATATGAATTTGTTGAGTTCTTGTATCGCTGAACGACACTCTTTTTTTTCCAAGGTTAACACAAGAAAGAGCTGAACATGAGAAAACCAAGAAGAAGAATGAAGACGTTATAAAAGCCGAGAAAGAAAAGTGAGCACATTATTGAGTTTGGTATACTTGTCCTTTATTTTGACATTTTACGATGTTGATTAAAAAAACTGAATGAGAAAACACGTCGATTTACCATCTTAGCAACATTAACTCTGCTCCTGAAAGTTTAGAATATAATAAAATCTACAGAGCTTCTCCTCAAATAAGAAGTATGAATGACACACAGCCACAGAGAAAAAAATTAAGACATATTAATGTATTTGCGCACTTATGTTCTACAAAATGTAATGTTAACAACAATAATTATTCAATTAGTAGAATAATGAGTCTAAATACGCTATTCAGACGAGTTGTCATCACAAAGTGATAAGTATGTAAACATTAGTATTCATACGTGTGATTGATTCGACACAGCATTGTTTTATGTATTTATTAATTACTTGATATGTCAATGCGAACATCTCTCAACTTTTAGGTGATTAATGCATTGACCTGAAGCCACCTGAATTTTCTGAGCTGTCCAGATTTTTGAGTTACTAGAACTACGTACAATAAAACATACATATATGTCCTAGCTTGTTTATTAGATGCAGGTCATTGAAAATGAATAGTTTTCATGTTTTCAGCAACTACATTGTATCACTGGTTAAATGACATTCTATTTGAATATACAAAATGTATGTCTTCATGGGCATTGAAGTCCTGGAATTTTCTGTAATTTAGCAATCAGATAGTTGTTTACAATTTACCAGAATTCTCTTCGTCGCAAATTTTATAATATATTTATATATAGGGCTTCAAATAAAAAGATGAAAGCATTAGAATAGAATGTCAACATTTTTGCGTACTAAATTTTCGCAATATATTTTTTTATATTTTAACATCTTTATGGAAGATTTCGATTTCATAAATATTTCTCAATGCTGTGTTTTAATGAGGAGGTGGATACGTGTGGTTATTAAACTTAGTCATACTATTATTTTCAAATTGACAAAAGAAATTTCTAGAAATCACAAATGATATTTACCTCACACATTTTGCTATTTCAAAATGTTTCCAAAATTTAGTTTAGTCAAGTGATTAGTCCAAAAACGGACATTGTTAATTAAATTTCACTTCAGTGTGATACTAATTTAAAGGAATATTCCTTGATGATAAAAAAATATTTCGTAACGTTTTTAAACATTTTTCTCAAACCACCTAAAGTTTATTATTGTATTCAATTAATTCTTTTTTAACATGCCTGTCTAAATTTAAAGTAATGTCATACACCATCTGCTAATTTTGTGTATATTTCATAAGAACTGTATTACATCTTAATATAAATGGTTTGACGAACATTTAATTACCACTCGTTTTGGTTTTAAAACAGTGCAAACAAGGAGAAAGAAAAATTACAAACTCATCTAACCAGGCAATGGCAAATAGAGCGTGCCGGGTAAGTACCCCAATACTTCTCTATGTTAATATTTTCCTATGACACGCATGGTTTAACAATGTTATTATAGGAACAGAGTTTAATAAACAAAAATAAAATGTCCAACATACATATAATATTCTTGATTCGGAGAGAGAAGGCAAAACATGGGGATATTTACAAATAACTTACATACGAAACAAGGAGAAAATATGAGGAGGCATTTTTGCACGTGGCATTTCCAGATAACCTTTAGTTTTCATTTTATTCATTATTGAGACAAAAAGTTTAATAATATATATAGTTTTGTTCCCTTTTTATAATCTTGTACTAAATAATTTAAATATTTATGTCTAGCATGTACGAGTAAATCAAAGCATACTTATCTGATAAATGGCACACTTTCACAAACATGTTGTAAATTTGTAGACTGAACAGTCGAATCAGAGAATTGAATTCGAATTTAACTCAGTGGAATCGTGCATATGAAAACGCAACGTTTGAAATCTCCCGCTTAGAGTCACAGTTGCATCAACAGCGTAAGAACAATTCCGAGCTTGAGGCTGAAAAAGAAGAATTACTTTTACGGTATGATATTTAAATCAACCAATGATATACAAGTTAAATGTTTGTACGGCGCAAAATCGCATCCGGCAATTCAATACTAGAATGTGGCCAATGTAGCATTTTTTATCGAGATGTGCGAAGTTTCAGATCAAACGAATTTGTTATTTTGACTTAACTGATCCCGAAACTAAAGTGATCATCTACTCCATCAAAAATACAAGCCGTTGATGTTTCATGAATCTCATGAATCTGGTCATATGGTTCTACAGTTCACGGGGTACTCTATATGTAGTCCCTGTTTCCACCCTAAAATTAAAATCAGGGGAAACTATCACCTCGATGTATCAGACGTTGCAATATCTTCTGGAATGCATATAAAATATTTAAATAAAGTCTCCAAAAATAATATACTCCATTGTCTGAGGGTACGTTGTCGTAAAAACCTGGTATAACGGTCCCAAACATAGATTTTCAACTGTAAAGTGACCATCTATATCGAACCATAAAGTGACCGTCTATGTCGAACCAATTAAGTCATCATTTCTCACCTGATCGGACATTTTATTGTTTTGAGCTCCGAAATCGATATTTAATTAACGACAATTGCGTTAACAAGTCAGTGTCCACGCTCGCGATTATAAAATTAGTCTGTGTGAATATGTTTATAATGTTTTAAATACATCGAAACGTATAAATACCGTGTTCCGTATCTTATAACACGATTAAATGATTATTACAACACACCGATAATAAACACAGCGAATTTCTCTAATAATTTATTCATCGAAGTTCATCGAAGTCCTTTGATATAAAGAGTTTCGGCTGCATTTATTGACAGATGGGCAGATTCATTCCCGTCGTTGTTTATCGAGCTCGCTCCATTCTTAGACTATAAATAGCGACTGCGTCATCAAGCTAACACTAGTTGGTGTGAGTAGCACGTGACCTCGCTCTATGTCTGTTTTGCTTATATCACGTGATGACCATTGCGGATATTTCGGAATATTTCGGGCACTGTCAGTAATCTGCTTCGCGCAAGAAGTTGCGATTTTGCATTGCCACTTAAAAATAAGCATACCAGAGTGTACGGCGGGCTTCCGCCGCCGTACAATAAGTGATTCACGGTAAAAGTTTGTTGTCGTATCATCTGTTATAAATATTCACTTTTAATTGATATCCATTCAATGTATTTATATTGAAGGCTGAGCAAGATTGCTGGAGCGAAACTAACTTACAACAACCCTAACATAGCTGACCTCAGTGACGAGAAACGTCCGACTAAGTTGGCTGAGGAGTTTTCCGAACTTTACGACAATGAATGGACTGATGCATTTGAAATGGTTGATGGTAATGATGATGAACAGAAGACTGGTGTCTTGTACGATATTCTTAAAGTAAGTTAGCCACGGCCGTGGTCCAGTAGTTAGTGCGCTGGATTTGTAAATCAGTTATCCAGATTTGATTCCAGGTCGCAGTAGGTCATACCTTTCCATGAATAATTGACAACAGTGTCAATTTTCCACATTTAGAGAAGTTGCCGGATCCTAGTGGAATGGTAAGTTAGTAATGGTTTGAATATAGTTCCTGAAAATTAGAATCGACAGCCATATATAACTAAACAAATGTTTAAAAAACGGCGTCAACCTAAATAAATAAATACCACGAAGTAAGTCGTTTGCTATAAAATGATATGAATAAAAGCATTGACTGCATTTTAAAGCTTACTGAAAATTGGATCTTCACGTAGATACTCGAAAAGAAAAGAAATCTTAGTTCGCTGATCTGTTTTCAGTATTATGTTAAAATTATATGGCACTGAATACGATCAATTCTAAAAACTAATTCATTATCACGAGTGATGAACAATTTAGACGGTTGTACGACGCAAATATACAAATCTAGCATTTGTCCATCTAACTTTCTTCCGATTTTATTCGATGTAGCATGCAAATGGATATTGTGGGAGCCTGTCAAGAGGACATGATGAGTCAATTGAGAGAAGTTTTACAACACTTGAATATGTTAGACGATTGCCTGACAGAGATTCAACAGATGCAGACATTCCTAAAACAAATAAATCAGATCATGAGCTGAATGAAACGACAGACGTTGAGAAGGATCAACATGATATTTTGGCGAGCCAGGATGCACCCTTGAAAATGGACGCAGCGACGGTAATTCACACTTTATCTAGTTTTCTGTAAGCTACGTACGCCAATCATCGATTGGTAGTTGAAATAATTTGTTTATACTTGTTAAGTATAACACTGAACTTTCTATGTATAACACTGAACTTATTACGCATAACGCTGAACTTTCTATGTATAACACTGAACTTATTACGCATAACACTGAACTTTCTATGTATAACACTGAACTTATTACGCATAACACTGAACTTTCTATGTATAACACTGAACTTATTACGCATAACACTGAACTTTCTATGTATAACACTGAACTTATTACGCATAACGCTGAACTTTCTATGTATAACACTGAACTTATTACGCATAACGCTGAACTTTCTATGTATAACACTGAACTTATTACGCATAGCACTGAACTTTCTATGTATAACACTGAACTTATTACGCATAACGCTGAACTTTCTATGTATAACACTGAACTTAAGGGCTATAATCGGCTATTTCATCTGTTTTGTAGCAAACTCCTGTACCTGACAGCACCGAAGATGATGGATTCGAGGTTATTGACATTTTCTCTTTTCTCATATATTTTACGTACGATGTTATTCAGAACAAATCGATTCATATAAATCCCGCTTCAAGTATGCAAACTGCAGATTCCATTTACTCTTACTTTGGAATAAAAACAAACTGAATGGAGCTATTTTGTTTTTAAATACGAAATGTAATATTATTTGCGAAATCACCAAACCAATCAAAATGTCAAATAATGTATTACTGTATTCGGACAAAAGAAACAATGTACGTACTGGCATATACAAACAGGGTCTTTCAAATGCATTCTCCGGACAAGTATAATTAACGAGTCGTGAGTTTATTGCGTTACAGAATGTCCGCCATTATAAAACGGTGAAACACACTTCAACTAATAGTTACAATACTCAAGTTATTAATAGTATTATTGGTATAGAACTTCAAGAAAAGTTAGATGGTAAGTATGTTCGACCAATTGGTTGAGATCAACTTGTTTATTACGAAATTCGACGATACATGAATGGACGAAAATCCAGATAGACGTGTATTTTTCGTAAGCACATACAACCTTTTAAAATCATAAATGTGATGTTGTCGGGATTAATTTCATGTCTTCAAAAGATTTCTCAAGCCGATCATACAGTTACTTTATACATATATTTTCAGATGCTAAGTAATAATCATACCCGAATTTGAGTCTTTTTGACGAAGTCGCCATTTTGACCAGTCGTTACGGGTTTAGTACTTAGGATTTTCGTAAAAGATTCCGTCTTTAATAATAATCTCTCGCTATAATGCTTACATCGCGTTTTAGTAAGATCATTATTTCGTACTGCCATGATTTTGCTTTTAATTTTCTATGTTTTATTTTTGACTAAATGAAATTTTAAAATTTGCTATTTTTGTATTTTTAATTTCCCATAATCCATAATGATTATTTACACGCGTATAGCAAAATAAAGCTCTCCCGTTAAGTATCGACAGCACGACTTGATGTTTATACAGAGATAAGCGCCTGGAGAGCGCGATTCCAGACCCTTCTATTTGAATAACCCTGATACAAGTAAATTTAAGTAATTTCCATAGTTCCCAAGAAACTCTTTATTACATTTATGACAAAATTATGAAGCTATAGTTTTGTTCCATGTTATAATAACAACCATATAATATTGAAATTTAAAGCTATCCTTGGCTGAATAAATATGCATATGGTTAAAAGTGTCCTCACAGAATAATGGATATTTTTCTCTTAATAGCACATAGAACATCCGTCGCTGCCTAGTGATATTGGAGTAAGTGTCAGCAATATTGCAGAATATAGATACGAAAAGGAACCTCTCGACGAAACAGGTGGTGAAAAATCTGAATTCACAACTGATGAAGGCGGAGAATGTTCAGAAACATTGAACCCAGAAAGAAAGAACAACTTAAAACATTCTGGGACAGACGAGGGTGTAAAATCTATAACTGCAAATAGTAAAGGTGGTGAAAGCGAGCATCCAGAGGTTGTCGTAGACGAAGCTACTGATCACACGTACGAAGATAAACGCGAGAATAGCGGTACCGAATCAGATTCTCAAGAGGTAAATCATATCCAAAACATTGTAAATAAATCAAACGATGAAAACTATACATCAGAGAGAAATGTGGACGAGGTACATTACGAAAAAGCAGATGGTAAATGTATCGAACAGGAAGGATCAGAAGCTGGAGCGGACGGTATATCTGAAGACAACCATAATGGTCAACCTACAATCCAAGACAACAAACCACATATGGAACAACACATGCCCAGTAAAATAAATGATACCGAAAAAGAAAATGAAAATGCGGATATCAAGAAAACATCTGAGATGGATAGAGATGGTGAAAATTCCAATGTGTCAGAAGGTACGAATAACAAAAGTGAAAATACAGTGATTGAAAAGGACAATCAATCCTCCGTTATACCAGATCGTAGTCGAGGGGAACAAGATGGCAAATCCATAATTGGAAAAGACGTGGCATCAAAAACCGATGGAACTAACTCAGAAAATAAAGATGATGAACAGACTGACAGTAACCAACAATCAGATGACCATATTTCCAAACCAGAGGACAAAGACAAGGATATAAAGGATGACAATATTGACAGCAACGAACAATCAGATAACAAAACTACCAAACCAGAGGACACAGACAAGGATATAAAGGATGACAATACTGACAGCAACGAACAATCAGATAACAAAACTACCAAACCAGAGGACACAGACAAGGACAAAAAAGATGACAATGTTGACGTTTCTGAAACGACCAAACACGAATTGGTAATTGCATTTTCAAGTACTAAAATATTAAATTTAAATATGAATAAGTCAATGATATTTCACTCGTGATCTATATCTGGTAGGAAGATATTATGTTTCTTAATGGAACTCAATTCCAGAAAAACATAATAATAAAACTTACCTGCTTTCACTTACACTATTTACTTTTCATTCATAGAGCAGCAGTAAGTATCATTCATAGAGCACAGCAGTAATTCAAAGGTAGGTCTTACCGACTTACATTATCACATTCTTTTAGACACCTTGTTTGCGCTTTAGTTATTTATGCTACGATATATATTACATTTTAACTAGATTCCTATTTATTCCTTAGGTCTCAAAAGTCGACTTTAAAATGGATATGTTCACGACTGAACAAAAGAAAACTATCATGGATATGAAGAAAACGTGTGAGGACATGCAAACCCTTGATGTGATCGAGGTAATTATGAATCTTTGATTTTCATCAAATTGTTAACAAAAATTGCATACGTATATTATTACACAAGTCCATATTTATTCAATAAAGCTTTTATATATTAGCACATTTTTAGGAAACTAAATCTCAACATTGAAAGGGCAATTTATCAAGCTGTTTTATAGAATGAGGAATCATCTTCACATCGTGGTAATCTAAGTCGTTTTATGGAAGTAGGGAATTAAATGTCTTTCTTGAATTCTAATAGGTAATAGAATCGATGTGCAACATGCATTTTATAATAATTACAATAAGACTGACTTACCGATATTACATACTCTTTTTATAGACTGGAACCAAAATAATTGCCGATGAGATGAACATAAAACCAGAATTAAATGAAGTAATGAAATACATATCAAAATGTATTGAAGTCTGTTGGTCGATGTATCGCCATGTTCCACCTGTACATATCAACTTTCCTACTGATCTTGCTGGTACATGTTTGGATAAGAATGTATACAGACCGTACACAAAGTCTGGAAAAAACATAAAATTTGTAGTTTGGCCTGCAGTATACTTACATGAAGGTGGAGCATTGTTGGGGAAAGGTGTTGCTCAGGGAAGAGATTAATATTTTTCAGATAAACAGTAATGTTAAACACGTAGTCGGACGATTTTTTGTACATATTTCTATGTTTTGTGCACCGGCACAATGGATAATGAGGACTAAACACTTGATTATTGCAATTGTGTAATCATTAGCGTTTTAAATTTTAAAATTTTATTACGTTTATCAAAGTGTATATTATGTGTTGTTTGTGATTATTATCATTCAAAACTAAAGCTTGTCTATGCTGCAATTAAACGATTTCTGTTATATGTGTTTAATATAATTGGTTAAAGTGTAATCATTATTGTGGTTGTATATCTTGAATCTAATATTTTCATTTTTGTTTGTTGTACACTGTCGTTGAAAATGATGTTTTTGCAGATGGACATAGAAATGTCAAAGGACTTCTCTTAAACCTGAGACTGAGTTTTTGTTATGTATTTCTACTTATTAATAGCAAATAAATGCTGCTACGTGAAACGTGTAGCTTGTTGTTCCCTTTTATACCATGCAACCAGGATCGTTTATTCTACGTTACCTGTTGTAAAGTGAGTTCTGTTTTATTCTACCTGGCACATTTTTTCTGTCAGTCTATATGGTATGTTTCTATATTTGGTCTGTGATAGTATATGGTCTGTTTCTATATTAGGTCTGTAATTCTACGTGGTAGGTTATTTATGGGGTCTGTTAGTACATGTGGTACGTTACTTAGTGTGATCTGTTATTATATGTGGTACGTTACTCTGTGTGGTATCTTATTCTATGTGGTCTGTTATTCTATGTGTTCTGTTTCTGTACATGGTCTGTCATTCTATGTTGCCTGTTACTTTATGTGGTCTATTACACAAGCAGTAATTTAAGTTAGATATACGCCACAAACTGCCAAAACTGTCAGATATAGAATTATCATAGTACATTTTTTTTATATTGGACATATTAACTAACTGCCTCCAAGCTCTTATCCATCGTGATTCAAGTCAGCGTGGTAGTCAAATTATTTCAGGTTTACTTCAGGTAAGAGGTTGAAAAAAATAAAACCATTACAACGGTTGATGTACCACATTCATACATCCATTTACACCACTGACCTTCCGTAAAATAACCACACAGCTTCGTCACATGTGCATTTTTTCTAGACTTTGATGGGATTCGAAATCACAGCGGTGACGTACTATTGATTACTAGTCAATAACCATAACTGTTAGACCACTATATCAACACTGGATTCAGTTGTTCAATTTAAACCACGCGGTGACATCGTCTAAAATCCCTGCTTCGACTGCTAACAAATTTGATTAACTAAGTTCAAGCGTGACTATGTATATTTCATTTTACATAGGTTACTTCCTCATTTCAAACGAAATGCAAAATAAAGGCACGTTTATATAATGTAGTAAGATTTATTTCTTTTGATATTTAAATTTACGTTGATACGATCATGATCGTAACGTCGATTTACGAGTGAGAAACACTAAAATCCGTCTTATTATTTTCACACGAAAGTCAAAGAAAATAGCCTGAGTCTGTGTAACATTACAACAATGAAATACATATCGTGCCATATTAATGGTATCACATATTCACCATCATCAATACCTTGTCATTTGACTCCCGTTGAAATAATCAAAGCAAAAAAAAAGAAAACTGGTTTTACTATTTTGTTTAGCACTGTAACAGTTATTTACAGGATTCGTATATACCTAATTATATTTTCTTAACACTGTAACATAACTGATACTTTCTTCTCTGTAGATAGCCGCCAGCATCCCAAAACGATTCACTCATATCTGCGATGGAGGACCTATGGCCATAGAAACGATGTCCTCAATGTTCATTCAAAATGCATTGTAATTTTTCAAATCAAACTGAAATAAAGTACCCTCGTATAAACAAAATCATACACTAAATAAATTTAAGTTTATTTTCACATAATCCTGTAAGTCATATGGTCCATGAGCAGACATAGTATAATACAGTGGTGTACCAGAATAAATACAATATATATACATATAAACAAAGCAAACGAAGACTATGAAGCCGATTATGTACATAAAATCGGTATTAAGCAATAATACAATAGTCGATATAAATGCAACCTTTTTACCTGACACATGAGCATAAACATGCGAAAGCGATAACTACAGAAAAATATCAATCAAAAGAAAAAAAATCAAAATTTCTATCTTAATTGTTATAATAATATTATACGACATTGGTTGTTTTTTAGTCAAAAAGTATACAAGAGTTGTTACAAAAGTTCAGTGTGAAAAATAGAAGAAAAACATACAAACAAAAGTAAATCACGTTCAGTATGTTTATCTTCAATTGTATTGTTTGAAATGCATTTCCGTTCGTTTTAGATAGTTAGATAGATTCCATATTTATACAGCGCCCTTTTCATATTGTTTGTACGTTCAAAGGCGCTTTACATATGTTGCAGCCACGAAGGCGCAGGTGCATCCCCTACCAGTGCAGATAAATCATGATCTGACCAGAGGGACACACTGAGTGAAAGCCCCCAGATGGGAGAGAAAGAAATTAGATACAGGCATGTCCGGCGCGGGTTGCGCCTAGCTCTTATTTCGAATAGACAGTGTGATTCTTTAATGTACCCAGTGTATAGCACTTATACACAGCTTCCTGGTACCTTTAACCAGTACTTCTACGGTCAGATATAGCGGGAAATACTATGGGTAGAATTTCTGAAATCTCCATGGCCTAGGCCGGGAAAACTTGTGGTTTTGTGGTAAACAGGTATGTCTTGATACATAGGCTATGAGAAAAGACTCTTAATTCATTTTATACCTTACGGTTCTTTGAAACATTTACAATGTTAAACTAATGCACATTTGACCTCTGTAATGTTTCTATGAAATTAGGCTCTACTTGAATTTTATGATCTACTAAATAATTTTTTGTACAAAATGTTCATTTATTTATAATTATTGCTTACCAATATTAAAAAAAAAGATTTGTCATCACCAACATATTGAAATAACTAAATTCTTAAAAACCAAGAGAGCATAAAATGTATGATACAAGTGAACACCAGTTTATCTTGTTGGGCAACAAACCTAAATCATTCTTCAGAAGAGTATGTATACACCTAATTAACATAGTACTTATTATCATTACCATGAAGTACTTTAACTCAGTATTTAATAATAGTGTACTGTCTTACTGTTCTTCATATAAAACATCATTTATAACATAACCAACGGTGCAGGAGTTTAGTAAACCCATTGATTATTTTGCGTATTAAATGGGTCAGTAATACACTAGTGTAATAAATATGCTAATCAGCCGAATCACTGTATCACTACGCGCTGTTATAAAAAAAATCATGGCGTCCAATGATATTTCCATTAACGATAATGTGCGAATCGACGGCCATTAATCAGAATCAACACAGGCAAATATCCGACATCCTTCATTCAAATGTGAAAGAAAACAGTCCAGCGAATCTAGTTTCGTATCCATGTTCAACTTCTACACAGTCAAACCATAACACGGCACATGTCAATAGCGATTCGAGGTCAACTCTTCAAGTATCCGGTGGCTTTCAGAATATTTTCGGCGCTCCTATACATGGTGGAACATTTCATGTACATGTTTAGCAAACTGAATCCGCATCAAAGCAATATTCAGGCTGCAAACGCGCACGATGCATAGACAGCGACAATGATTAAATTCTCAGTCATATGCAAGAAGCCCGCTACTAAACTTAACACACGCACACACACTGTGACGTCATGAATGTGTTAGTTGTTGATATTTGCACAAACGAATTATATTCAGTTAATTAATTGCTTTAACAATACGTTATGAATTTGATTGAATAATGCCGATAGTATATGTCAGTAAACACAAGTATATTCTTTTGAAATAAACTATTTAAAACTGGTACATTGTACTACTTTTTAAGCTCATGTGTTTCAGAAGCCGTATAACGACTTCGACTCAATATTCTCCTTATATAGAAAATAGGTACTGTCATTCGTTTTCTTACTTTGTAATTATGCAATTTGCAGGTTATGTTATAAATAGGATCTTGAATTCGTGTTCATGCTGTTTGAATTTATTAAACTCGTCATCTAAAAACGATAAAAACTCAGCAGAGCCTCGTTTTTATCGTTTTCAGAGGACTCGTTTAATAAATTCAATACAACATGAACACTCATTCAAGATCCTCTATATATTTACAATACTATAAAAATGTTAAATGTGCATGATGATTTTTTCAAACACGAATGTTAAAAATATGTAAAAATATGTAACATAACAATTCATATGATAGTATGAAGAATAAAAATAAATTACAAAAAAAACATTACATTGTAACATTCATTTCGTAAAATTCATACAAATGTAATTGACGATCATATGTTACTATATCTTTAAAACTACATATACGAATTATTTTGTATTTCTTTATTTGAAGCCCTGAGATAAGTCTGATAAATGTTAAAACTTATGATCAAGACAATGTTTCCAATTGCTGATTATAAAAAACACCTCGTATTTTAATCAAATATCATTTGATCAGTAAAAAAAAAATCTAAATGATTAGCATTTCAAGCTGGGATATACGTGTCTATTATAAATGCATCTTTTATAATTGTAGCTTTTGAAAACTCCAAACTCCTTAAACAATTCAGGCGGCATCAGATGAATGTCTCAACTACCTAAACGTCATCTTTTAGCATGAAAGTATTGAATACTAATTATATACATGTACATGAAATAATATCATGTTGAACCACTCACATGTATGAATTTCAAAAATTACATACTTATCTCTCTGTGATGACAACTTGTTTGAATAGCGTTTTTTTACCTCCTTCATTTCCTTCTCGTGTCTGGGGATAAAGGTAACTTTTCAACTTGCAATTGAAATTATTGAATCATTATCATTGGACATATTTATATAAGTATGTTTTATCTCAGATTTTTTTCGGGGGGGGGGGGGGGTTGTTATCCATACTTGTTATTTGAGTAGAAACTGTGCGGAATGCATTATATACTAAACTTGAAAGAGTTTGATTATATTGATAAAATGGTTACAATCTATGTGCTAGCATAATAAGATATGTTCAGATCTAACCAAAAATTTACTTGCTTTTCTTTCTCAGCTTTTATCATTTTTTTATTATTATTTTTTGTTTTCTCGTGTTGATCTTTTTCTCATTTTAATCTTGAGAATAAATGAAAGTATGTGATGATAGATTCTAAGCCCGACCTCGAGCGCACAAATACGAGAATGTTTTGAAAATTGACTACATGTACAATAAAGTAGGCGAAAAAACTGGTCGCGACAGACTCAGAAAGTGGGTGAATGTTGAGATAAAAAAACTTATACTAATACACGAAATCGTTTCTTGAACTATTTTTTGGAAAATTATGTAACTATTGTATTGTTGATGATCCCATTCAATCCACGTGATTCTTGAAATTGCCCGCCCCATTCATTTGAAAAAAAAAAGATTAATTACGCAAGTAGGTATATTTACTTACTTGTCTTTTTCAGCTTTCATATTTCCAGTATATATCTTTGTGGCTTTGTCATTTTCTCCTTTTTTCTTGTTTTAGCCTTGAAAAGTAGAAAAACGTCCCGTTTAACACTAGAGAAATACATCTTCAATTTAATAAAACTATGGATTAACTACCTCAGGATTGTCCTAGTAAGAAGGAGCATTTCTACACTTCCCACATGAGAACAAGGGGCCTTGATTGCCTTCCTGTGGACAATATATACTAGTAAGGAGAACATTTCCAACGCACTGTCGTCTTCGGGTATATCAAAAGAAAGAGTATCGTGTACGCTCGTCATTCAACTTGAGAATAAACTGACATGATAATACTTTCAATTCATTGGGGTTATTAGTAATTATTTGAATATATACAGTTATTGACGGCGCCGAGAACGGCGGCGTCAGTATTGAATACTGTTAAAAAAATGCACTGGTGTTGCGTAATCGATTTGGGAGAAGCTGGTATTATTAATCATTTTTTACTTTCTTTTTTAATCTTTTTTAAACAATCTGATATGTATTGTATGCATCCATTAAGTGATAAAAAATGTCAAAATATTTAAAATGAAAGTTTTTTACCGTTACTACAAAGCTTTGAAAATGATTTCTGTATATATAATAGCTTCTCCGAAAACGGTGAGGCTACGCTCTTTTTATACGTTCGTTTCTAAACCTTACTACCCCAACTTCGCAAAAGTACCGAAAACGTTTTCGAAGCTTGTTTATGCCTATCTGAAAATCAGTTGTTAAAAGAACAATATGGTAAATTAAAAAATCAACGACAATTGATCTTATTTACTTCGTACAAGCCTATATAATGGAAAAACTGTAGTTACCATGACCAAACTATGCAAACTATAAGTCTTGCCTTATGAAAACCATAATTTTGTATTACGTTTATATACAACGCATTGGCGTTTTAACGGATTGCGAATAAAAACGCAATGGAGATAAAACATACTGACGGTTTAAATCGTAATTGATATAATTCTTTGAGCAGTTATTATTGAATTTTGTTTCGTGAATTCAGTTTCTTTCTAGCTGCGTAAAACAGTAGAAATGTTCGTTGTTTTTTATCTCCATTTTCTTTTTTTTGTTTTGTCTCCGTTTCGCGAAAAACTCGCTCCGCCAGCATTTTCAAGCCAGATACTATCAATCGCCCAATGAATTTGTTACAATTAACCACGTGTTAAAGCGCGTCACTTTCCGCCATATTGGTTGACTGAACACGAAAGACAACAACGATAACTGTCAACAAACATGGTAAGAAGTATTTAACAGTAGGTAGTTTCCATCAAGGTTGTCTAAATTTGCACCGTATAATGGAATGCAGTGTACTGCAATGTCACTATAGTCGCTCTTTCGGCATTTTTTCAATGCCAGCCTTGCAGTATTTTTAACTTCATAAGTCTTGATATTGACTGTATGTTGAATGAAGGAAATCGCTTGTATGGAAGTATAGTTCAGTCCATCGGTGAACTTAGATACCTTGGACATAATGATTTGCCGAATGTTGCTACATTTAGGGGTCAGTTATATGATGTACAGTACACCTCAGCAGGGTTCTCAATAACTGCAGGCCAATTTAGCCGCTTAGAAACTTACCTCACGTTAGATTTTATCAGGAAAATTGAACACCCAGGCATATTGTCATGTAGGAAGTTTTAATCTAGATGTCAATAAGACGTCAGTGACTTATTGCCTCATCAATAATTGGAGATTTAAGTTAGAAATGTGTTTGGGCCGGTTAGGAATCTCAAAAGTGTATAAAATATTGATAGAAAATGCCCGGACCCCTAAGCAGGTCTGTTTATTAGTCTAGCTTTTGGGCCTGTTGGCCCCAAACTTATTGAGAACTGTGCTTCAGATATGTATTACGGCTATATAATATCAACAGACCTGTCGAATTACGTTAGGGCCAATTGCCATCTTTCGACGCAATTTCTCAAGCATGCCTACTCTCGCCTTACCAAATCTTGACTGTTGGTGGTTTGACAATCGCTTTGTATATCGATCCTCAAACTAATCATTTCCTTTTATTTCAATATTTGATTCCCACGAAAGAAATAGACATGGGTTATGCAGTGATGATGGTACTGCTGTGCTGATATCTTATGACACATTAGAATTTAGATGAGTTATTTGATTTTCTTTTTGTTCATTATACAGATCATTCTTATGAATTGACTCCAGGTTATTGGTCAAATATTTTCGAGCAGGGTAATACTCAAAGAACTGCCTTTTCTTATTCATAGTCATTGTTTTATGATGTACATGAAGTACATAGCCAATTATTGAATGATTATGAGTATGTTGCATGTCCGCTTCAGTCAAGTGAACGCTTCTCTTTTGAAATTTGAATTGTCAGTTCCTAATAACATACAGTCCTTTGATCAGGTTAATATGCAAACTGCAACACCTGCATTTTTTGCCCGATCTTTGTTTCCAAACACAGAAATTACTGTCTAATTTGAGCTTAACACTTGCAACAATATTAAGATGTCAGCAGTTGATCAGCGTTTCAGTAATCAGTTAATATTAAAAAAGTATGTGTTAAGATGAAAAGGTAGATGAAAAAAATCATACTCATTTAAATTGAATATATATACAGTTACAACTCACCTTAAGACCTCTCAATAATGTGACTCACTTAAAATTACAGTCTGCAAAATAAGCACTTGACTAGTTGTCCCAGACAAGTAATTATTGATTTGGATTATTAACTTTAATCAATAATTATGTTTATAGTATAAAGGAAAACTATTCACTTTTGGTGATTTGGACAAGTAATTCCAACTGTAAGTAACTTGAGAACTATTTAATTTCCTATCCTTTAAACATCATAGACTATATCTTACAGAGCTTAAATTTATAATACTAATATTTTCAGTTCATTTCCAATGATGCTGTACCTGTGTCAATAGAAGATGAGGACGTTGACAACATTTTAAAAAAATGGTGATTTGCTGTGCAAATGAAAGACGAGGAGTTGGTGTATTCAATTGATTCACTGTATGAAGTTGCTTCATATACTGCTTGTAGTACAAAAGGTGTGGAATTTTTTGTCTATAGGCATACTACTTTTTGGATTAGACTTTATTTTCACTGTTTATTAGTTGTGGGTTTCATACAAACCCTGAAAAGTGCTTGAATTTCTATATTTCAGATTTGAATGCAAACTGGCTTACATTAAATTTATAATAGTCCAAAAAACTGTTTAAATTTGGAAATGTTATGCTTGATAAGTGGTCGAGTTCATGAATAGAATCAATAATTGTTAAAATGTCATGTATACGGATGTCTGTGTGGGAAACATATGTTTTGGTCATAAACCACATAATAGTTCTGACTGATTTTCATATGTTGTCAAAGGGAAAGACATTGTGTATAGAATACACAGTCATGTGTTGTTTTGTGTTCCCGTTTATATATAAATAAGTGTTTTATTTATACATTTACAGCTTGTCGCAAGAAGAAGTTAGTGGAAGGTGTATGTCCAACTTGCGAAGGAACAAAAGGATCAAGAACTTACAGATGCAAGTTGTCAGTCATTAGAGACAATTTCTCAAAGGATGTTACCTTAAGATGATTTAGTTAAATTATTTGGAAAGTTACCACAAGAAGAAGATGATGATCTATTGTTCAGCATGGTGGAGTCGTTGCCAGTAAATTTTACAGCAAAATTTTCTGGGACAAACTTCTATAATATTGTGAAAAAATCAATCAATAAATTTTATATATACTCTTCAGAACATGCAAATTTACCATGCAGATATTTTTCTAATTTAACATATTTACATTTTAGATGTTTGTTGCTTTAAAGGTATAATTACATTTTGGAAAGAAGCCTAAAACCAGAAATTAGCATTTTAGACAATAGTATGACTAAAGAATATATAGATTTTTGTGTGTTAACAGTACAATTTTTGCCTGTTAGAAAAAATTGTTTTGGACAGTGCATGCAATTTTTAGTTATTTTTGAGTAAAAAAATACTCATGATTGTTTTTTTAAATGAAAATTAATTTTACCAAGAAATCAGGTAATACAACATGATGTTTTTTTTTATATATGTTTGTTATGCAAGTGATCAGTAAACTTAATAAGAAACATAGAAAAATTAAGGATTATTGCTTTAATAGTCAATTTCTTCAATTCATATTTATGAAACTTCTTACCAACAAATGATTATAGGAACACTGATCATGGCTATTTATTTCTAACCAAATGCCATTGTGCTACAATATTTACTGTATGGTAAAAAACAACACTGGTTTATTATACTGTAGGACTTTCATTGCTCTAGTTCATCTATAACAAAATGAAATATAAACTTTTCTGATACTTTTTCCTTCTGTATATTAACAGTCTTTCTGTCATTAAATTATGTTAAAGTTATGTACTGGGCCATCTGGGGTAAAGATTCATTTGGAAAGTAATAGAAAACTTACCAGAGATCAGACTTTGAGCTTTATCTTGTCCATTGTTGTTGTTTACATATCTTAGTAAATATGTCTATATATATATATATTGCTTGTGTTTTGTGTAGACCAGGCTACAGGACTTTCTTGGTAGAAATGTTGTTAATCATGTTTGCATTACGACTTGTATGATCTCATAAAAAAATCAATTTTTCAACTTTGACATGTTTCTTTTTATTCCCATTTAAACTCATAAAAATCATTTTTAATAACCCATGTGCCATTGATTATTTCCTCAAATGTATATCTGTATAAAGCTTTAAGGAAAGTGCAAAAAAGTTCTCTTATATTTTAGTTCTCCTGTCACTATTGTTATCTTTACATTTCTTTGTAAATATGTATATTTTTTTGTGTGTACCAGACTACAGGACTGTCTTGGTATAAATGTTGCTAATTTATTTTTTGTAACTCATAATATCATAAGCAATTCAATCTTTCCTATTGCATTTTCCCATTTAAACTGTAAAAACTTAATTTTTATTAAACCATTGACCATTGATTATTTTCCCAAGTAGAGCTTGCAATCTTCACCAGATATTAGTGGCTGAATTAGGTCAGTATTTAATTTGGTCACCTGATAAAACATAGAAACTTTGTATAGGCAATTGAGATTTTTCCATTTGGATTGTTAGAGTAAATACTCATGACAGTGATATAGGGCCATCTTAAATCCCCCATTTTAGCTTGCTATGTACTTTGTGATAACCAATCTAAGAACATTATTATTATCATTATTAACACTATATTTTCATTACACATACTTCATAATAATGTTTTGTTTTATTTGTCAAAACTAATTTTTAGTATTTTACTTGTGCCAGTTGTAAGTGTTGAAGGAATGCTGAACTAATGATACAAATTAGATATAACATAATTTTTGCAAATTCTAATATGTTTCTATTTCAATGTATTAAAAATATTCATAGCAACTTCTTCTCTTGTGAACATCAATATCATAAATAAAACATTATATTAAGTATTGTAATGTATAAGTTTGTATTTTCACTATCATAAAAAGCAACATTCAGGTATGCTATTTGCTCAAGCTTAAGTGCACATTAGCTCAACTGTGTTTAATATGAATTTATAGTATTGTTGTGACTGTACTGTTTCATGTACATGTTTCCTTTTTAAATCTTATTTAATGCACATATCGTCTTAAAACTTTCAACTTTCGTGAATGTGCTGTTATACCTCCACAAAGTGCAATTAGCAACTATTTTTGTATCAGTTTAACTAATCTCTTTAATAAACTTAACATTTGTTGTTGCATAAGAATGCATTTTTGATAATAAATATATTTTAACTGCTTATACATACTTTTCTTTTTTTCTTATATATGCCCAGTTCGAACATGTGGGAATATATTGCTTTGTACAAGCCAGTTGTTGTTGGGTAGGTTGAACAAATGGTTTTCCTTCAGACAACAAAACAGTCTCCTTACAATAAGTAACTTGTGCACGGTGGGACATAAGATCTTCAAACTTAACATGAAAATTGGTTATCATCTGTGTATGACCTGTATTGATTGAGACCTTTAACATGAATGACTACTTGGCTGGCATTTTAGAAACATCTCTTTCATGAGAGGTTTTGTTTTTGCTCATTTGTCACATAGTAACATGATGCATGTTTGAAACAACTTTCGTCATACTTGGGTAATCTAGTTACAAATATGACAAAATTTTGTAGAAAATTTGTCATGATGCTCATCAATAAAATCTAGGTCAGATTTTATAATGGGTCAGATAAGGCTAGAAGGCCAAATCAAAGTAAAAGCTTGTTCACACCAGACATCCACATTCTCAAAATTTATTATTTATTCTTACGTAAAATACCTTGTACTTGAAACAACATGTGCGCCGTCTTTGATGCTTTGCATCAAAATTAGTCTTGTACTCTATACTAATACAATGGTGGTACACTACGTCATCGAACACCTGCTAATGGATACACATCGTACACTTTTTTTTGACAACATCTCCTCGACTCAAAATTAGATTTAATTATTTATGCATGAAATCGTCAAATTGATATAAAATGAAATCGCGCACCAAGGATTTACTGTTGCATATTATGTTTTCATGAAAATGGTTTGTAGTACGAGTAGGTAAGCCTCTTTAGTAAAGGCCTAAAAATGGGATTGGAGCGTGATATATTCCGTACTTTTCTTATAAAATGTCATAAAACATGGCAAAACTTCTTTATCTCACTTCTTTAAAGCCCCATTAGCCTTTTGCTGTAGAAATATATATGCAAAAACATTTAATTGCTGATATTATACCAAGACAATCATTACCGACGAAACAAGCCCTTTTTCGTCTGAAAACACTCATTTCACTGTGATTTTTGCTTTTGTTAACTTAAAATATGTAGAGCGTGACGTCACTTAACTACGTGTGCATAGCATGACTGCGGGAAAACACCGGTGTTCTATAAATAGTATTTATTTCAATGATATTGAAAAAAATACGATAGTGGTTTCGGAAACATTTTTTCTTGCTATAAAGTATGCACGTGAGGAAAACACACCAGATTCCTCTGTTATAGAACAAACAGAAACTATTAGGATCAATACATTTATTTGCACCAGGGAATATACTGTGTGTATATGGTACCAGTTTCTAGTTTGTTTAGAATATTTACCTTCAGAAGTCAGTATTACTCAGGTTTAGTAGTATGAAAAGAAAATGGTACTACCCGGACTCAATTTAAGAAATGATACTATCCGTACCCAGAATATTCAACGATTTCTTTTGGCGTAAATTGAGTTCACATACTCTTGTTATGATATTTTGTATGCATACTTTCTATTTAGATAAAAAGTATACTGTAAAATGATTTACTGTATGCCTTCATACGATTTGCAATAAAGATATTTTGCGGTACTTTTTCGATTATTTTCTGATACGGTGTGTTTTATACACATCGTTTAAGACATGTTGCATGGTCACGCTACATTTGACAATTGTAGCCTTTATGGAAATATAAAAGTAGCGGCTAGCTAGCTGCTAGCAAGCTGCTACCCAGTCGCTACTTTATTCGATAGCAAGAACTAGTATAGCAGGAAGGTAGCAGGTGGTAGCGAGTATCTTCTATGTACCTGCTACCTAGCCGCTACTAGTTGCGACTTCTCTTTTCTGCTAGTATAGCCAAGAGGAAGCAGCTATGTGATTTGGGTAGAGTTAGGTAATACAATAACAGCGCACGTGTTTTATGCTGAAAAATAACGAGATGCGATGTTCCACATTGTTTGGCACATAGACATATAGTAGGCTTTTCACCTTGATGGTAATATAAACTCAGTGACGGGATTTTGTTTTGTGGACCAAACACTGATACTGCCACCTGGACTTCCAGTAATTAATGAACAATGTCACTTCTTTAGGCTGCAAAGCTAAAATGTCAGACGGCCATTTTGTCACAAATTTGTGCTGTGACAAAACGTTGATACAATTTTGATTATATACAATCGTTTGATTTACATTCTGAAAACATTTTTAAAATAAAATTACATGTATATACAAATTCATCATTCAAAAATGTATCATTAGAAAACATATTTATAATATTATTAAAACTAAAACTATTTAATTTATGAAATAAGAAAAACAAAACAGAACATTCCACATACATCACTATTATAACTTTGTATATGTTTATGATTTATAATAACAGTTGAAAAAGCAGATACTAGTACATATTTAGGAAAACAATCATTATAGTAATCAATTGGTATACCATAACTATCAAAATATTCCACAATGTTTGAATTGGGAAAGAAAAACGTACACCAATGTTGTCTTTTTTATCACTTTTATCTGTATTAGCAATAAATGAGCAAGGAAAAGTTAGATTTGATGGTAATTTATCAGCTGCAAAAACTCCTAATGTATGTTTCTTTAAAACAAAACTACAATTTATTGAGCATTGAAGCTGAGATGTATTCATTCTGTGATTATGTCTCTTTCTTTATTGATTTGAAAAAATCCCGAAGATTCTCTGTACACAATGTAACTGATTGTTTCTGATAATGGTTGACTAAACTGAACATCTAATCGCACATGTCATGTTTTACTAAGGATAAACAATTGTCTTCACTCGAAAAGTTTGGTTCTAACTGAAAGGCGAACAATGTGGAAGTGTTTGAAGTCTTCTCTGTTTATGTAAAGTCCATCATTTTTATTCCACATACCATTTAATAAGAATAAGTTTGTGTAAGCTCTCATAAAGGAATGTTCTCTTGTTTTATTAAAGTCTAGTTTTAATGGATTTCCTCCTACTGGAACTCCATTAGCATACAAAAATATGCTTTGAATATTACAGTTTAAAAAGTGAAATGGATTTGATTTATAATCTCCAGATAAAGCTTTTGATTTGACAAAAGCAATCACCACTTTTTTGGTTTTTGTCCTTGAAAAAATATTATCCCATGTATATACTGTATTGCCAGTGGGTATACTGTGAGATCTGCACTCAACAAGATTGAATGGGTATTTGGCTGTGGTGCTCTTCAACATTTCTGAGTTGGCGATGATAAGAGCTGTGTTCAAATTTACTTTCTTAGCCAGTAAGTAGATATCTAAAATCTCTATTTTATAGTTAGGTGATGCATCTCCAAAACAGAGACTAAACGCTGAACTGCTGCAATATAAGTTCAGTTTCACATCAACCTGATTTAACAAATACCTCACAATTATAAACAGTCTATGTTTTATACACATCGTTTAAGACATGTTGCATGGTCACGCTACATTTGACAATTGTAGCCTTTATGGAAATATAAAAGTAGCGGCTAGCTAGCTGCTAGCAAGCTGCTACCCAGTCGCTACTTTATTCGATAGCAAGAACTAGTATAGCAGGAAGGTAGCAGGTGGTAGCGAGTATCTTCTATGTACCTGCTACCTAGCCGCTACTAGTTGCGACTTCTCTTTTCTGCTAGTATAGCCAAGAGGAAGCAGCTATGTGATTTGGGTAGAGTTAGGTAATACAATAACAGCGCACGTGTTTTATGCTGAAAAATAACGAGATGCGATGTTCCACATTGTTTGGCACATAGACATATAGTAGGCTTTTCACCTTGATGGTAATATAAACTCAGTGACGGGATTTTGTTTTGTGGACCAAACACTGATACTGCCACCTGGACTTCCAGTAATTAATGAACAATGTCACTTCTTTAGGCTGCAAAGCTAAAATGTCAGACGGCCATTTTGTCACAAATTTGTGCTGTGACAAAACGTTGATACAATTTTGATTATATACAATCGTTTGATTTACATTCTGAAAACATTTTTAAAATAAAATTACATGTATATACAAATTCATCATTCAAAAATGTATCATTAGAAAACATATTTATAATATTATTAAAACTAAAACTATTTAATTTATGAAATAAGAAAAACAAAACAGAACATTCCACATACATCACTATTATAACTTTGTATATGTTTATGATTGGTCCTCGTAGATCAATGGTTTTTGATGCTGAAATATATTTAGATCGTTTGTATAGTCCGTTATTACCCCCATCATTGCTACAATCTTCAGGATAATCATTATCATCTTTGATAAAAAGTGTAACATAACTCTCGTTGTTGGATTCAAATAAAATAATGCAACATCACGTGCATAACCTAATTCGTATGCTTCTCTATCAAGTATGCACTTATAGTCATTTAATTATCAATCAATTCATCAATTATATTTACATATAAAAACAAACATGTATGAGGCCACTTTGTTACAAAAGCTGTGATAATAGCTGAGACGAGTCGGCTTCAGATCCATAATATAATACATTCCTAATTATTGCATTATATGGATTATAATTACATGTGATGATAGCCTTATTCTGCAGTGTCACTTCTGTAGTTAAAAATAACACTTGTGAGAAATAATTTGCTGGACCTACTTTGGTGCTGGTAATGTCAGTACCATTAGGCTTTGTTACTCTAACTTTTACGTATATTTGTGTTCCTTTAAGATCAAGATAGTCCATTGAGTTTTGTCCACTAATTTGAAACTCTATTGGTGTATCACCTGACACTTGCGACAAAGGTCGAATCTCTTGATAATAAATATCATCTACATTCACTTGTGTTGCATGTAAATCAAATAAAGCTATATTTTCAGGTACACCCTCAGAAAATCCGTTTTTTTTTTGTAAAATAAGACATTTTTTCTATTTTGTAAAGAATTTGTCTATTAAATCACTATTTTCCCCCTTTTTATGTGTGTGTTTCCCTCTTTTCACAGTTGTTTTCTCCTGTTTTCATTTTTTAACACTCGAATTTCCTAGCTTATTTGCGTTTTTCCCTTCTTTACAGTTTTATTACCGAGGTTTTTTTATACATTTTTTATATGTTTTCCTTCCTTTGAGTCTTTCCATTTAGACGTTCGCTTTCCTTTTTGAGTTGCAAGGTTATGAAGTAAAGATAAAATGTCTGATATATTTATATCATCTCGTTTCAGCTCACTTTTTGCTTGATTCACGGTTTGTTCTACTGGAGAAACCATTTTTATAGGAACAGATTCAGTCTTAGGTTTGTTAAATCCTTTTCCTACTTGAGATTTTGTGTTTTCTTTTAAATATTGAATATTTTTTTGAGAATCTGGAACATATAAATTAGAGCGATTCATAGTTAGAATAGAACGGATAACGTTTAAAGTGAAGTGTTAAATACACTGATGATTTTATAAATGAAGATAATACACCATCTGCAGTCTTTATAATAAACTCCCATTCCTGGACTTCTGTTTCCTTCATCGGTAAATAAAAAGGGACTCAAATATATGACTCCATTTGTTTTTAACATTACTTTCAAATCGTCTCAAACGTGGATGCTTTGCTCCATTCACAATACTTTCTTTGCATATATTAGAAAAGAGGAATAAAGTATCAGTGTGTGCTGCAAGTTTTGTTTTTGCAAATCCTCATCCATAAAATAATTTTCATGTGAATTTGATTGTCCAATCATTTCTAAAAATAAACATTTTTGTGAAAGTTTCCTATGTTCTGTTATTGGGTTGTCATTTTTTTTCCAATGATTTAATCTAAGAGAACAAGAAGACACTGAACAATATCTCCTCTCCCTGTGTAGTAAAACCTAGCTGATGCTAACTGAAATTCATCTGGATGAATTTGTTGAGACCAGGATTCGAACGTTCGCAGTCTATTCTCATATAATTTTAGTTCAGGAGATTTAAATTCTAGTCCTAATCCTACACAATCCACTATGACTGTCCTTTAAACACTCACCTTTAAATCACACAAGGACTGAAACTGTTTAAAGACAGCTGAGATTTTCCTTTACTCAAAATAATTACCGTTTTATTTCGTGTTTTTTTTTTATATAATCAGAACATGTTTTTCATCAAACCTGCAATTAACTTGTTTCGATAAAGGACACCATTGTACAGTTTGAAAACCACAATCTCTTAAATAAGAAAGAGACTCCTCACTAAAAAACAACTGTGCTTGTGCCATAACTATTGTTTAAAGATTGGAGTAATGATTCTCGTTCCATCATCAATGTCTACAATGTATGCACTTCCAACCTGCATCACACTTTGGTTTTAGGTTAAAATAAGTTTTGATTAAGATATAATGAACAGTTTTAAAAGAACATATACAACAATGTGTAAAGGAAGTAATAGTTTTATCCGAAAAATTGTTTCAAAAGTCGTTTTACTGGATTTCTGTATAATGTTATTTCCAAATATTTCATGAAAATCCAAATGTGTTACTTTTATGTCCTAATGTCGAGATATATAGTTCTCAACATCTAAGTCTGATAATACATTAAATTATAGGTAAAATTACACAACTCATTTCACCAATGTTCACGCCTCACATATCTATTGGCTACTATATTAATGTCTGTAGGATAATGTCTAAGAAGACCAATCATGTAATGATGTGTCCATCTAACATTATAATAAATATCATTTACTTCTCGATCTATCCAAGACTGTCCTTCATGATCATGCACCAAAAGGGAGTCGAACATGTTTAAGTCTCTGTTATAAGGTCTCAAATCCATTTTTAAATTGAGTGTATGCTGAAATGTCGTCTGCTATAAAATTATCGTATGCTTAAAGTTGTTTTCAAAACGGTAATATCGTCTGCTATTGGATGAATTTTTATTCATTTTTTATTGTCTTGATAATAATGGCTATTATAATCATGTACGCTTAGCAAGTTTCAAAAACAATTACTCTTCCCATTTTCAAAATATAATTCGCTCTTAAAAAGGGCGCAAAAGTCCACCATCTTGGATCCGGTAGGTCTGGTGGGGCAAAATGGCCGCTGAAATCTCCATTTTTTCAAAATATAATTCGTTCTTAAAAAGTGCGCCAAAGCCCACCATCTTGGATCTGGTGGGTCTGGTGGGGCAAAATGGCTGTTGAAATCCCATTTTTACAATACCCTTCACGATGTGAATCACAATATTTGAATCATATTCAAATCCAATAGAATGGAAGAGTCATAAATTTATTTATGTTAGAAGTGTATTAATTTATAAAATTAGGAAACCACGGCAATACTTAAACGTGAACTGTACGGTATCGGTGCGGTATAAAATGTTCCCGGTATTTCTTGACCGAAATTCGTAACGGCGTGTTATCTACACGCATGTAAAAAACTCATCGAAAAGTGTCGGCAGCACGGCTATTTGAGTGGCCCTGCCATAGAACATGCTTATAACGTGTTTAAATTGCGCCATTGCAACCTAACGGAATGTTCATTTACATTGTGCTAAGATTAGACAACATATCGTGCATAAACCTAAGTAGCCGAACATTGGAGATAATCACGAATCATTTAAAAAATAATAAAATTTAAAACAAAAGTTTTGAAGTACAATTGAATAAATTGAATTACCTCCCCATTTCCGGACCTTGTAATATTGAGAAGTTTTCTTTTGTTTGCCATTCCTCTAAAATGCAATAAAATGAACATCAAAAATGATATTATTTCTCTTAGACTACTAACGCAATAAAATGGAATTCTATGTGGCAAATTACAAGATTCTATAAATTCTGTATCATAAATGATATTATAACATAACACAGTCATAATACGGGATGTTTGGATTATCAAAGACAACCCAGGTTAGAGTGTACAATGGAGATTACATGCATGTCTTAGTAGTTTACAAACTTAAAAAAAAACATTGTTGACGGTATACATTTCAGACGTATAGTTCAATTTTCTTATAGTCAAGGTCGAATATTGGACGATACCATTGTAAAGGTAATCACAGTAAATTGATTGCCCAACTCATTTTAAATCCATAGTAAAGAGTCATTCACGAGTTATCGTGTATTGGATAAGGTGGCATGTACATAACCTAACAGTTTTACAAAACGAAGCAGATGTGAGTGGTTCGAACTCAGTCAATGGCACTTTCTTTTTGAATTATTATATTCATTTATTTTTTATAATGTATTTATTGAAATATGTTTGTTTTTGTTACATGTATACACGCTGAATAGCACCTTTTTCATTAATTTTCAAAAGAGAAAAACGAAAGAAGAAATGCATTTGTTCTCTGGTGTATTCCTCTTTTTTATTTCTTGTTTACATCTTATTGCACGAAATCGCGAATACAAATGTAGTTTCAAATACTATATAAAAATACTAAATACCTGAACCGGTTTCTTCTTATTATATTGTTACCCCCAATTAAAATATATAAATCCTAATTACCCATGTGAGGTTATCATATTTTTGTTTATTCAACGGATCAATTTGAATATAAAAAAAATATGGAACAATATTTTCTTATCGATATATATAAAGTTAACTTTTATTAAAAATAAAAAAAGTTGAAAATGAAAAATGATGTCCAACATCAGACGCAGTCCTCAAGATTAAATAACTTTATGCTTTACCAATTGCGCCACAGAGGATGGTGATTATAAAGATTCATAGATTGTTCTATAGCAAATTACAATAGTATTCTTGTTACCTAAACATGTATAAATGGGATCGTCCATGTATACAATAACATTGCTGTCCTAAACATTGAACTATACCATTAACATCTGGTAATAGATTCAAAATAAAACCATTATGTATGATTTAACAACATACAGTGAGTTGCAAGATTTATATAAGCCTATTATATCTCTGAAACGGCCCCTAGACGTTGGTGCTGAATGAAGAACTAATGTAGATATAGGATTTGAAACTGCCTATATTGCTTTTTTGGCAAATACTGATAATACTGAAAATGTCATTACAAATTGAAAGTAATTATACCACAAGAAACAGAAATTGTTTTGCACGAGTATAAGCATCCAATTAACAGCATTTTTTGTATGGGTTTTTACTTATTGTTCTTCTGTCCTTGAACTTTTCATGAAACCACCTGAATGTAAAGACAATTTTTCATTGATACTAGAAGTTGTCTATACAAACATGTTTAATTGTATATACTCTCCTTTGATGCCCGAAACTTCGCCATAAAGATGAAAATATTAAATTGAAAGCACTAACTGCTTCCTGAAAAGAACCCATCTGTTCATGCAGGGCATAACACTGTTGGCTTGTTGTATTCGTTTCGGTTTGTTTAACGCCATTTTTCAAGGATATTTCAGTTATGTGGCAAGTTCCCGGACTAAGCTAACTAAACGATCCACAAGGAGCCGGCAATTTATTTTCTTGACCTGCTATGACCGGGATTCGGCATTTTAGTAAACATAGTATTTGTTCGATATTGACGATGTCTATTATTTCTCGTGAATTATTTACTTTTGATTATTAGAACGCACCAAGAATCCTTATCAAATGATTGATATATTGTTTTAATTAAAGATCGAAATAGAGGGAAATATTATCGGCTGATATGTCGGCTTAGTCAACAAGTCATTAAACCTGATTATTGAGTGATCTATAAATGCACACATTTTGATTGGCTTAAAGCCTGATCCATCATCTAACATAAATGTCATATTCAACGGTGAAACTAGATATTTAATGGATATTTTGGAATTTCCAATTCTAAAAATAGAACCAGGTCAATATTAATTACACAAAGATAGACGCATTGTGTATTTTGTTCTTTGGTCCCTCCGTGTCGGGGGATTGAAACAACCCCTGCAGTTTTTTTCCTGACCCGGGCATTTTCCCCGACCCCCAGGCAGTTTAAGTCCCAAATTTTGTACAGACCCGCGGGCATTTACCCCCGATCCCCGGACAATTTTTGTCCCTTTCAATCGGACGAATTTTATCCAGACCCCCAGGCATTTCCTCTCGACCTCCGGGCATTTTCACGACCCCCGGGCAAATTTGTCCCTATCCTTCGGACAAATTAAATATGATGGTATTCTGCCGGTGAATATCACATCTTATTTATTGGCTCACTAGTCAATAATTGTTTTATTATATGAAAAGTTGATTTGAAACCATTGTGGATGATATTCTGATTCATTTTGTAATTTAATGCATTACTTGATAAACTTGAGAACTTGAGAAATGTGTATCATATCAATTATAAACAAGGTGAATATATCACAAAAAGCGACTTATAATTCTGATAGATGAATATTGACATGGTTATATTTTTAGAATTTGAAATTCAGTAATTTCCCGGGGGTTGGGACAAAAAGTGCCCGGGGGTCGGGAGAAAGTGCCCGGGGTCTGGATAAAATTTGTTCGAAAGATAGGGACAAAAATTGCCCGGTGGTCGGCTGAAATGCCCGAGGTTCGGGGGAAATGCCTGGGGTCTGGATAATATTTGTGCGAAGGACCGGGACAAAATTGCCCGGGGATGGGGGAAATGCCCGGGGATTTGTAAAACAAATTGAAAAAAAACTGCCCGGGGATCGGGGGAAATGCCCGGGGGTCAGGGAAATGGGTTGGGGACAAAAACTGCCTGGGTTGTTTCCATCCCCCGACACGGAGGGACGATAGAACAAAATACGCAATGTGTCTATCTTTTGTGTGATAAATATTGACCTGGTTCTATTTTTAGAATTGGAAATTCCGAAATATCCATTAAATATCAAGTTTAACCGTTGAATATCACATGTATATTAGATTTATATAAGCCGATTAAAATGTGTTTATTTATAGATCATATAATAACATTATTTATTTGATTGTAATCAAATCATTGATGAAATAAATCAGTTTTTAAAATCTTATTATTGTAGAAACCAAAGTACATTTAAACGAACTCAACTCTTCAGCAACGCGTCTAAAGCTGAATATGTGAAGTTATGTGATTTCATTAAAATAATTTTGAAAACTGTCAACTAATTTAAATAAACATCTTTTCGTTTGATTTTCTTTTTTGTGACTCTCCGGTGTCCATATTGGATATCATCTTTTATCTCTTCTCGTGTAACGAATCTCAATCAAATGTACACTACTATCGTATTATGTTTTTATATTTGTTTATCTGTTTATGTTCATTTTCTGCATGTTAGTATGATTATTTCCCATCATTGTCAACGAGCCTCAACTAAAATTTTAATTGTTTACCTCATTTATTCATGTATCATGAAATGAGTGAATAAAAGTCTTTTGACTCGACTTACAATGGCAGGACCGTGAATAACACTATACTAAACTTTTCTAAACAGTATTTAGAGACAATAATAAAAATATGAATTATTGTACGGCGGGTTTCGTACTCTCTGGGATGCTTATTTTTAACTGGCAATGCAAAATCGCAACTTCTTGCGCGAAGCAGATTAGTGACAGTGCCCGAAATATTCCGAAATATCCGCAATGGTCATCACGTGATATAAACAAAACAGAAATAGAGCGAGGTCACGTGTTACTCACACCAACTAGTGTTAGCTTGATGACGCAGTCGCTATATATAGTCTAAGAATGGAGCGAGCTCGATATCTGCCCATCTGTCAATAAATGCAGCCGAAACTCTTTATATCAAAGGAATTAGAAAAAATTGTTCGATCTAAATGAGCTTCGATGTATAAATTATTAGAGTAATTCGCTGTGTTTATTATCGGTGTGTTGTAATAATCATTTAATCGTGTTATAAGATACGGAACACGGTATTTATACGTTTCGATGTATTTATATAGCAACATGTCGCAAATAAAGAAAACATTATAAACATATTCACACAGACTAATTTTATAATCGCGAGCGTGGACACTGACTTGTTTACGCAATTGTCATTAACTAAATATCGATTTCGGAGCTCAATACAAAAAAATGTCCGATCAGTTGAGAAATGATGACTTAATTAATTGGTTCGACATAGACGGTCACTTTATGGTTCGATATAGATGGTCACTTTACAGTTGAAAATCTATGTTTGGGACCGTTATACCAGGTTTTTACGACAACGTACCCTTAGACAACGGAGTATATTATTTTTGGAGACTTATATTTAAATATTTTATATGCATTCCAGCAGATATTGCAACGTTTGATACATCGAGGTGATAGTTTCCCCTGGGTTTAATTTTAGGGTGGAAACAGGGACTACATATAGAGTACCTCGTGAACTGTAGAACCATATGACCAGATTCATGAGATTCATGAAACATCAACGGCTTGTATTTTGATGGAGTAGATGATCACTTTAGTTTCGGGATCAGTTAAGTCAAAATAACAAATTCGTTTGATCTGAAACTTCGCACATCCTGATAAAAAAATGCTACATAGGCCACATTCTAGTATTGAATTGCCGGATGCGATTTTGCGCCGTACAAACATGTAACTTGTTTATAGGATGGACTACATTATCATTCAATTTGGTTAACAATCAAATTAAAGGAGGGACTTACTTATCATTGGTTAATAATCTAATTATGATTGTTTAATTGCCTTTAACCTTCGCATATAAGAAGTATCGCCCGCCTAGGCGCACTCATAATGAAACAATTCAGATAGTTGACTTAAACGTTTTATAAATCGAATCATGTGATTGTTATACTTAAGCATTAGTATCGTTTATATTTATACTAATTTCTTTAATATTGCCATACTTATACATTAGTTTCGTTTGTATTTATACAACAGCAGTCCAATTATTTTGTCAGTTAGAGTTATTCCCCCTTATCAAACATATATTTAACATCTTTTTTCTTTTCCTGATACTGTATGTTACATACCTGAGAGAATACTGTTTTGTTACGTTCTGTTCTGTTCTATAATCCAATTATCTGATGTGTGACAAACACTAAATTAAAGAATCAAAGGGGTCAGCAAATGCCGCCTCATTTAAAAGTGCGACTCAATATTCATCTCGATAATTAGTTGCGGTTAACACTTTAACACAAACATTCTTTGCATTAAAGTTTCATTATAATTACTCCAACAGATTGTCCGAATATTGCTTATTTAAACACGACTTCTGTATTGAAAAACAATTTAAACAGAATTTCGAGTATACTCTTACAATCACAATATAGAAATTGGTAGATACAGTTTAACGTAGAAAGACAAAACCGACTTTGTCAACAATGTTGCATGAACAAATAGTAACCCAATACCACCTTGTATTAGTCTGCCCTAAATACAGACATTTAAGATCTCAATATTTAAAACCATATTTTTGCAATTGGCCTATTACAAAATTTGAAACACTCATGGACTCGAACTTTCAAAAAGTGTTAAACAAGATTGCATTTTTTTTGCTTTTAAATAATTGTTTTGCTTTTAAAGAAAATAATTAGAAACATCAATCTCAGAACTCATTTATTTTAATCTGGTATCTATTGTCAAAGACCTATTCTATACATGTATAGTATAGGCCTTTGCTATTTTATAATCTCGTTCAGAAACAAATTATATACATGTATATATTCACCACTTATCACTTATACTTTGTTGGATTTTTTTGTTTGGCTATATTTACTATATATTTATTTCATGCCAATAAACTAAAGGGTGTTCCGCTTTTTTATACTATATCATGACACCGGACTCTACTACGATTTCAATGAAATTTTATATGCGTCATACCGCATCAATAAGTGTCAAATAGTGTCGTTTTACCATAGTATCACAACGTTCTTTTTACACGCGCACCGTTACCAAGAAAATTGTAAATACGGAAGTAAACAAATAGTGTCAATCAATATATTATATATTCAAAATAGCAAATTATGCAGTTTTATCTCGTAATTATTGCAGTATCTTCTTTCAGTGCTTTGATTACTAAAGGACGAGTTGACTAATGTACGAGTTAACTTGGTCATGTATGAGTTGACCAAAGATACGGTACGAGTTGACCAAATTCGTGTACGAGTTGACTACAGTACGTGTTGACAACAGTACGAATTGACCAGATACCATTGACATCGTTTGTTTAAATTTTTGCACCGGCGTATGATTCTTGCATATAATAAAATGTAGTATTAAAATTATGAAGCAAACACTACCAGTAATATCGCAAGTGATCCTAATAAAGTTTTGAGAAGTATATACAACCTTAAAATCTGTCAAAATATCCATCAAACGCTCGGGACCGTGTTTTCTAGTATCTCAATGACTGAAAAGAGTATATCATAAATAGTTACATAAACTACTTAAAACCACAAGTCAATGCCAAACGTACTGTGTTAAATTCACACTTACAACAGAAATCACAAATGTACGAATATATTAAAAAGTATCATTATCACAAACCTCCCTACATACATATCCGCCAGCTAGTAAATCAGATCATCCACCTATCTCCGCAAACTCCTCGCACCAATTGCGTATCGTATTGCTACTTTAACTAATCAAAGGAAGTAACCACTGCCCAGAGTTTGGTATCTCCGGTATTTTTCAGCAAAGATCTAATCATTTAACATGCTTTATATAAATGTGTATATGCGATATCACGTTTAAAAATATGATGGTAAGTTTAACATATATACCCATAAGGATTTTTAGCTAACGATTACGTTTGTGATCGAGTATTTTCGATCAATTCCACCTGGTTTGAAATTCCTTTATAGATGATAAAACTTATCTATGTCCAGTTGCTTTCCACATGATCCAACACGCAGTCATCTTGTTTTCCTATATAGCAGTGTACCGCAAGAAGGCACTTAACTGGAAACCAATCCAATCCTGATAATATTTTTAGTGAATGTGTACGAATTAAAGGTCTTGGACAAGGTTAGTTATGGGCGAAAGGACTTCAAAAGTTATGTGCCCTTGACTTAGAAAATTTGCTGTATGTAACTTGTTTACACTCCAGCGTCTTTATTTCTTCACCAATCCTGATCATAGTTTCAGTGAATGTGTATGACCTGAAGGTCTTGGACAAGCTTAGATATAGGCGAAATCGAACTAGGACATCGAATTATGGGCCCCTGACTTAGAAAAGTTTCTATATTTTAGCTTGTTTACACTCTAGCGCATTCATTTATTCACCGATCCTAATCATGTTTACAATGAATGTGCATGACCGTAAGGTCTTGGAAAGGTTCAGCTATGGGTGAAATCGGACCACAACTTCAAGAGTTATGAGCCCTTGGAATAGAAAATTTGCTACGTTTATAACGGTATTATTGCACCTTCATTGTTAGTTTTGATCAAAATCTATGTAAAAATTGGTTATACGAGATAAAATCTATATTACCTGGTCATCAATTGTCGTGTCTTTGTTCTCAGGTGAGCGACCTAAGGCCATATTGGCCCTCTTGTTAGTTAATATATCCACATTTGTATTTTTAATTATATGTTTATAAATAGTTGTTGTTATCTTAATATCTAGAAATTAATATTCATCTGCATTTGCCTCTCTGGGTAAAATCCTATCTAGAAGGACCACAATGGAAATAAGAGGTTTCCCCTTTTTTGTGTCATCCTTTGTATGTAAAGTTGACAATCATGGTTACCACTATTTATTAAATTTGATTTTTTTCTTCTAGAGTAAAAATTGATGATATTTATATTAATCACAATATGTTTGGACTGATATTCATTTAGTATTTTTCTATATGTTTTCATTTTTGGCAATCTAATATCTGTTATATATGAACCATGTTTTATATGCTTTTTATACTGAAATAAATAACATTCATAATAAAATAATAATCGGCGAATTGTCTGTACTATTAACAGTTGGTAGAGCATCTGACTTGCACGCAGGAGTCCCGCATCGGGTAAAACATTACGAAGAATTTATAGTAGTCTTACATAAACCGTTTGTGGTACGGAAATAATCCCTTCCTTTTAAACGTCACACGTTAGTAATTAGCGAGTACGTATATGGTATGTATACATGAGGAAATAACAAGGAAGAAAACAAATTGAAATTATGTGAAATTCACTTTTAATTTGAGGTAATAGAAACAAAACTGACATTTTCCTACATGTTTTCTGGAGCATTTTAGTAGATTGGTCGATATCTATATATGATTGTGTTTAAAGCAAAGACTACAATAATGACTATTATATGATCTATAAATAAACACATTTTAATTGGCTTAAAGCTTGATCCATCATCTAACGTAATTGTCATATTCAACTGTGAAACTTGATATTTAATGGATATTTCCGAATTTCCAATTCTAAAAATATAACCAGGTCTATTCATCACACAAAAGATGGACGCATTGCGTATTTTGTTCTATCGTTCCTCCGTGTCGGGGGATGGAAACAACCCAGGCAGTTTTTGTCCAAACCCAATTTCCCTGACCCCCGGGCATTTTTCCCGATCCCCGGGCAGTTTTTGTCCAATCTTTTTTCAAATCCCCGGCCATTTCCCCCATCCCCCGAGCAATTTTTGTCCCGGTCCTTCGAAAAATATTATCCAGACCCCCAGGCATTTCCCCAGACCCCCGGGCATTTCCCCCGACCCCCGGGCATTTCAACCGACCCCTGGGCATTTCAGCCGACCCCCGGGTATTTCAGCCGACCCCCGGGTATTTCAGCCGCCCCCCGGGCATTTCAGCCGACCCCCGGGCATTTCCCCCGACCCCGGGCATTTCAGCCGACCCCTGGGCATTTCAGCCGACCCCCGGGCATTTCAGCCGACCCCGGGCATTTCAGCCGACCCCCGGGCATTTCCCCCGACCCCCGGGCATTTCAGCCGATCCCCGGGCATTTCAGCCGATCCCTTGGCATTTCAGCCGACCCCCGGGCATTTCAGTCGACCCTGGGCATTTCAGCCGACCCCTGGGCATTTCAGCCGACCCCGGGCATTTCAGCCGACCCCCCGGGCTATTTTTGTCCCGATCCTTCGAATAAATTTTATCCAGACCCCCGGGCCCTTTCTCCCGACCCCCGGGCAATTTTTTCTTTATAATTTCTTTATAATTGATATGATACACATTTCTCAAGTTCTCAAGTTTGTCAAGTAATGCATTAAATTACGAAATGAATCAGAATATTATCCACAATGGTTTCAAATCAACTTTTCATATAATAAAACAGTTATTGACTAGTGAGCCAATAAATATGATGTGATATACACCGGCAGAATACCATATTGATTCTGCCGGTTAATATCACATCATATTTAATGGCTCACTAGTCAATAACTGTTTACAGTTTGTCCTAATTTCTCGTCCAATGAAATGTCCGCATTTCATTTGAAATTTGAAAAATATATCGCATAAAATTTGCCTAGAACCTGATATGGAGAAAATACGTCACTTGTTGTTCTGTATGTACAGAAATTAATACAAACTGTAAATCAGTTATCGTTCATATTTTGAATTTTATGCGACATATCACTGCGCTCCGCTCCGCGTCGCTTGTGATATATCCCATAAAATTCAAAATATGAACGATAACTAATACATAATATTCATCACTTAACTTCGAACAGTTTATGTAAGAAAGGACAGTAAATGTATTGGGGTGTTTGATAAGTGATTTTTATAGCCAAATGAAGTTTTGAAATTTTGTAAAATGTATTATTGTTGTATTTTTCCATGGCAGAAAACCAGTCATTGATATATAAATCTTTAAGTTTTTGTTTAATACTAAGTTTAAGCCATTTTGGATTCAACACGTTCTGACAACCACGTTTAATCAATATTGATTTAATATTATGAAACCATGGACAATGTTTTTTGTTAGTATTATCACCTGTGTCATTGAATGATTTTTGCAGAATAAAATAGAAAATGGAAGATAATTTTGATGGGACTGAATTATAACCGTTTAATATTCGTATTCAGAATGAGATCATTTTTTCTTCAATATCGACTGACAATGGTGTAATGCCAGTTTCACCGTAAACCATATAGTTTGGTGTAGATCGTTTTAGTACGTATTTCAGAATCTAAGTTGGACATTTTCAATTACTTTATTATAACTAAATCCCCAGATTTCAGCTCCGTATAAAAGGATAGGTTTTATTGTTTTATCGAAAAGATCTAATTGTAAATCAAGAGGTAAGTGTAAGCGAATTGAATTTCGAATTAGGCTGTACATAGCTCTGGTGGCTTGATTTGCGATGTGAGCTTTACAAAATATAAAAGAACTATTTTTACTAAAATATACACATAAGTATTTATACTCATTAAGAGATTGAACTCTATGAAATATATATATATACATAAAACTAAAGGAAAAAATGTTCCGGATTCTTTGCTAACTTTATTTCTTATCAAAAAATCAATACAGTATAGAGGCAGGTAATGTTTAATGTCTATGTCTAAGCACAATGAGCAAACACTACATTTCATTCAAGTGAAGAGATAAATTCATTTCTGATGAGTGATTATTTGTTGTAGTTGATAGTATCAGAACACAAATAGATTACATATATATTGTTATTTTCACAGACTAAATATCAGTAAAATAGATTTCTATGAGTTTTGGACAAGAGAGTCCTTCTATGAATGTATACTGGAAGTTTTAACATGTAAAATGGTCAACTTAGTTGTTATACCAAATATTTTAAATGAGCTGCTTGTGTTCTCTATTTTGAATCTTAGGTCTCGATTTTAAAATCTAAATATACGACATCATCCTGTATTAAAATATGATACACGGTATTTTTTATTAGTATATGAAATACATAGTGATATCTTTGATAAAAACTAATAATTATTACACATAAAAACACAGTATTTATCGTGAGGAAAAAGCATAAAACCTACAAAAACAAAATATTCACATATATGACTAAGGTACGAGCTGACCAAACAGTGTAACAAATTAATTATTTACAGTCAAATGACTGAACTAAATAAGCCTAATGTCTTTGTTCCAAAATATATAACAAACAGGTTATAAAAATTACGTTCATCAAAATGTATGCCGATACAAGAACATAGTATATAACTACGTGTTAACTAAGGTACGAGTTGACTACTGTACGAGTTGACCAAATTCATGTACGAGTTGACTACGGTACGAGTTGACTACTGTACGAGTTGACCAAATTCATGTACGAGTTGACTACGGTACGAGTTGACTACTGTACGAGTTGACCAAATTCATGTACGAGTTGACTACGGTACGAGTTGACTACGGTACGAGTTGACTGGAAAGCTTGTCCATTGAAGCATATCCGTATATTACATTATCTGCATACATGTACGGACTATTCAAACATTGAGTAAGTGACCTTTATCAAAGTTTGAGTATTTTACAATGCATGTCATAATCTAACATGATACATTTAGTTAGTGATAGAGCTTTCATCTGGTCAATTACACATTGTAATATTCAGACGTGTCTAAAATCTTTATCATATAGAAACGAAAGTAGATAATGTTCTCGTATATAATCTGGTAAATTTAAGCCATCAGGTTAATTAATTGTTGATTGAGATCCTATATCGACAGAGGATATTTCCCCTATTTCACGCTATAACCAATTCACTAATATTAACAGTTTAATAAGCATCGCGGGTGGGTTTTCATAATCGAAAGTACACCATTCACATCAAATGAACGAGCCATCAATATCGAATAAATACTTCTGTAAGAATTATGTTTACTAAAATGCAAAATTTGAATTCAAGAAATGTCTTGATTTTCTTTGGAATCAGATGAGCTCGTTTAATACAATATTCAAACACTTGACATGGTTACATGTCAAGAGGCCGTGGTAGTGGTCCACTGGTTAGTGTCCTGGACTTGTAACAAGTGGACCGGCTTCGAGTCCCGATAGATTTTCTTTCATATTTGGAGAAGTTGCCAGCTCTTTGTGGAAGGGTAACCTAATAGTGGTTGAAATGCAGTCCAGGAAAACTGGTTAGGAAGTAAAATCAGTAAAAAAACATAAGACAATAAGATGCTGCTGAATGTACGCACATATAAAATAGTTTCTGTTTCATGTGGTATATTTGCTATTAATTTGTAATGAAATAGTTCAATATTATCAGTATTTGCCAGCTTTATAGATTTCGATTTCTGTGTTTTGAGGATTAAAGATTTCCTTTTCAACATTATATATCTTGGATTCAAATCTATTTCCCGATAAATAATTAATCGAAGGCAGTTACAAATCCTATCTGTGGATCACTTCTCTCTTCAGCACAAAAGTCAAGGGGCCTGTTCAGAGACATATTCTGCTTACTATATAATAATTGTAAATCGTGCGACTCATTGTATGTAGTTTGATTATACGTAATGGTTGTATTTTGAGTAGAACAATGGTAGGTCTGAAATGCATGCCATCAGCAATTTTTTTTTAAGTTTGTAAGCTACTGTCTAAGACATGTCTATAAAAGGCATCCACGATGTTATCGCTCTTGTATATGTTTGTATAAAAAACATACACTCTAACCTTGGTTATCTATTATAATAACACCAACATCCCGTATACCTATCATATATTATATGACTGTGTGTTATGATAATATCATGTACGATACTGAATTTATGAAATCTTGTAATTTGCCATATAAGATTCCGTTTTTATTGCATTGTTAGAGTAATATTATCTTTTATATTAATGTTATTGCTTTTTAAAGGAATGACAACAAAGGAAGAAAACTCGATATTTCAAGGTCCAGGAATGGGGAGGTAATTCAATTTGATTAATTGCACCATTTATTTAAATCATATTATTGTTTTATATAGAGTAGTTTTTTATTATCTCCACTGTTCGGTTTGTGTGCAGTAATAATTATATTGTCTTATCTTAGCAAAGTGTTAATGAACATTTAGTTCAAACGCGTTATAAGTGTATTCTCCGGTTAGCCTATCATGTCTATAAAGATGAACACAAACCGATATATAGCAATATTGATAATAAACATTGTGTCCAGTACACTTACTAAAATGTATTTCAAAATTGTATGTACATATCATGAATATATTATAATGTTATATATATAGTTGTTATCAATTTAAGTTAGCTTTGTACATGTTTATGGTGCATCTAGATGATAACGTTGCGCACAAAAGTATCTTACTGATAACTTTAAAGCTTCTAGCTCATATATATATGCGTTTCTCTATTCAATCCTCGATAACAGTATATTTGTCGACAAAAATATTATTTCACTGAAGTTTATTCTCCGAATTGAAAATGATGTGAATACAATTTACAAATTTCGTATTAACATTTTTCAATGGGCTTTTTATAGCTTTTTGTTGTGTGTGTTACATTACAAGATTATTTATAACGTTAAATTGTTCAATCAAGTTGTTCAACTTAAATTGGCGAGCACTAAGCAGTCTTCTTTTTCTTATAAACAAATTCAAATAAAGCACTAACATCTTGTCCGATATATCACCTTTCTTAATTAGTAACTTACACTATTCTTCGAGTATACAACAATCTTTATTCATGCAGCATTTCAGCAATATTGTGGTACATAATCTGTGTCGACAATGATGAGCCCATAGTAGACTCAGCGATAAGATGCATTATGTTTAAACTGAATAAACATGTCTGTATTATGTTAACTAATTGTACGTTCACCACATTTATCTACTAACGAAAAATTATCATTTATCTAAACAGCCATTATTCAGGAGAAGTAGATGGGTTTGTAACACAAACAACAGAGGTAGATGGTGCTGTGGCACAAACAACAGAGGTAGATGGTGTTGTGGTAGAGACAACATGCGAGGAAATGATCAGTTTCACCGCTCAGTACGTCTTCATCTGCACTCTTTATTTCTTTTTTAAACAAAATGAACAAATTGGTAATTCGAGGGTCATTCAATATATAATTCGAACTACCACATGCTTTCTTTATAGAAGGAAGAATTGTTATAACATTGTCAGAATCCTTCTAAGTAAAACCCGTTTTGATCGATGACCGACTTCCATCTTTTCGGAAGTTCTTCTATTCCCGTTGCTAGGCAACTATACTCATATACCCTAACATGTTTGGCCACGGCAGTATCGATGCTATTCAGGTCTACAAATCGAATACCCCTTCTATTTTATTTTAGTCTAGAGAAAAGGTCGTAATCACAAGGGCTTATGTCAGATGGGAATAGTGGATGATTAAGCATTTCTCACTTGTAATCCACAATCAATGATGTAACGCTCTGTGAGGTGTGAGGGGTTTAGGCGTTGTCGGATGTCAGACGATGAGGCAACTATCGCGCGGAAACCTTGCGCATTTTTAACTTGTTCCTTAAAAGTGTATGAATTGATAAAACACTTTTGCCCAGTTCCGGGCTTTCTCCACACACGTAAATCTTCTATCTGAGTTCATTAACTCTCACTGTATGTGGCCGTAGCACTAGTTTCCCGTCCAGTACGCTGGTAATATTCCATCAATGCTCTGCCGTTCATTAATTCATTTACCCATCTCGCTACTTGAGAATATGAAAGACAACATTCGCTTCTTGTAAGGCATTAAACATTTCCTTTGCACCTTAAGTTAAAACGGCACTCGATTTTAACTTAACTATGTTGGTCATGAAACGTTACCGCGTCCATATTGACATTGATATATTGACAAAGTTTTGTTGAGAAGTAATTTCTACTTTTTGAGATAATTGATAGTTCGCATTATATACTGAATGACCCTCGTAACATGTTCATCATACAACACAGTGTTCATGATCCGGTGGTTAATGCGCTGGATTCGTAACCCTGCGATTCGGGTTTGATTCTCAGTTGCGGCAGATCATACCCTTCCATGAAAATTTGACAACAATGTCGATTTTCCTCTACATGTGAAGAAGTTCATGTAGCTAGTAGAAGGGTAAGTTAGTATTGGATAGAATACGGTCCAGGGAAACTGGTTAGGCGATTTGGTCACCGTATAAAACTGTAAAATGTTGAAAACCGGCGTTAAACTAAAAAAAAAACATTACAAATAAAATGAAATCCAATCAATTGTCTGTACAATTTTATGGCACATGTTTCCGTATTCTCCTTCTGTATATTTTGGATAAAATAAATGCACAAGGTCAAATCCGAATTGAATTTCGAGTTCAGCAGCTTTCTTGAAAACATTACCATCATGATTAAAATGTAATTTATGTAATTGTACATGTATATACACATTTCTAGCCATCTCAGACCCTAAGCAAAAAGGTTCTGATTTATAAAATTACGTGTACCACTTATAATTTTTTTAAAGCGAAGAAGACACACAGACAGCGGTGCTCGCGGAGGAATTTGAGAAAAGGTATAGCTTACATTATAATAACAGTTGACTTATGTAAGTAATTGGTGAAATTAAGTACATCTTTGATAATAAGAACATCTTTGGTAGTAAAGATACTCTGTTGACATTCAATCGCCCGATTATCTTGATCGGTTGAGCTTTAGGGCTTCTGATCGTAATAGATGTCTACATGACGTTGAAGAGTACTACGTTGAAGTTGAAGTTAGGTTTATGACTTTGAATCCTAGAGTAGACCTTGTGCATGTTCTCTGTTATGATTTGGTTGATGACATTTTGTCCATCCCATCATTTCTCCATTGTTCTTTCATGTATAGAAAAATTGGCAGTGACTTGCGCTGGCGGAGAGCAAGATTTGCACTTGTAAATAATCCATTAATACTGGCTTGGTTAACTGCCCGCAGGTATATGATCAAGACACTATTGAAAACAGACCAAAAGCCCGAAAAAGTTATTTCATTATCAAGTCATTATTGTTGAAATAATTATGCAGGAAATATTGATAACTGTTCCGGAAATAAATCATAACGTGTTAGTCTCAATATTGAAGTGGTCGCTAAGTGAGGATTTACTGTATTGTATTATAGTAGACATTTATTTATTAGAATATAGTTGTTTTATTTCAGCTAACTTCTTTTAATGTGTAATATTAAATTTCCGGACAAGTTTAAAAGACCAATGGGCGTCTGACACAATTAATACATTCATCCATACACTATTTCAACCTACATGATTATCGAGCTTGTTTGATTCAAGCAATATTGAGTTTTTTGCAAGCATATTGCAGCAGTATTTTCACCTTCGTGTCATTTTCACTTTCGTTCTATCGTGTCAGACATGTTTACAACAGTTTCAGTCGGTTCCGTTCATATCATTTTATACAAGTCTTTTAAAGTCCTATAAGCTTATAAATATATCGGTCGTAATAGTTTCTGTTTGTTCTATAACAGAGGAATCCGGTGTGTTTTCCTCCCGTGCATACTTTATAGCAAGAAAACATGTTTCCGAAACCACTATCGTATTGTTTTCAATACCATGTCACGCGCTCTCTATATTTCAAGTTTACAAAAGCAAAATTCACAGGTAAATGAGTGTTTTTAGAAGAAAAATTACTCGTTTCGTCGGTAATCATTATCTTGGGATTATATCAGTAATTATTTTTTTTGCATATATTTTTTATAGGACTTTGATTTATTCATAACATGATTTTAGATAATGTTACTTGTTATTGATATCCTCTGTGCATTGTATAGATTGGGTAACGAAGTAAAGCAATTTATTGAAGAGTTAAGACAACTGGAAAATGAACAAAAAAGGTAATTGTTTGTATTGCTACATCAGAGATCATCACGTGTATAATGAAAAAGGATTCAATAATAAAAAATGAACAAAAAAGTAATTGTTTGTACATTTGAGAGCATTACATGTTTAATGAAAGCGGATTTTATAATACAAAAATATAATTAGATTTCTACAGGGTTCGTCTGAATTTCATTGTATTTATACTTACTTGTAATCATGTAACAATTAACATATTACAGAGTCTACAAATTTTGTGAATATTATGACTGTTTATTTGTTGCATTGTATATCTCTAATTATGCTAAGAAACATGCAGCTATTGTGTATGAAACTAACAAATGGATTTTATTCTTACATGTGTATTTACAGGGCAATAAAGTCCGTAGAGGAACGAATGAAGAAAGCTATAGAAGACAAGGATAAAGAAATAAGATGTTTGGAAGAGAAGACAAGTGATTATCAGAATGACATTAAGGGACTCAAAGTAAAATGTACCGTTTTAAAAGAAAAGTATGCCACACTTCCTTAAATTTCAAACTAAGTCAAGCATCAAATTAATTGAAGTAAAACAGTTTGCATAATGTAAATAAGTTTTAAGAGTCCCTGTATATCGATTGTACATTACTTCCGGAATGCTACACGTGATATTCTATTCATTATTCCAAAAATTGATATGAACCGTTTTAAGCATGTACAAACAATTGTGCTCTTTAAAATTAATGTTGATTTTTATTATTCAGCATTCGGTCCACTAAGTTGTTGCACCGCATCGCTGTTATAAATAATGCATGACAACAGCAGGTCGCTTACATCATGTTTTCGTGTCATTGAGTATTGTCGAACTGTTTTCATTACTGTCAGTTGGTTGTGATTTTGATTTGAGTAAACTTAAACAAGTAATTTTTTTTCGCTAAATACTTGTGAATATGAACTACGTTTTTGCAATGTTATATTGGAATGGAAAAAAACTATTAGATTGTTTTTAGCAAATTAAAGTTAAGAAAAGACAAGAAAAATAAAGTAAGTATAGACAATTTGATGAAATGAAATACATTTGTGTTAGTGTGAATATATTATGGTACATATATCTGCACTTTAGCTGTATCATTATAGGTATCGTGCCCAAACTAAATACGTTGAAGATGTTGTGATGAAACGCATGGCTGTATCTGAATTAAACGACGTATTAAATAGGTAACTTATGTCACCAGACTGAGTATAAATTTCATTTTATTTTGAAAGTGATTCATTTAAAAAAAGCGTGATATTATTATGATATTATTTACTTTATTTTTATGGTAAGGTTTACATTGTCTCCCATATTGTTAAATATACACGTAAACAAAACATAATCATTATACACTTGGAAATTTGCATAAATCTATGCTCAAATCTAGTCACTTCCGTATTCCGTCCTTCCGTATAATTCGAACTATTTGAGTATGCTGTTATGACAACAGTACTAGGTTGTTCCGACTGATCAGCATGCATCTAGTACACACTAAACACCATATTTTTTTCTTTTCTGTTTCAGCCAAAATGCTGAATTGCAAAGAGAAGTTGACAATCTGAAGGAAGTAGAGAGAAGGTAATTAAAGCACAAGTGACGAGGAGATCAATTTTTGTCTATTTGTATATGCACATCTTCATTATTTTAGGCGAGTAAGAGATCTTGGCTGGTGGCCTAAATCAAAACAAAGAATTGAATTGCGTATTCGTATAATAGTAATGTATTCGTATCAAATTAAATACAAGTTGAATAAAGTATTATATGTTCAACCTTTATTCTGCAGCATTGTTATTTGCCAACGAACTCTGAGTGACCGCCTATACGTTTGTTTGATGTGATGAATCAAATATCTGGTGGAATGTGTTTGATGACAAATCGACAATGAAAGTTTTATCATTTTGCGTGATGAAGATTTGAAACTAAATACTGTCATTCTGTTTTCTTTCCATTGCATATTTGGCATACTTGCATGCTTGATAAGATGATACACTGTATTCAAAGAAATATTGCTAAGTTATTCTTATTCCTTTCGTATGCTGTACTTTATGAGCTAAGTAATACTGATAGTTCATTGAAAAAAGTACAAAATGTGTATATATATGGGACACCTCCTTTATATGTTTATTCTTTCTGATTTCAGATTTCAAAGAATGAAGAAAATTGCAGAGGAGAATGAGTCTGATATATTAAGCTATAGACTTGTAATTGACAAAAAGAACGAAGAGATTAAACGGTAAGCAACTTAGATGACGAGAGGTCAACGCCTGTAACTCGATCAGTATACCGCGGTGTTTTTGACGGCGGTATGGAAAGTTATGAGCAGGACAAAGTGCAGTTAGCTTTGCTGCACAGCAAATATTCAAATATGTGTACAGATTTAGGTATCAAATGCGGTACCCCTCTTATTTAGAATGTGTTGTAATCTTTTTTGGCATGTGTTTATGTATTGGGTGGGTTTTGGATATGGTGGGTCTGTATGCATCCTATATATGTATGATTCCCTATGAATATTTTATGTAAATACATCAGCCAAACTTAATTTGTTTGTATCTGTATTACTTCGGAGTAAAATAATATGTGTCTACCAAGTTAGCTTTTAACTGACAATTCGGATAGCTCAGTACATAGTATTTAACATATTTGTCCCAATAAGACGCCTTGAAATAATAAAATGACCTTATTACGAGCAATGAAAAGTAATGTTCCAAACAGTCTATCGAACCAGAAATGGGAAACACCTATACGGGACACTGCAGAGAAAGACGAAGAAAAAAATACATTTCAGATAATATTGGAGTGGTAATACAATGCAGTTTCTTTAATACATCACAGGGCTGTAGAATCCGAACAACTAATGGAAAGGAAACTCAAGACTCTTCAAACAGATTTTGAAGAGATAGACAGAGAAGTAAATTCAATACAAAGGATCAACCAGGCACTGAATGAAAAAATGAAACAGAATGAAGAAAAGTATGATACTGCTTTATCTTAATATATAACATTTTTTTTTTCATTTCAATTCAAGTAAGTACTTTAATTACATTTTATGACACTCCACATCAAAGGACATCCAACTGTTGAAGAACATAAGTAAAAAGACAAAATATCATGCACACTTTGTTTTTCGCGTTATGTACACTCTGTTATTTCATTATAGAATAAATAGTTGTTGACTATTTCTTATGCAGAGATGTCATAAAAGTAATAGACTAAGTACTTACTTAACGCTTGTTACATCCATTGTGAATGACGAACATGATTTTTTTCCAGCCCTGAATAACTCATTTTTTTAACACTAGCGAAAACAAGAACATTGAACATTGAAAGCAAACGTCAATATATTGTAGTTCTTGGAAGGCCGAGCTTTAATTTACAAAAAATAAATATCTTATATATGTATATAATATATTAGTACATTATAGACATACGACGAATAGTGGAATGGTCATTTGGTCCGACGTGTAAAACTTAAACATAAAACTTGTGTTGCATACAAGTGTGACACCCAGTTATTCATTATGTTGTGCCTACAATCTCAAATACTGAAGCGTTTATTATTGATATTAAAATGTGAATATACATTCTTAGTTCGAGCTTTATCCTCTGTATTTGTTTGTTTCGTCGCGTACAGGTATGAAGACTCGGCAAAGGAACTTGAAGACAAAAATGTAAAGCTGACAGAAAAGATAAGAAGGTATTTATTCACCCAAGTAAACTGAAACATTCTGGATACATGTAATACTAACGTGTGATGTATTATGGGTACATATTTGGCACGTGTGTAATGTAATAATACTCCATAAAGGTATTCAAACCGAAATTAATGTACAATAAGTTTAACATGTCAGTATTCTACTCCCTATTCAGTGCTTTATGAATAAGTTTATGTACTTAAATAACAATGCCAAAACGAATAAACACCTTGAGAAGAAAGCATGATAAACATGTTTTCAATATTAAGTGGAACTGGTGGAACCCAGCTGAAATACATGAACACTGTAGGTTCAGAGGTAACTGGTTCGAGAACTGGACTGTGACAGTATGATAAAAACTAAATTGCATCAAAAGCATCTAATTCACCTAATTCACAGAAATGTTCGCCGTACGTAGTTAGCGAAACTGAAATAATGTATAGCGGCGTGGTGTTTAACCTTATACAATCTCACTAATTCGCTGGTTATAATATTATTATATTAATGATTATTTTCTGTATAATAATTGCATTTTGCTGTCACGGTAACAGTTGTAAGTATTCAGATTATTGAATACATGTACTTTAATGATTAAATGATCTTGGTCCACCATTTGAAAGATGTCAGATATAATCAAGTGGTGCACTTTTAATTAGCAATACAAACTACTCGAACCATTACCCATGTCGTAGTTGCCGCGATAAAATAATTCGATATACGTAAATAGTGATCAGTTTTCATTCAACAGCAACTGAGAATTGAGGGAAACCAAAGTAACACTTTTTAATCTTTTATTCCATAGAAAAGTAAAGGAAAAGGAATCAGATATAGAAAGCTATGTACTCGTGATTGACAAAAAGAACGAAGAGATTAAATGGTAAGTACACGCAATTTAAATTGTTTTAACATTACTAAAGGTCCTCAAAGGGCTGTTGATGAGTGACTATGACGACTGAGGGTAGGGCAAATGCATGGTTGAGTCTGACAATTAAATCCAAGATATTGATTCAAAAGCTAATTTCAAAATGACCAATATAGTTTGCTATCACGGGAACAGTTAACTCGTATAACGCAAGTGTTTCTGATTCAACCAAGTCACAATCACTCCTTTTTCACAGTAATCCGACTAAATCTAGTGAACAACCCTCAGCTGCAACCTAAAAAGAAGTGTATCTACGGCCAGAGATGTCGAACCCGCAACACGTGAGATATCCATATCATCAAATCGCTTCGCTAAATCACGTGGTCTATCGACCAAAATTACAACCAACCAGTAACGTAATCATTTCATGGGCATACGCAACGTAATTCATGAACAAATGACAAAACCAATGGGCGGAACGTCTGACAGTACGACATAGGCATAATCCTAGCAAAAAAAAAACTAATAAAGACATTCGGTTTGCAATAATGCGATTTTATTAAACTGTCAAAGCTGAATAATTACACGATTGTTGCATGCGATTATGTTCAGCTTCTTGTATTTATAAAGATAGTTGTTTTAGTATATTTCTTGTATTTATAAAGTTTACATAGTTTAATGTTTTTGTTCTCTTTCTTTTTTTCTACTTGTCTTTAGAAAAATGATTAGCCCAAAAAGGACGTGATACAGCTGTTACATTATTTATTCATTCATCATTGATGATGCTTATTTTCTTATCTTTTATTCTAATATACTTGTAGCATATCTAATATTTTGAATCAATTATAACATCTTTTTCTGTCTTTTTGTTCATACATCATTTCTGAGCTAAGCAAACTATGTATGAACATTGCGTCATTCTGTATATTTGAATGAACATAATATTTGTCCACCTTCTTAACTTTTAATTGCCAATAAGATAAACTCGAAACTTTGTATTAGGTCTGTTACAAAGGTGTTACGAAATAACAAAATGGAATTGATTACAAGATAGAAATGTTAACTTCAAACAGTTTATTGAACAAGAAACAGGAAAACTAACATGGAATAGTTCAGAAAAAGTAGAAATAAAATAGTTATTGGAATGATACGTGTAGTTTCTTTATAACATCACAGGGCTGTCGATTCAGAACAATCAATGGAACAGGAACTTAAGACACTTCAAAGGGATTTCGAAGAGAAAGAAAGAGAATTAAAATCAATGCAAACGAACAACACTGCTCTGGGTGAAAAAATGAAACAGATTGAAGTTCAGTAAGATACTACTTTATGTTATGTTATTGTTACGTAGTTGAATCCTTACGACTAATTAGAACATTGTAAAGAACGAAGTAGCATGTACATATTTGTATTATTAGCGTTATGGGCTTTCAGGTTATTTATTACGCAGATTTATATACACATATCTATATCATTATACTTAATTGATGATTTTTTTATTAGAGACAATAACGAAAACAACAATAAACCATAAAACAATTCGTGCCAGTGCAATTGACTACCGCTGTACACGGCTTTTTAAGTCAATGAATGTTCAAAATGTGGACATCCAGATACAAAAAATATTTAAGCAAAAACTCGCTTTACCTTAAATGTAACCATGGATTACAAGGTTCGAAAGCGTCACCATATTTCAAATACAAGTACATTTTTTTCAAATACAAGTACATTTATTTCAAATATAAGCAATCGGAGAAGTATTTCAAGGCCTTTAGCGTGGGTACATTAGTATGTGTAAAATTATTGAAAAATGTGTCGCAGGATGAATCTGGCCATTTTATCAGATGCAAATTTCGTCTTTGATCATGTATGACAGTATGTGTAGCAATGGATAATACCCTTCACGTAACGCGAGCCCTACAATATGCAAAACAGACTACTTACCTATTATAACCTACCATTATATTTAATATAAAACTATCAATTCATTGTAAAATTGTAACTCACTATATGTGCAATTTATGTCTCGAAAATATCGAGGCGTAGCTCCGTATGTAAGTCATGCCCTGTAAATCAACCCTTCTAAACTTACAAAGCAATAGCTTACACTACGGAATGAACTTTACCCATACCCCTTAAAACCGCATAAATAATGCAGATATGATTGTCACCTATTTTCACAACATACACATTAACAGCCAAGGTCATTTTGCGAACATGAGAGAGACAAATGACTTTCTGTATGCTAACTGGACAGCTTCCTCACATCCGAAACTTAGTGTCTGGTGGGATTCAAACTCATAGAGGTGTGAAGCTAGTGATTTGTCATAGTACTGTTCCTGATTACATGATCTACATAAACTACATTGTAGAAATCGTATGCGATCTGAATACATTGAAAATACTGCGAAGAAACACATGGCTTTAGCTGATGAAAACATCAAACTAAAAAGGTATTCTATAAAACCACTTGTATCCATAGTTCTTAAGAAGACTTTATAGATATATTGTTTTAGTGTTTGATATTATTATTATATTATTTTGTAATTATTAGGTAGGTTTACCGTTCCGCTCGAAATATTAGATATATCTATAAACATAAAATAATTACCATCCACCTGTGTACTCTTCTTAAATCACATGTTCTCTATGCTTCAAACTAAGTTGGCCTCGCAATATAACAACAATACAAAATGTATAGAATACTACTACTCAGATTGTTATTCTGTTCAAATAAAAACACCGTGTATTCTTTTCTATTACAGCCAAATCTCTAATTTGCAGGGAACAATAGACGACTTGAATAAAGTAGAGAAAATGTAACACTTATGCAAATGAATAACACCAATGATGTACTAACATGCGACTATATCTATACGGATATTTATCTCTTTTTTTAAAGAGCATGGCTTATCGTACATTATCGTCAGTTGGAATGGGATTTATGCTATTTTCATTATTCTAGGTTACACAAGGCCATTGAACACCAGTGTATAAGTATCAGTTACCAACGTAACAAGCTTGAAAAAACTGAATTCAAAGTACGCAAACATTATTCAATAAAGTAATCTGGTAATCTACATAATTGTCAAAAAATTGCAGTTTTTGTGATCAATCATAACTGCGATTGGTAACAGTTCAGTAAAGATAAAGCAAGTCAAGTGTCTGTTGACCGCTGAAGTGACTGAATTAGTTTCACACAAAACCAGTGCGATTTTCCCAACTTATCTATTTCCACATTAATATTGGTGTAATTGAACAAGGATGCATGCCAGTGTTGATAATACATTTTGTATTTAAAAACGTTCATCCTTTCGAATTCATTGCGTTCAATGTAGACAAGTTTTATCGATATTCACTCCAAGATGTGTATGCATTGAAGATTCATGGATATGTTCATCACCAAGAGAAAAAAATCACTTTAGAATTTAACACACGATCATTTAATTTGACCAGAGAACATTTATTAGCATTATACATAATTTTATCTCCATTTGCAATAACAGTTGTAACATATTTTCAACATTCCATCCATTCCCTCTTATCGTCAGCAATTGTTGGTGAACACTTATTCTCTTATAAGTCCATTCATAAAACACAGATACATTATAACTTTTTCCTCCTTTTCTCGTACCCTGCCGTATATGAAATGGCTCCTAACTAGAACCTCTATACTTCACTCTACCTGTTGCCCTCCTTTATAACTCACATAAAAATATTTATAGCTTGAACAATAATCAATCATGCCATACACAGTCTGATGCCTTTGTCTAGAAAACAGAGATATACCTGAGAGTCATTTTCCCTAGAGAAATGTAGGCAATCTCGTAATGCAGTACGAGGGATGTTCGATATGTATTGTGCATTGTACTATAACACGAAAACTGTATGCATGATTTCACTAATATTAATACGTCTGGATAGCTCTATTCAATACCTTTACAATGGTATATATATGAATATTAAGTTCAACACAAAATAGTCAAAAATCTTTATTTGAAGAGAGCCATTCGTTGACCACTGTCGAAAAAATGGTTGGAAAGCATGTTGGGATTTTTTAAAGAAATTTGAGCTTACATAAAACTTCGTAGAAAACTCGGTCATTCATTGAGGCAAATTTTTAGCTTATTGGGGTAAGCTTATGGGTCCCTTAAGGTATCTTATGTGACAGGTGGTAGTTGGAAAAAGAGTTTTATTACTTGCACGGGGACAGTTAAAGATTCTGCAATCTCAGGACGACCGGTGACTGCAACAGGATGAACTAATGTCTCCAAAGCCAGGACAATAATTGAAAGGGATAGCAGATATACGATTCGCGATGTTGCCAAAGCTGTTGGCATTTCACTATCGAGAGTAAATTTCATTCTGAAGAGTATTTATGAAGTACGAAATATTAATGTCATATGGATACCCCCTCTATTGACAGATGGTCAAAAAGGGTACGCGTACAAACGGCAAAACAATTGCTCAAAAAGTTTCCAAATTTCAACAATACACAATTTACAAACATCAATACTGGTAATGCGACTTGGGTTCATTATATCAAGACAGTTGACTGGAAACTGGAAACAAGATATGGCTTATCAAACGCAGAAAACGTCATGTAGTTGTCAAAAGGGCAATGAGCAAAGAAGGACATCTATACCATATTCTTCTCATGCGAAGGAATAGCCAAACAAATTTCTATGCCTAATGGCAAACGTGGCACATGTTGGTATTACCGTGATGTTGTATTTAGAAAGCTCAAGATATATTATCAAACCGACGTGCAGTTGACGGCTTTCAATATGTTTGCATACTCCATGAACCTCCGCCGGTTTGTTTTTGCCGCGCCGGTCTTAGGCAAATACAGCCCCCACTTTTACGCACTTTTGAGAAACAAAAACATTATTAAATTGTAGCATTTAGTTACTTATTAAAAAATTGTAAGTCCCATGTTTCTATCTTTACTAGTTTTCTTGAAAAATGCAAAGAAAAACTGTCTTTGCCATGGCAAAAGGCGTTTTGCCATGGCAAATCGGTATTTTAAATCGGTAAGTTTAAAAAATTAGTAATTTAGTTAAATTACCATTACAGAAGTAAATTTCTGTAATAGATAATTTATTTAGGTGCGAATCGGCTTAGACCAGGTCTCGCATTTATGAAGTATCTTAATTATGTTTTATACTCATTCAAAATTTACTAAGATTGGAAATAATCTTATCATAAGATGAGTGATATTTAAGAATGTATATGTTAACAAATATTCTAGCAAAGAAAATTCTTAATTTGAAACAAATGTTTTAAGATGTCATTACTATGGAATTCCAGCTAGGGGTTTTATTTCTGTAAAAATAAAACCAAAATGATATCTATCACATGCGAACCCACACACGAATTTAACTTCATACAATTGTTCCTAATTTTGTATTTCTAGACAATGGGTTATTTACTATAGGCACAATTCAGTACTCTCACCACATTTTTAAACAAGAGGGCCATGATGGCCCTTTATCTCTTTCCAGAAAAAAGACCCGAGAGAAAATAATCATGAGCCTATGTAAAAACAAAAAACCTGGGGACGAGGCCAATTTTTACCCCAGGGCCAAAATATCTAAGCTTTGGACCTTGGGGTTTCTGACAAGACGTTTTTTTTTGTAATTTCTATGTTTAAGCATATTATAAGATAGAGTAAACCTGGCCGGGGCCAATTTGACCCACGGTCCATAATTTGAACACCCATGGCAGAGGACCACTAGAAAATGCTACTTACAAAATAGCTAAGCTCTAGGCCATGTGGTTTTGGACAAAAGATTTTTTTTTAAATTTCCTAGTTAAGCCTATATAAAATAGATTAAACCCAGGGTTGAGCTAACTTTGACCCATGGGGTATAATTTGAACAAGCTTGGTACAGGACCACTAGACAATGCTACATACAAAATTTGAACAAACATGGTAGAGGTCCACTAGAAAATATTACATCTGAAATATCTAAGCTCCAAGCTTTCAGAAAGAAGATTTTTAAAATTTTCCTATATAAAATAGAGTAAACCCTGGGGTCATATTTTGAACAAACTTGGTAGAAGTCCACAGGACACTACTACACTCAAAATAACTAAGCTCTAGGCCTTGTGGTTTTGGACATGAAGATTTAAGTCTATATAAGTCTACATAAATCAAGCGAACACGGGGCGGGCCAATTTTTACCAAGGGGCCATAATTTTAACAAACTTGGTAGAGGTCCGCTAGACAATGCTTATACACAAAACATCTAAGCTTAGCCTTGGAACTACATGTATGCACCTGGGTCTTGTGCTCTGCATATCACCTCATGGAATTAAACAGTTAACCCTGTTATTTTCAAATATGTCAATGCATAACGGAAATACAGCCTGGACAAGGTCTATGACACTCTTTTTCATGCTTGACCTCCAAGTGTGACCTTGACCTTGGAGCTACAGACCTGGGTCTTGAACACTGCGCACTATCTTATGGTATCAAGGACTTATATACATACATGGATTCGCAACTTCCGTATTAACAGTTTAAAGTAATCAAATCCCGCGATAATAAGACGTGAATCAACGGGAATACAAGCTATTGTTTACAAAAGCGAAAATACGAAAAAATCCGTGATATCCGAATGATAATAACAGCGAAAATATCCGTGGTATTCCGAATGTTTAATCTCGGAGACGAAAGGATTATAATAGATGTCCGCCATCTTGGAATTTAAAATGTTCGACTGATGCCTTTTTCGATGCTTATACTGCTTATACTTAGACTTTGTGGATTATAAATGTATCTCAATAGCTTGTGTGCTCGCCATTCATTTAATCCAAGTCTGTAACAGTAAGTTTTTATTCTCTCAAGTTCCTAGTACTTTCACGGCCTAATCCGTTAGCTTTATTAATTATCCTTGCTGTATGAATATTCCTCTATTATTCATTGATCTTTACACGGAAGTATGCACATTTGATTATGTTTGTTTAGCTTAAAATTACTGTTAATATGTAGATCTCTAAACAGTGACAGTTCCAGAAGAAGCCATTTTGGGTATCACGTGACTTACGTCGCTAGGAAACGAGCGAAGGTTTTGCATCCTAAGTATTTCAATGAACAGAAAGATACATGTACAAACACCCGACAAGAACTGTCAGGTTTACTTTACTTCTACGTTAATAACGAATATTTAGATGCATTAATTACCTAGGCCTACTGATTTTTTCAATGTTCCTGGATTTAACCAGTCCAAATGCGAGGTATATGATTTATTGATCAGGCAGTCCAGTGCAGTACTGGGTAATAAAGCAGACCGGGACGTAGATTCTGCTTATATTATCAGTTGGCATATAAATCAGCAGGATGTTAATTAGGCGTAAAGTTATCATCAGTACCAATCAATGGATTTCTACTGCAACATCTTACATGCACACATGATAAGACAGATAAGGCAAATAAACCATTCAGAGATTCGACCTCCCGTAGCCCTACTATGACCTCCCGCAGCTTTTGGAGTCACTTACATCTAGAAGCTACATATAGCTACCCAGTACTGCTGTTCATGACTGTCGCAAATTTATAAGCCTTGTGCTGCTATGTTAGGTATATCTAGACGTGTTTTTTACTAAGTGTTACTTTTTACTCAATTATTTAAAGTATTGATACCGTGCATAACGTCAAGAAATCTAGCCAATAATTAAATTAGTTTTTATTACTAAAAATTATGAGAATTTTACCGCAAACTTGTTGTATGATTGTGCATGTATTAACTGTAGAAATCTGTCCCGATTCTGCAGTATAGTTTTATTTTAATTTTCTAATGATATTCTTTTTAATATATATATAGGTGTTAAGTATAAGCTATAAACAGTATGTTTGTTTCGCAACGAATACTTATTTATTTCTTTGTATGATCATCTGTAATATTAGCTGTGTACAACTTGGTATGTACCAATTTATTATGTATACTACTTACCACGTGTCCGATTAAACTATATTTAGTGACATTTATCATTAAAATAGCTGCGATAATTACAGTTTGCATCCAATATTAAATATATATAGTAGGTATTTGTTGCCAGAAATTACGAAATTGACACTTAAATTAGAATCTACCCCTGTATTGTGTTTTTAAACAACGTGCTATTTAATAGATGTATTTTTTCAATCTTGGTATAATAGTATTTCGACAAGTATATATATATATATCTTTATTTCATCCAAACACGGAGAGTATATACTATAATACATTATTATACCTCACGTGACTTATTTACTCTATAGTCTTATGTGACGTCAGAGGGTGACAATCCGTAATGTTACCCTCTGACATTACATTTTGGCCCGCTTGCCATAACGAAACTGCCCTCACGCGCTCACGCTAACGCCTCGGTCGACATTACTTGTCTCGGGTGAACATTACGTTCTATCACCCTATGTGGGATGTGATATTTATATATTGTACAATGTACATATATTACCGTTAATTTACAATAATATAATAAATCACAATCAATGAATATTCGCCTTACAACATAAGCAGGATGAATTCACATAATTCAATGCTCTTGCATTTATCATATGTCTGATATGTAATGCAAATGACATCGAAGATAATTACCACTTTGCTATATATAAATATTGGTAAGCAATTTTTAAAACCATACTATTATGTTCGCCCAAGTGTCTTCAAATTCACTCAATTCATGCTATCTACTGAAAAATTAGACATAATTAATCTAGCGAAATTCACATATCTTGCATTTTCTTTACGTAAACAGTCAGTCGTTGTCGTAAACTGGTTCCCGTTGACTTGTGTGTACAAGCCTTTGGTGCACTGCATCATGGAACGGGAACCAGTTTATCGTTGTCGATACTTAATATTTCTATGTGGACATTATGTAACCATTATTTTTGGTAAAAATCATTTCCCAGATTCTAATCTATATGATGCATTTTTGTTTGTTCTTTGTGTTGTTGTTTTTTTCATAAGTAACTTGCAGTTTACAAATCTAAATCGTGCTTCTTGATTCATGTTATTTTAAGCATGGCTCAACCTCTTTAATTTTTTAACTATTAATTTTCATTAATTATCTGTCTTTCTTCTACTCTTTGAATTTTCACGATGTCACATGATCCAAACTTTATTGTATTTATACATATGTTTGTAACGAGATACTATGTTTTGTATAAGTTACTAAATAAAATCATGTTCCTATACGTGTCTTAGGATGTGTAATGTTAAGTAATCTCGGTGCTATTTCGAGGAATATTGACGCTCGGCTTTTTTGTATATAAAACAGGAAAATTATGTATGGGTCTGACACATTGTATTTGATTGATTGTTGCAGTACCAGAAAATTATAAGTGAGAACTTTTATGTTATAGGTTACGATTAGTTTTTTTCTTATCTTTTAACAACTGAACGGTTTGATCTCACATTTGACACATGATACTGTCGGTTTCAGAAGGTCAGTGGAAATGCCGTTATATGATTGGTCAACCGGCCTTTCAATGAAATATCCAAGGAAGGGTCAATTGCCGCGTCGCTAATATATAGTCCTGGAACATAGATCGATAGTCAATAAACACCATGGGTGGTAAATGTACATACTGCAGATTTGCATTTTACTAGTTTGTATATAATATACATATATCTTCATCGATAGTAAAATATATGTATCAGAGGAATTGCTTGAGTAGCGGGCAAGTAAAAGACTAATGGATTTATGAAACAAATGTTATTTGACTAACTTGTCACATTTTAAAACGAATATAAAACACGATTAAACGAGTGTTTTATCGATTCGGGTGTTATTAGTGTTTTACAGCACGAATACTCGAAGATAATTTTATGTAAAATCTAATACAAGACCTTCTAAATTCTAATTGAATATTACACCTGTTAATCGACAGATCAATGATACGTAAATTTGTATCAATACATTTTGTATTCAAGACAGAAACAATAATGAATAATAATAATAATTTATATAAAGTTGTTTACATTTTTTACATTTTCAAAGCTTTATGAATACAACAAAAAATAATGTGTTCTACAATATAATATTTTCAAACTAAATACAAAATACGTGTTCTTTCATTAAAAAAACACCTTCGTACTCATTTTAGAAAGGTTCTAATGAGATTATTAATGTATTTACTGACGCAAAAGAAATGGCCAAATCATTAAAGGCGTTCCGTCTGCTGGATCTATGGTCTTATCGGGTGTCTGATCGATTTAACGGTTTACATTAACTGGTTCCCGCTCAATGTTGCAGTGCACCAAAGGAACAAATTTAACAAGTCAACGGGAACCAGTTTAAGATTTTCACGCAGTCTATCGATTGTTACCCGGCTTCTTTACCTTATTCATAACATGAAGTCAGCCATGCGTCAGAGACGAGATCTATTATCTCAACTGAAATCAGTATTAAATTTAGCAAGTTATGATTCCTCTTATATATATTCCAGAATGTGTGCGTGTATAGTGTGGCATGCACATGCACCAGGTCACGAGTCTTGTATTTCAATATAATTGAATTGATCTAAATATGCACTTCCATATTACGGAATAAAATCCAATATTCACAAATAATATGTGACTATAGAACGGGTGCATAAACTGTACAATTTCTACAATTATTATGACAATTTCCATTCGTCTTAACAATGCCGAAGTATAGACTGCTTAGTTTATTGAACTGTTAATATTAATCAAAGTGAGACGTGGGTCAAGAAAAAGGTGAAGTTACAATTAGCGACCGTACAAAATGACACCTAATTTTATAAATGTATCACGGAACAGCTTTTTATGCTCTTTGAATCTTTGCTTATCATCAAAGCATTCAAGTCTGCCTCAGAAACATTGGGTTAAGTAAAGGTGTTTTCAAGTTGAATCTACAATCTAGAGCAGATTTTATAAGGAAGAACTCGTCAAATAAATGGAAAAAGATATACTAGTAATAACCGAAAACCTGTTTCAACTGTACGCGCATCATTGCGCATGTGTTATCAAAAAGTAATACCAGCGACTTCATATTTGATATGGGAGTGAGGTATTCATGATAACTTTACTTAATTAAGCACTATATTTACATGCACAAATGTATCAATAAAATGATACGCGCGACACATAATCAACATAATTAAGGACGTTTGTAAAATGTAGTTTGAAGTACCGTTTACTGACAGGAAGTTCGTAAGCTGAAATTTCTCAATGTGAAATGTATACTTCACTAATCATATTGCTCGTGAATCCCGTGCATTCAATGACAATATGACCAGCATATTGTTTAATCGGTACGGTTTTCTGTAAGCAATAATAAAAACATTGAACAGGGCACGCATGTCTGCGGAAGAATTTTAAGAGGCTCATCATACAAATCGAGTTTTACCTTTTCAACAGTCAGAGTCATATGAAGCGGACAGTTCACCTAAGCATCGCTCCTGGGAAGAACCAGTACTAGACTCCCATTCTCCGTAAGCAACTGCCTACTTTCTCACATAAAGAGTCATGGTCGGTAGCGGGACTCGAAACCACGACCCTCTATCAATGAGAAGTTACAGTGATTTGAAGTCAGCTACCACGGAGACGGGTTTCGCCCGATTATGAATTTCGCATATCATTTGTTTGAAAAAAGTCTTATTAACAATGATTAATGAAATTAAACATGATGTTTCACAATACCATAGACTAAACTTGTAAGAAATATTTACACCTGGCCTGTAACTCGCGTTTAATTTTCGAACAAAACACTTAATATTAGCAATTATTTCGGTTATGATCTAATAAACCTTTTATTGAAACATAAAAGGTAATTAAAGGATTTGTTGTATACCGTTTTCTGAAAGTTTTAAACATGTGACATCTGCTAGATATATATTTTCTCAGTTAATCTTTGCTATACCCACTAGAAAAGTAATCGTCCTGAAAAAAATGGTACGAGTAATTAAATATATATATATATTGAATGGCAGCAGGAGCTAGTGTAATAAAGCTATACGTCAAAATTAGTGATTGTAAAACTCAGCAGCAAATGTTTACATAATAAGCTTTCAGAAAATTGAAAATTTACGCATGTGAAATCAGCAATTTTAAGAAAAAGTAATAGCCACACACGCAGTTATACAGGCGATAGCTGAAACAGCTTATCTCTGTTATCTATGTCTCATCACCATACATCAGTAAAATGTATGACCCTATTCTTCACTAAATTCCAAACTGACCGTGACCAGACACAGGGGGCGATAAAACGAGAGATAAGACCTCCTGTGGTTTTTAGTCGCTTACACAGGAGCTGTTCAATAAATCCCCATGCTGATGTGAAATACAACGATTTTCGGAACCTGTACAATTTCAGTTGATGACAGATTATATAATCCACACATTTTATAAACATGCGTTTCGTTTATGGATATATAGAGTACGCACTTTTATAGGTACACTTCGGCCTATTTGTACTTACAATAATGACTGAATCATGCTGATTTTTTTATTTACTACAAACAATGATCTATCATGTTAAGTAACGTTAGATTTTTTTCTAAATTAAAAAGAGTTATCATGTTTCTTTCGAGACAACAAAAATAAGAGCGACAGGAATAGCACGATACTAATATTAGGCTATTAATATTTAATTTGTGCTGTTGTTATCAGAGTTATTCATTTTTATTCCGGAATACAAAATGTATAATCTGTTTTGAAACTTGGAGGTGTGTGGTGTGTGTCCGAAATGTGTGAAAATGGTAATTTAATATGAATCACTGACTGTTTTAAACTGCAACTTAAAGCAGTGTTTAAATGTACATTAAGGCTCTGTGTCGATCTTATGTATCCTTTAAATAGTGAGGCCGTCTTCGTATAATTTTAGTGACAGCACGTGTTCTTACTGAGAAACTTGAATTGATATAAGTTTAATGTATTCATTATCTCTAATTAAAACATGAATGGTATCGATAAAATATATAACGATACCCTTATATTGACCTTTTCTTCTTCTAAAAATGTTTGAATTACTCAACAATATTTTTACTTAAAAAAGCGCTGGCCGTGTATTTTAGAATGGCGGCCGCGTAATAACTGTCGCATAGTGCACGCACGATGGCTGCTGTTTACTAATGTAAATATTAAGTTGAGGAATAATGTGAATTTCTGTTGACAGTGCACACCATTAAAGGGATTACCGGACGAAATCAGTTCTGAAAAAGATAGTTTTGACAGGCATAAAAACGACAAACTAGAGATATTGACCACATCAATACTATGCATTGTCGAACAGTATTCAAGTCGCAAACTGAGGACATAAGGATGGGATTTTTAAGAATGAAGTAAAATAATGATAATTTCTGGCGTGACACACGTAGTCAATCCGTTGGGCTGTAAATTTAAAAGGGTTCAACGGTAAGATTCGTGTGGAACTGTCAGAATAATTCTACATAACTTCTAAATACTAAACAGGAGTAGACTTGTAAGTGAATTTTACATTAAAGACATTGAACTAGGAATGCGAGGCATGTGACTAAGACCCAGCAGTCCTGTATATTCCACAGTAGGGAGTCCAATAAAACTGACAGGGTCATTGATAGACTAGCTTCTAATTACATAATCAGTGACTTAAATTTATGGCTATTAAATACAAATTATAGCTACTGTATAGATACTTAAATTGATTCCATTGAAAATATAGATATAATTTTCTTTTTGTTTTAAAGTATATATATATTCTTTATTTAAGTATGTTTATATTAAATGCAAAATAATATGAAAATAGGCTAAGCCTATGGAACGGGGAAGTCGAGTCTATTGGAAAGGAACGACAACTCTAGGTAGAGATTGGTCGAGCACCTTGCGTAAACAAAAAGTGACGTCATTCTATTTCCTGTCAAGCGTTTGTGCGCAAAACTTTAAGCAGACGCTTTTCACAAAGTTTACCAAAAGCGTTTGTTTTTTTAAAATAAAGCTTCTTTTTTAAAAAACTTCGAATAGTTTGCTTTCTATTTCTTGTAAACAGATAGGAAAACATAAATATAAGTGAGTAATTATATTACGATGTAAAAAAATATTCCAACACGAGAACGAGAATTTAGTTGTTACAAACAAAATGGCGGCCAAAATGGCGGTGTCCATTCAATGATTTGGAAATGAGATTTTCGGCGATAGGTAATACATTTGAAATTGTTTTAATTCACATTGAACCTTTTCTCACGTACGCATTGTCTATAGCCGGGCAAGGCCAAAGCCCGGGACCTGCTTCGCGGGCCCCAGTCTTTCACTTCCCCGTATTAGTTGTTACAAACAAAATGGCGGCCCCCATGATTTGGAAATGAGATTTTCGGCGATAGGTAATCACATTTGAAATTGTTTTAATTCACATTGAACCTTTTCTCACGTACGCATTGTCTATAGCCGGGCAAGGCCAAAGCCCGGGACCCGCTTCGCGGGCCCCGGTCTTTGACTTCCCCGTATTAAGATTCTAATATGATTAAAGACATTAATTACTCAAATAAATGCTCAACGCTTCAAACACATTAGCAAATATACATGTATCTCACACCAATTAGTTAGGTCTGGATGATTTTGATAAATTAAACATCCATTTTGTGAATTTAATACAAACGTATCCTAACACCTTTATACCTGTTAAATATTTCTAACCAATATAATTTCTCAAGCAGTACCTGTATAAACATAGTTTCTTTGCAAGTTATTTTTTAAATTATAATAGTTATCTTGTAAAAAATAATTTCATGTGTAAATAGAATGATTTGATTTAGAAATAGAAGAAGCATTCAGTTGCAATTTTCATGCATTAACTATTCTTACATAATCTGGTAATTAAAAGACACCATTAATTAATCACATAAAATGCTTACAAAAACAACAGGAAGTTATCCATAAACTAATAAATTATCATTAAAAATCAATACAATTTATGACCCTCTATGACTAGGTGTCAAGTCTTAGTACAGACACTTAGCTGACGGTGAAAAGACAGGATTAATCCCATTAGGGGCAATAAAACAATTAAGAGATTAGACCTCATGTGGATTTTTTTTTGGGGGGGGGGGGCACTTATATAGTAGCTGTTCAATGTCTTTAATCTGTAACGCACTCAGTGTCACACTGTGTTACAATATTGTAGTGCAGGGCTTTTTTCACAGGTAGGAAAAGTGACATTTTCTTCAAATTTGGGAAAGAATAACTCATATTTTTTTGCAAAAGGGACAGACACATGGATGTAAACTAAATTTTAGGGGAAAACTGCATTATTTTAAAGGATTATCCTGAGGGGAAGACGCCTGTTAAAAGCGCCTGTTATAGAAGGAAAATAGCTCTGTAGAATGTCAATTATCCTTTCAAAAGTCTTGTTATAATTGTGTTATTTAATCTCAGGTAAGTTAACTTTATTTGTAACTTAAAGGTCATATTCATAGAAAAATGTAGAATAGTTAAACTATCTCAAATAAAATTATTCATTAGCATAAGTACTCATTAATACCACGATACGGCTTGAAAAAAATACCGAAAGGCCTTTAAAACGCACTTTTGTAACACGATAACCAATATCCGAAAAAAAAACAGAGAGGGTTACTCCCCTTGATTTTGTGACGTCATTCATGATGTTAGCGTGCCTTCAGCGTGTATACACATTAGATGGAAAGCGTTAGTTGTACATTGGAGTTTCATCATACACATCGTTAAATATCATCATTTTCTTTCGCACGTGACTATATTTTGTTTTTTGTTGTAAGTTCGTGTTTGAATTGTATTCGTTCGGACTAATATTTGGATAATAATGGTTTGTTGTGCAGCCTACGGCTGTTCGTCTATGTCTGGGAGAGACAAAGTAGGCTTCTTTTCCTTCCCAAAACTTGAGTCTGTGAGACGAATTTGGGTGCAGAGACTCGGCAGGAGCAACGATAAAGGGCGTGCCTTTAAGCCAGGACAGTACAGCAAACTGTGCTCTAAACATTTTGCAGAAGACGCGTTCGAGCGGACCGATTCGCTACTTCGCAGAATCGGGTTACATGGAGTGAAATTCAGGAGATCATTGAAACCTGAGGCTGTTCCAACACTGCTTCTTCAGAAACAACATGAACATAAGCCCAGACCATCAGCAGCTTCAATTTCGATTAAAAGGAGACGATTAGATGTAAGTAACTCGCTTATTTTTTTATACCCCTCCCGCCATTTTGTTTCACGTTCTTAGGTCATGTCGCGCTCTTGCTGATCTGTAATATATAGATACGTACCGATGCGTCATGATTTCCTTCACCAGTTGCAATGTATGATTCAATGATTGCTTATGAATTTATTTGTCCACAGTCATTTTTTTCGTATATTTTAACGCCTTATATAGACTGTTTCAGCTAGCCCAAAAGACTTCTAAATAGTTTCCACTAAAATGCTATAGTTTCCCTCAAAATTTATTAATCAATCTATATTTCCCACTTAAAAGAATTCCACAAAAACAATACAAAATAATCACCAGAGATGTCTTTAAAATGCAAAAGAATCCATTAAAATCATTGTGTAATTGAGGAGGAGGAAAATAATATACCCGATGTGGGGCTCGAACCCGCGACCACCTGCTTGCAAGTCAGAATAGACTCAGATGCTCTACCAACTGAGCTTATCGTGCTGGTGATTATCCCAGCCAATTTATAATACAATATACCACACCGTTACATTCGATCCTCCTTCCTTTTTATTCAAAGTAAATAAATCACGACAACCGTAGGCTCTTTAGACTAACCCAGCCATTTGCTTCATCCTAGCTCTAGGATTCCAAGGCTAGTCACACTCTCACGGCACCAAATGTAACAGGAGGCGGAAAATAATGTACCCGATGCGGGGCTCGAACCCGCCACCTACCAACTGAACTTATCGGGCTGGTGAATAGGGATCTCAGCCAATTTACAATACAATATACCACACTGTTACATTTGAAATGTGTTGTTTGTAGTTTAAATTCCTTATATATTTTGACTGAGTAGACATAGGCCTACTGCTAGACTAATTTGTGAATATTTTAATTTTAGTGAATTACCCAGTTAGACGGGTCATAAAACAATCTGTGAATTTAGGATTTGGAACTGCTTGTACGAATCACCACAGTGAATATTTAGTTTTCCGATATACTATGTACAAGTATATTAATTACTGCAAAAGCAGACTGTTCCTTCATTCGAAATTTCCAGGATGATACGTACTTCATGGGGCCATACTTCATATCAGTAGCAATATTTTATTTCAGATGACACAGTTTAATAATGAAGATAACTTGTTAGAGACCCCCCCCCCCCCCAGCCCCTGTTGAACCTACAAGTATACCATCCTCTACAGTTGATCTGAACATCCTTGCCACTATAGCTGCTGATCATGCAAAGTTACCTTGTACTGAGGCTGGTCAGTTCTCAGTTCAGTCTCAAACTCCAAGATGGGTAAGTCCATGCAGTTTCATATTATATGATATTTATGTAAAATAATGAAAAATCACAGCCTTCTTAAAAAAACTGCTCGGTCATTCTAATTGGCAGTCCAGCACTGCCACGATTATGAAACTGCTGTTACCGGGTTATATTGAATTCTGTAGTCATAAAATTGTCAATAAGTAAATGTTATCATATTGGCCTTCTTTTTGTCTTCAGCCTTCGGCCTAATGCTTTTATGAGTCTTCAAACTAATTAAACAAGGCCATTATGAAAACACTAATATAATAATAAGACTTGTCAGCTGAATATATTTGATGAATTGTTTAAAATAAAAAAAGTCGGGTTTGATGTTTACTCTTGTGTTTTTTCACAATTTGATCAATTTCATGCACAGGTATTGATTTGCTGTATTTTTGCTTGTTTACACTCTAGCGCCTTCATTTCTTCACCAATTCTAATTATATTTACAGTGCTTATTAATGATCTAAAGGTTTTTGGTTCATGAGGTTGGTCATAGACAAAATCTCACTAGAACTTCATGAGAAACTGGTCATACCAAATGAAAAACTATATAACCTGGTCATTAATTATTAATTTAATCATAAGGATTTTTTTTAGCTTCAATGTACATGTAATTTGTGCTATGCAAAATGTAATTGTTACTCACTTATCAAAGTTTTTTTTTTAATTTTCTATCAGGCCACTTCTGCTAAACAGACACAAACAAATACAAACCTGGTGGACTGTTCAACCCAGACAGACTGGGAGAATGATGTTGAATCTGGAAAGATTCACCTTCCAGACCAACCGAAAACTCCCCACTGATTTGAAAGCTTTCTGAGCGACATTTCTGAGTCATGTTTTAGGGAAGATACTGAGGATACCACCTGGGCTCCTGAGTCTGAATCATCGGTCATAGAACTGGAAGAAAAAGAAGATGTCATGTATGGGACAGTTAGGAAGTTTATAGTGTATGAGGACAAGCTAGATGCTTTACTAGGATTGTGTGAAGTTTGTGGCAGGAGATCACATGTACATAAAAAGGTTCAAGGGGCTCAACTGAATTGTACCTGGGTTTGTAGTTACTGTGATGTTTCTGGATCTTGGTGCAGTCAGCCAAACTCAGGTACCCTTTCCATGGGACATTTGGAACTCTGTGCAGCTATAATGTTTTCTGGATGTAGTGCACAGAGATTCCTCAGAGCATTGAACTTTGCTGGAGTCCAGACATTTTGCTCTGGAGTATATTTCAAACTTCAAGAGTTATATCTTACACAAACCATCAGACGAGTGTGGGAGTCGCACCAGTCCCAGGTTATTCAAGACATAGTAGAAAGTGATTAGGATGTTAGGCTAGGTGGTGATGCCAGATGTTGCTCCCCTGGTCATACAGCAATGTTTGGTTCCTACAGCATGATGGACATGGCGACTGGTCATATACTAGATATACAGCTGGTGCAGGTAATATATACTGTATTACTGTTATAGCTTATTCTTTATATCACATTTCTTAAAAATGTTTAATAGATTTTGCAGTGAAGATAGTCAAAAGTTGCAAACAGTCAAGATTTCCCTCAATCACATAAGTTGACATAACAAAGTTGGGGGGTTACGGGTATATTGGAGTTAAATTTGAGTCACCTTGTCCGTCTGTGTATGTATGTGTGCGACCGGCCATCTGGATCTACAACTCGATGGATTTTAATATTTGGCTGAAATGTAAATTCATATGTGGGCATGTCTCCTTTGAAAGGTTCAGTTCATTATCTTGAAGGCCAAGGTCACAATCAAATTTTTTGAGGGTCAAAAATAAGTATTGTTTTTGTTTCTGATCAGTAACTTTGTCATCTGTGAGTGAATTTCTGAAATATTTGGCAAAAATGTTTACCTATGTGTTTTGTTTTGTCTTTTATACTTTCATAGGTATGTGTCCGTACCTTCAAGATCCTGAGGGTTATGGGTTCAAACCCCACTGGGACCGTCGTGCGGTGTGCGTCGTGCGTCGTCAAACTTTATGTTGTGACCACACTAGGGGCCACATTTTTAGCCCAATTTTAGCAAAACTGGGTCAGAACGTTAATATCAACAAAATCTCGGACAAGTTCGATATTGGGCCATTTTGGGTAAAAAACTAGGTCACCAGGGCCAAATAAGGGAAAACCTTGTGAACACTTTAGAAATCACTGTTTTGACTGGATCTTCATGAAACTTTGTCAGAATGTTTATTTTAATAATATGTAGGTCGAGTTTGATAATGGGTCATTTCTGTAGTAAAACTAGGTCACTAGGGCAAATTGCTGGAAAACCTTGTGAACACTCTAGAAGTCACTGTTTTGATTGGATGATCATGAAACCTTGTCAGAATGTTTGTCTTCATAATATCTTGGACGAGTTTGAACATGGGTCATCTTGGGTCAAAAACTAGGTAGCTAGGTCAAATCTTATGAAAAACCATGTTAACACTGTAGATTTCACAGTTATTATTGGATCTTCACCAAACTTTGTCAAATCGTTTGTTTTAATGATATAACGGTCAAGTATAAATATGGGTCATCTGGGGTCAATAACTAGGTCACCAGGTCAAATCTTAGGAAAACTTTGTTAACACTGTAGATCTTCACCAAACCTTGTCAGAATGTTTGCCTCAATGATATGTGGGTCAAGGTTGAAGATGGGTCATCCGGGGTCAAAAACTGGGTCACCATGTCAAATCTTAGGTAAAAATCTTGTAAAAGCTCTAAATGTCATGGTTTTAATTGGATCTTGGCCAAACCTTGTCAGATTGTTTGTCTTAATGATATTAAGGACAAGTTCAAATATGGGTCACCTAGGGTCAAAAACCAGGTCACAAGGTCAAATCTTAGGAAAACCTTATTAACACTGTAGATGTCAAATTTTGATCTTATCTTCACCAAACCTAGTCAGAATGTTTGTCTTAATGATATGTGAGACAAATTCGAACATAGGTCGTCTGGGGTAAAAAACTAGGTCACGAGGTCAAATCTTAGGAAAACCTTGTCTATGCTTTAGTTTTCATGGTTTTGATTGGATCTTCACCAAATTTTGTCAGAATGTTTGTCTTATTTATATGTAGGACAAGTTCTAACATGGGTCATCTGGGGTCAAAAACTAGGTCACCGGTTCAAAACAATGTTTTAATGAGTGAATAGTGATTGTCATGTGAGCGATATAGGGCCATCTTGGCCCTCTTGTTTTAGTTTTTGGTAATGTTTTGAAAATTGTATTCTAAACATGAATTTATACAGTAATATGGAGAATTTGGCCAAATTTAAATACTGCATGAAATTGTGTATTTCTACTTGACCAAGCAAGTACTTATGTATCTTTTAATTACAGAGTAATGAAGTGAAGAACTCGTACCACATGGAATTAGAAGGTTTGAAGAGATCAATTGATTTCCTGACTGTCCATAAGCATATTAGAGTGACGCATCTCATAACTGATAGACATTAACCAGATATTGTACACTGGTTTGATGTTTGGCATGTTGCCAAAGGTAAATTCCTAGATAGTACCAGTGTTTCATTTTTTACTGTTTCCACTATGGACTGAATAGTTAACTTTATTTTAAATTACTTTTTTGTGGTATTCTTCTCTTAAAATATGGGAAGTTCAGCAGTAGCATTAGAGTTGTATTACCAAATGTCCTGGAGCACTGTTGTCTGAAATTCTGTTGTTATTTATCAATTATTTAATTTATTTCAAAATTCATGAATACCTAAAGATCCATTTTATTGACTGTCGCAGGAATTTCTAATAGTCTAGAATTCATATTTAAGTCAACACTTGGCACGTTAGTTTAATAGCTATTGTTTTTTGTGTTTTATCAGAAACTTATAATCAGCATTTTGTGATTGTGGTGTAATATAAGTCTTTGTTTCTACAGGTGTTTACAAGAAACTTGAGGCAGCAGGGAAGAAAAAGGGTTGTGAGAAAGTTCAGGCATGGGCGCGTTCTGTTAGCAACCACTTGTATTGGTGTGCTGAAAGCAGCAATGGTGATGGTGACTTAGTTCAGCAGAAATGGCTCTCCATCATTAATCACGTATTGAATATTCATGAAGGTCATGGTGAAAGATTTCCAAAATGTGAACATGGCGAGATTTCTAACAGGAAATGGATGAAGGAAGGTAGGTATCATCAAGTTCTATTCATCATTAATGTTTTGTGAAATCTGAAGTTAAAATACTATGTCAAGTACATTTCGTTATACACGTAACTATCACACTATTTATGAGCAGATTACTGTTGACAAAACATTGAAGCAGACATCAAGAGCATGAGATACCTGTAGAATTCTTGTATCATGTTTGATTTAAACTTATGTTGTTTTATCTAGTCTGAATGATGTTTTGTACAGTTTCTAGATGATAAGCCCTGCGCTAATGATGCATCATGATTTTTTAATGCCCAGGATATTCAGTTTGTAATTCATGTAACAAGTCATTGCTCTTGTAATTTGTGTATATATAAGCATAGTGAAGTGCTTCTCAATTCCTGACTTTGGCCTGTTTGATAAACTTGATCAAGTTTGTATGTGTAATTTGTACACTTTAGCAACATGACTTTCAAATAATCAAATCTAAGAAATACCATTTCTATTGTTAGTGGCTAGGGGCAAAGAAATGTCCCTTTTCTATGACTAGGGTGAAAAATAATATAAACATATTGAGATGTCAAAGCGCCACTTGTGAGTATTCATCTTATTTCTGACAAGCTCAAGTTTGTTATCTATAATAGGTTTATTCTTTTTTATTCTTCTTAGGGTTCAAGCCTCATGCCGAACTGAAAAAAGTTGTTGAAAATAAAATTCTTGTGAAGGATGTGAAGAAGTTGTCACCAGCAGAACAAACATCTTCTTTGGAAGCTTTTCACAAAGTTATTTGTGAATTTGTGCCCAAATCAACTCACTACAAGCATGCTAATATGGAAGCAAGGTATTTAATAAATTCTGACTTGGGAGTAAGACCTCTGTCTTGCCTTCATTATACCCCTGCAAACTAAGTTTGAGAGAGGGTATATTGGAGTCACTGTGTCGGTCGGTTGGTCGGTCTGTCTGCCAGCATATAATACCACAAGTTTGTGGAGCAAACTTTTTCTTTAAGCGATTGCAATGAAACTTGAAATATGCTATCACCAAGAAGTGTAGATGTGCTTGACATAATTTTCATACCCAATGTTCCACTCATTGCAGAGTTATGTCCCCTTGAACTTAGCCGTATAGTGTACTATCACATTCTTAGTGTCAAAGCGGCAGCTGGATATCATTCACCACTGTGACAGCTCTAGTCATGTTATGTAGTTGGCTAATGTAGATAGGATTTCTAAGATGTACCATGTTCACAAATGATCTCTTACTTTTCTACTGAAATGTGTGATGGTTTCCAAGGTCAATAGGTCTAAATGTCAGTAAATCAATAGCCTCTGACCACTTGCAACTTTTCTGTTGTTAATTCTGTATGTTGGAATCTGGGAGGTTGATACTCAGTTGTAATTCTTGGATTCTGACATCGTAACAAAATAGGTCAACTATGGCTGTCGAAGGCTATATTGGTTGTTGAGAAAGTGAATTGAACTCGGATTATTCACAAGTATGAGTATTACAGTATTTCTTTTGATTATGTTCTGATTTGACAGCATTGGAGCATACGAGGTATGTACGAGGTTATGTCATGCTGTCACCAATTGCACATGTGTTTATTGAATGCAGCTTATTGTTCAATTTTAACTACTGTATAACTATTGATAAAATATATTGGTTTGAAAACTTATATTTTTTATGTACAGGCTGTTCCTCGCGGCTCTTCATTTCAATGAGAATTGTGACCGAGATCAACGAAGAACGAAAGGCGGAAAACTTCAATATTCTGTGTCGTATCCAAAGGGTAGAAAAGGGGCTGCAGTAGCAAAGGAAGTGAAGGTGCACCAAACTTTTTGTAAGATTTCAAGATTTTATTTAGTGTAAATCAGTGAAAATGAAAAATGTAGAGGCACTATTACACAAAATGACACTGAAGGAATTGTTTTCCTTTTGTTCGTTTTACCTCCGCCAACGAAGTTTGAGAGGGGGTATATTGGAGTCATTCGGTCTGTTGGTCCGTCTGTCTGCATAAAGTTTGTGGAGAGAACTACTTCTGCATTCTTTAAGATTGCAATGAAACTTGAAATATGTTATCGCCATGAAATGAGATGTGCAAGACGCAATTTTAATTGCTGAGTTATGCCCCCTTGAACTTAGCCTTATAGTGAACTGTTGCATTCTTAGTGTCAAAGCGGCGGCGGGGGTATTAGCATAAAGTCATAACATATTACATATGTGTAAACTAAAAATCGAGACATCCTACATTTAATCAAATAAGCATGAACTTGTGCAGCAGTCGAGTTATGAATCCAAAGCTTACATTCTGATCAAGCATAGAAGTAAGCTGAAACAAGGTAAATGTGTATTTGGTATATGAGTGCAAAAATACTTGTAGTAATATAACAATTCTATGTGTTTCAGATTATGTGAAGGACTTGATGGAAGAAGTTCTTTTGATGCGCGAGTATCAACCAAGTTACCGATCTGCCAAGAAACTTCTTACAACTACCGACAAAAAACGACCTCTACCCCTATCACAAAGTACACCCAGACAGGCTCAACAAAGATCCAAACAAGATGTAGTTGACGCTCATATTAGCAGATTCAATCGTTGACTTTTATTCAGATCATTCATGGACATATTAATTAGTATTTTGTCTGAAATGTGTGTACAATTGTTTTGCTGACAATATTGAAAAAAATAATTTTTTATTGAACTTTTTGTGCATAATATATATCCTACAAATCTTAAGGGAATTAAACCAAATATATCCCATAATTATTTTCACTAAGAAACTAAGCACCTTTTCTCCTGGTTTTCTTTGCACAACATCTTAATTTCTTCAGGGAAACCATTTCAGTAAGACTATTGTCATCAACTGACCCATTGAGTCGGATTTTGCGATAGATAATTTTTTTGAGTGCTTATGTTTATTTCTCGCATCATGGTGTAAATATAAGGTAATTCTGTTCTGTTTGCAACTCCTAGTGCATTACTTGAGGGATAACCTGAAAAGTTGAAGACTAGTCCTGTCTCTTGTTTTGCTATTTTGTGATCATGTAGAAGAGCAGGTGAATGTTAGGTTGTTTTTTTTATAAAAATGTTAGGTTAAATAATTAACCAGTATTGATTTGTTGTTAAGTTCATGGTTTTGTTTATTAGTATGTCTGTACAATGTAGTACTATAGAAGTAAATTATGATTGTTACTCAGTAAGGCCAATTTTGTTTTTCTTCAACAATAAGCATTCCTTATACATGGACATCACAGTGTTGTTTATGCTGGCAGTTTTATACTCATTCGGTTGTAAACCAGTTCATCCAAAGTGATGTCATTAAATTTTTGTTCTGTCACATCCAGGTCTAACACTTCACTTACTATATGTATTATAATCTGAGTATGTGTAGACTGATTACATTCAGTTATGGAATAGTAAGACCCACCTCAGTGGTCGAGTGGTAAAGGTCGCCGACATCAAATCACTAACCTCATACTGGTACAGGGTCATGGCTTTGAGCCCTGCTACCGACCATGTCTCTTTATGTGAGAAAGTAGGCAGTTGCTTACGGAGTATGGGATTCTAGTATCGGTTCTTCCCAGTAAGGATGCTTAGGTGAACTGTCCGCCTTATATGACACTGATTGTTGAAAAGGTGTTTTAACTCGATATAAACAAACAAACAATGGAATATGAATAATAACATACCAAACATACCTGGTAGAATTTTTATATCACTTGATCAACAAATAAATGTAAAACATACATGAAAACAGCACAGCAGAAATAGAATTTTCAAAATTGGCGCCATTATTATTTTATTCAATTGCTCTTTTGCAGTGAATTTTTATTTTGAATTAAGCTAAAACATTCAAATTTTATGGTTTCATTATTTATTTAACATAAAAATGAAGGTATGGAATTAAAAATGCATCACTTATAACATCCTTAATGTCTGCTCAAAAATTTCACTGTGGGTATAAAGATCCACAATACTGCTCGGACGGAAATCGGTTCCGAATGGCTGTCACAACACATGATGGAATTACTTTTCGACATCTTTTTCCAAGCAGCCCATACACCCAACGTGTAAACCTGTAGGCTAAATATCTGTACAACCTGAAATAGACGCATGATCAATTAAAGTAAGAACCAAAGAAATTAAGCTCATCAACTCATGAGGATGCATATTAATATTGCACAGTAAAAGATCAACTGAAATTTATATTTTTTCTTACACACCTAACAAACTATCAAAGAATGCTGTATGTCGGTCTGATATAAGCCACTACCAAAGTTTATCATTTATCAACGAACAATAAAATATGGAGACAGCATAAAACCAATTAGAAAATAATGATATCATACTCATGAATCAGCTGATCTTCTTCAAGAGGTCCATGGTTGATAACGTACTCATAGTAAAATGTTTCCAGGACGTGGATGTTGAGACAGTTCACCTGGAACCCCTCATGTTCTGTAATACATTTAAGACCTTTCGCCTTATCCTCGACAACGTTCATATTCTTACAGCATTTTTCTTCAGTCACTGTTTGCATCTCAGTGCACTGACCACACATACACCTGAAATAGTTTACAGAGCATAAGCAAAATTAAAATACAGTAGAACTGTTACGAAAGCTGTAACGCTATTGAAGTGTGTTATAAAATGAGTGGTGTCCTGAACTGAATAATGGCGAACAGGAATGTAGGGCAAAAACTGACTGGTCAAATTTGATTGAGCTAACAGATTTAATAAGTGTAGGACAGACTGAGTACTCAAATGAATTTATATCTTTAACCCCCCCCCCCCCCCCCTCAATGAAGCCATACCCATATATTAATCAAAATGGAAGACTGTCTTAACTGTTACATTTTCGTTCATCATCAGGCACAACACTACAGTCGGATATACTAAATGGGTGAAATTTTATATTTTCAAATGTTATTTTTTTAATGTAATTTAGATTTATTTTAATTAGATAACAGTAGACACAACTGATAAATCCGAATTGCGATTACTTGCAGTCAGATGTAAGCAATTTTGGCTTGATGTAGATTGAAATACTGAATGATGTCAAATTTATTTACAATACAATGCAATGTTTATTTCTCAAATCAGTACAAACATATACATGACAATATGAGCATACATCAACGTATAATACAAAAAATGGATAACAGAACAGTACAGAACATAGTTTATTCAGTAACTTGTACACAAATTTATAGGTACATGGTCACATAACATACAATATAATATACATTTTATAGGTCACAAACTAAATAAAGACAAAACATGAGAGATTTTATAAATACATGTACTATGAAATTCGATGCGATTTATCTTATGTCATACTTAATTGGAAATATGTCAACGATAACTAATTTAGTAACTTAATTATTACCAATACAAAATATATATTGACCAGGTCAATTTTTATGAACACACTAGAGGCCACATTTTAGTTAAACCTTTGCAAAACTGGGTCAGAATGTTCGTATTGACAAAATTTTAGACAAGTTTCAACATAGGTCATTTGGGGGTAAAAGTTTGATTCAATGACAACATTGTGAACACTGACTCTAGAGGTCACTGTTTTGATTGGATCTGCATCAAACTTTGTCAGAATGTTTGCTTTACTAGTATCTTGGACAAGTTCGATAATGGGTCATATTGGGTTAAAAACTAGGTCACCTGGTCAAATCTTAGGAAAATCTTAACACTCTAGATGTCACAGTTTTAGTTTGATCATATTAACCAAACTTTGTCAGAATGTTTGTCTTAACAATATGATGAACAAGTCAGGACATGGAGGGTCAACAATTAGGTCACCAGGACAATTCTTAGGAAAGCCTTGTTAACGCTCTAGATGTCACAGTTTTTATTCGATCAGAGTTCGTCTTAAGTAGTGATATCTTAGACAAGACTGAACATGAGTCATCTTGGGTCTGAGACTAGGTTACAAGATCGAATCACTGGTAAACCTTGATGACAACTGACTTTATAATACAGACTCGAAACTTATGATTTCCATCAGCTTTTGATATATATCAACTTTTACCTTGTGAACACACTAGGGGCCACATTAGTTAACTTTTTACAAAACTGGGTCAGAATGTTAATATTGACAAAATTTTGGAGGTTTGATAATGGGCTATTAAGAGTAAAAAACTAGGTCACCAGGGCAAATGGACGGAAAACCTTGTGAACACTAGCTCTAGAAATCACTGGATCTTCATGAAACTGTCAAAATGTTTATTTTAATGATATCTTAGACAACTTTGATAATGGTCATCTGGGGTCAAAAACTAGTTCAACAGGGCAAATTGCTTGAAAACCTATTTAATCACAATGCCTATTCCATGATAGTTTTACGTTACATATACCTGTTACCATTTAAGTGAATATTCAGACAGAGCTTAATTTGTTAACTTTATTAGTTATGATGAATTCTGTTTTTGATGTTTATACTTAATTAAGTATTAATGCATCATCATGATTACATTGCTTATAAATTTACAATTGTTGGTCTTGATATAATGAGTTTATACTTAAAATATTGCAGTTTTTGTTTATACTGCTCTCAGTTTTGAAAATTCTTACAAAAACAATGATGGTTGTATTATACTATTTATACATGCATGAATAATCAATTCATAATTTTTGTCTCAATGTAGATCAAAAGATGACTTAAATGCATGCAGTTTTAGGGAAACAAAATGCTTAGATTTATATCTACAGAAAGATCAGTATTCACCCATTACATGCACAAGTAGATTATTAAAATTGTGCATTCTTTCATCTTATTATTTTATATTAATGTCAACATTTATTTTGACATTGCAGGTGCACATATCCTTCCTGATGATTGGTCATACTCATGAAGATGTTGATGCAGCATTCAGTCACATCAGTGGAAAATTAACAAAAAGCTGATGTAAAAAAAACCCACAGAAATTGCTTTCTATAGTGGCAATTTCCAAGTGGCTAGGACCATTTTTTGTGAAGATTTCTTATGTGACACAACCCCTACATTACAAAGTACAAAATGTGGTAAAAATGTTTGTGTCATTTTCAAAGGACAGCATATAAGTCATGGATATTGGACAATGGAATTAATTCTTCAAAGATAAACCAACTTGGACTCATGGTATTGTAATTCCAGACATAAAGCAAACAGACTGTTGGAACAAATTAAAAATATCAGCACGTTTTTTAAAACTCCACAGTCTGAGTCAGTTTAAGTTCTGTGAGAGGGAAGTGTTCAGTGACAGGAAAGCGTTCTATGAGAAGCTGAATGAAGCAGACAAGTTATTGAAAATATCAGATAATGTTTATCAGCATGGTATCATAAAAGAAATGTTCTGCCGGTGGAGCACTGACATAAGTGTATTAGTCCCCTGCCATACCGGAGGGTACTATAGTGTTTGTTGTCGTCCGTCCGTCTGTCTGTCCGAAGTGGTTTCCGTACGGTAACTTCAGTTAGAATTGAGGGATTTCAATGAAAGTTGGTATATGGATAGCTTAGGGTATCACCTAGAGTGGGATGCATTTGAGGTCAATTGGTCAATTATCTAGGTCACTGTTACTAAAAATAGAAAATTGGTTTCCGGATGATAAATTCAGTTAGGGGTGATGGATTTCAATGAAAATTGGTGTATGGATTGCTTAGGGGATAACCTAGATAAGGATTGCATTTGGGGTCAATAGGTCAGATATCTAGGTCATTGTTACTAAAAATAGAAAATTGGTTTCCGGATGATAAATTCAGTTAGGGGTGATGGATTTCAATGTAAGTTGGTGTATGGATAGCTTAGGGGATAACCTAGGGTGGGATTGCATTTGAGATCGATAAGTCACACATCTAGGTCACTATTACTAAAAATAGAAATTTGGTTTCCTGATGATTACTTCAGTTAGGGGTGACGGATTTCAATGAAATTTGATGTATGGATAGCGTAGGTGATAACCTAGAGTTGGATTGCATTTGGGGTCAATAGGTCAAATATCTAGATCACTGCTACCAGAAATGGATATCGATTTCCGGATGATAACATCAGTTAGGGGTGACATATTTCAATGAAAGTTAGTATATAGCTAGCTCAGGATATAACCTAGAGTTGGATTGCATTTGAGGTCAATAGGTCAAACATCTAGGTTACAGTTACTAGAAATAGAAATTTGGTTTCCGTATGATAACTTCAGTTAGGGGTGATGATTTTCAATGAAAATTTGGTGTATGGATAGCTTAGGAGATAACCTAGAGTAGGATTACATTTGGGTCAATAGGTCAAATATCTAGGTCACTGAAATTTGGTTTCTGGATGATAACTTAATTATCATCATTAAAAAATCTAGACAGATGGTGCTGTATAAACATCAGCTAACATTCCAATGATATGTGCTGGCAGGGGACTGCATGCAACACTGACTTTAAGCTTGTTTTTTTAAAATCTCTTTCTTGTTTGGTTTACGTTATCCAAGGAATATGTAAGTTCTGCCAGCGGAACATTCACATTACATCGGCTATATTTTGATATATATAATTGAAAATATCTGATAATGATGATCAGCATGACTTCAATTGACTTGTAATACTAATCTTAATGTTCTGCCGGCAGAACACTGATATATATTAACTATCAATATTTCTTGTTCGTCTTTAGTTTCTTGAGAAAATGTTCTGCCAGAGGAACATTTACAACCGACAGAACATTCACATCACAAAAACTGTATTTTGATATATTTCTAGTCCAACTTTACAGTTTCATGAGAAAATGTTCTGCCGGCAGAACAATTATATACTGAAAATTCATTAATTAGGTATTAGAAGAGATGTTCCGCCGACGGAACATTTTCCTCACAAAAACTGTTCTTTTAATTGATTCATTCCTTGTGAGACTTTTGGAACAGTTTCTTGAGAGAATGTTGGGCTGGCGGAACATTCACATCACAAAACCTGTTTTTTGATAAATTTCCTATGCAATTTTGCAGTTTCTTGAGAAAATGTTCCGCCGGCAGAACAATTATATTCTGAAGATTCGTAAATTTTAGAAGAGAAGTTCCGCCGGCGGAACATTTTCCTCACAAAAACTGTATAAATTTTGAATTAATACATTTCTTGTGGAACTTTACAATTTCTTGAGAAAATGTTCCGCCAGCGGAACATTCACATCACAAAACCTGTTTTTTGGTGAATTTCTTGTGCAATTTTGCAGTTTCTTGAGAAAATGTTCCGCCGGCAGAACAATTATTTTCTGAAGATTCATAAGTTTTGGAAGAGATGTTCCGCCGGCGGAACATTTCCCTCACAAAAACTGTATTTTGAATTGATGCATTTCTTGTTCAACTTTACAGTTTCTTTAGAAAATGTTCCGCCGGCAGAACATTCACATCTCAAAATCTGTATTTTGATATGTTTCATATGCAACTTTACAGTTTCTTGAGAAAATGTTCCGCCGGCAGAACAATTATTTTCTGAAGATTCATTAGGTATTAGAAGAGATGTTCCGCCGGCGGAACGTTTTCTTCACAAAAACTGTATTTTGAGTTGATACATTTCTTGGGCAACTTTATAGTCTCTTGAAAATGTTCCGCCAGCGGAACAGTCACATCTCAAAATCTGTATTTTGATATATTTCTTGTTCAACTTTACAGTTTCTTGAGAAAATGTTCCGCCGGCAGAACATTCACATCTCAAGATCAGCATTTTGATATGTTTCATGTGCAACTTGAACAGTTTCTTGAAGAAATGTTCCGCCGGCAGAACAATTTTATTTTGTGTGATTCATTAGAATAATGTATATATATGTTTGAATGAAATGTTCCGCTAGCGGAACATTTCATAGATATATGTTAATATTCTATGTATATTTATATTAAAATAACAGATTTTATGAATTATATTTTCTACAAATTCAAGTTTTTTTGTTCTCTTTATTCAAATTTCCAGTCAAACTATTGAAAAATACATGCATATTTTCAGCAAAATTTGCTGAAAATGGCCATTTTAAATGGGATTCAGTGGACAATCCATTTTTAAAATGGACGGAGTTATAATGTATTAAGTGTTTTTTAGAGAGGAGAATGAACTCTATATATGTAGAATATTGGGTGTATCTTACTAAATTCTTACAGATATGTTACTTGTAAGGAACTAGTGTCGAAAATCGACAATGTAAACTAGAAGAAAAATATTACTGTGAAATATTATTATTTCTATTATTTTTATTGTTACAAAGTTTGACATAACAGTTCATTTCTTCTGTTGTTCGCTTTTATTATGAAATTGCTTAAGTTCTTAAGCGTTTTTCTATTTGTACATTGCAAAAGATTTATTAATTTCAACATATTTGGGCGGATATAGTAATAGCGCTTTATATATTGACTACGTAAATTGTCGTAGGCCCTGCATTTTAAAATAAAATGGAACTCGTCCTCAAGGTCGCTTGTGTCACATAATTGGCATACTCTTTCATGTCGCTCTAGGCGATTACGACCATATCGACCGGATTCTATGCGGAGCCTATGTGAAGTTAACCGCAGACGTGTTATAGCGCTTCTTAAGGGTTTACTCTGTAAAAAATGCAAATACGGTTCATAAACAAACTGTTCTTTTATATACGAATACAAATGCGTAAGTACGGCATTGTTCATTACATCTGCATGTCATTCTTGTGAATAACAGTCAATTAGTCTTTGCTTAAAAACTGGTAGAAACTGCTTGAACTGTAAGCTATCAGGGAAGTTCCATACTTCAGCAAAACCAGTTCTATAAAGCAGGGATTTAACCTTTTTTGGCCAATTGTTGATGCCATTTTCGCATTTAAGATACGCGTTTTGATAAATATGTTTCAATATAATGTTTTCTGTATCAAGTAATTTATACCAATACTTTATTATTTGAATATACCTGGAAATGTACAATGGGTATCTCCCTAATTCTCCGTATACAGCAACGTTACTTGTGCTTAATTTAACACCTAGTATATATTTACAATATTTTAGATGAACCCGCTCTATTTCCTTTGATTTACTGAATCCCCAAACAGGACTAGCATAGTTTAAAATGGATCCCACAAATGCATCAAATAATTGCAATGATATCGAAGGACTTAGATCATATTTGTTTATATTACGTAGCAAAACGTTTAAAGCTTTGAGGGCTTTCCCAATCACATACTGATTATTCATAACAAATGAGCCCGTGTAATTGAAAACAACCCCGAGGTAATTAAAGTCATTTACAATTTCGAGTGGCTCCCCATTATAATACCAATTTTCATTTGGTTTAATAACGCCTCTTCGTCGAAATACTACAACTTTGGTTTTGTTCGTATTTACTTGGAGTCCCCAATATCGGCAATACTCGTGTAATCCATTTAAACTGTTTTGTAAATCTACGATAGAATTTCCGACAATCACCATATCATCGGCGAACAACAGTATAATAACACACATGTCATAAATAGATAAACCCGATGTATTGGTACTTTGTAAAAACAGTTCAAGGTCTTCAAGAAAAAGCGCAAACAGCACCGGCGAATTATTTAAACCTTGTCTTAACACTATCGAGATATCGAAGAAATCAGAATACGAATCGCAGTGCCTAACGCATGATTTTACTATAGTATACATAGACTTGAACATTTTCAGGACTTTGCCATCAAGTCCGAGGTAGTACAATTTGAACCACAGGGCTTGGCGGTACACGGAATCGAAAGCCTTCTGTAGGTCTACGAACGCACAGGGTAAGCGTGACCCTTGTGCCAGTATATGTTCTACTAAACTGTGTAACGCAAAAACAGCGTCGACCGTGCTGTAGCCTTTACGGAAGCCGAATTGTGCGTCTGATAGACGGTTATGTTTTTCATACCATGCTTCAACACGTGACGTTAATACCGCTGTGAATAACTTCCCCAGATTACTCAAAAGTGTTATACCCCTATAGTTATTAGGGTTGTTTTTGTCCCCCTTTTTATGTATCGGTACAATAAAGCCTTGGGACCATAATTCTGGGAAGTGCCCTGCGTCTAAAATTTTGTTGAAGAGGTCCGTTATATGTCCACCAAGTATGTCAGCTGATTCAATAAAGTACTCATCAAGCAGGTTGTCACTAGGACAGTTAGATTTATTTCTATTAAGGCGTTTAATTGCAGCGATTACCTCCCCTAATGTAATGTGACGGTTCAGTTCCTCAAGGGTCGTTAATACTAAAGTCATCTTTATTACTAAACTCTTCGACCTCATTTATAACAGTTGGTGAAATATTGCTAAATAACTCCAAGAAATAATCCCTAAAACGTTCGGCCGATATGTCATTATCGCACCTTTGGCTTTTGGATTTGAAATGTTTCCAAAAATCACGCGGTTTACTTTTCCTAAGTTCCGCAATCTGCTTACCTTGTTTTAATTTATGGGCGCGTTTTTTCTTCCGTACCGTATATTTATATATTTTCCGTTGGTTGCATACCTGCTTTCTATTACATTCGGTTTTATCTCTGTTATAGTTTTGAAAAGCCATTTTATACAAGTTCCTTTGATCGAAGCATTCTTTATCATACCATGTGTTATTTTTTGGTTGTGTTTTAGAGGGTACATTGCTTTTATAAACGTGTTTGAACATTGGCGAAGCGACATCTGTAATTACACTAGAAAAATCGTTGACGAGACGGTCAATGCAAACTGGTTCACCATAACATCTCAAAATAAGGTTATTAAACTCGGGTAATTTGGCAATAAGGCCGCGCCGAAATAATTCTTTATAATCAGTGTTCCATTTATAGAACGTATGTGTTTGCGCCGCGTCTATTCTTCCCTCGGTATTCTCAGTTTGAGGTTTTATCGTTGTAATAACAAAATTCAGCGCAGCATGATCACTAAACATATTAAAGGGACACATTTTAAATTTACTGATGCTGTCAAATTCTTGTTCTTTTAAAAGCAAATAGTCAATTATCGTGCTTGCACCACGGCTGAAAAACGTGAAACTACAAGAATTATCTGTATGGCCTAATCTACCATTTGCAACCCGCAAACCGGTTGCCTTACAGAGATCTAGCATTTTTGACCGCGTGTATTACATACAGTATCGAGTGAGGCCCTATCAATGTGTTGGTCGGGAACATAATATTCTGGATCATAATTTGATATATTTTTATCGCAAACAACAAAATCCGGCTTACAACCTATCCGACAGTTCCAGTCACCTGCTAAGTATACCCTACCAAGCTCTTCAAAATAATTAACATCTTGAACAAGGGTATCAAAAAGATTAGCATCAATGAGGGTGGTTGCTGCTGAATCGTCCGACCATAGGTATAAACAACATAAATATACATCTTTGTCAAAGTTAAAAAATTTACAGTCTAGTTTCAGCCAAATAACAGTATCAGAATTATTTCTAGCCACAGAGATGCCTTGCTTATAACAATTTCGTACGTAAATAACAATACCGCCACTATTTCGCCTTGCTCTTTTATGCTTAAACTTTCGATAGAAATTATAACAAAAATAGCCATCTAAAGAGATATTTGAATGTTCATCAGCCCACAATTCGCTTAAAACATTTATATCATTTTCATTTAATAGAGAAATGAATTCAGTATCTGAAAGTTTTGATTCAGTCAAACCATTCAAATTCCGGACTAACACACTAACTCCATCCTCCGACCAGTCCTACTCAGATTTAACCGGAACTCCGTCTATATAAAGAGTGTCGTAAACTAACCACGCCTTCTTTTTATCCTTTATCGCCTCTTTCAACTTTGGCATCAGCTTACGCCGCTTGGCTACGATCTCTGGAGGGAACTGTTCATGGAGAAAGTAGTCCGTACCATCCAGAAGTTTTTTCTGCCGCCTGATTAATTCCCGATCTGAGAAAAAAGCAAACTTGCACACCACTTTACGAGCATTGCTACGATCTTCACTTAGCCTGCCAATTCTATGAATTCGTTCAATTTTTATTGAATCAACGATGGTCTGTGCAATTTTCAATTTTTCAACTAAAACCCCACGGAGTTTAGCGTACAGATCTTCATCATCCTCCTCCTTTATACCACCAAAAACTAACAACAATAACTAAGACCGCTTTCCAACATAGATCAACAAGGATCATTAACACCTAATACAATGCCAAACAAACAGGTTCAATTATTCAGTTTGAACTTTAAAACATAAATATATATTTATTTACGCCAGCTTGTGGGGAGAATACCTTTGTGTTTGTTTTTACACTGTGACATAAATTAACTACAGAGACAGGGAAGTGCAAAATATAAATATTTATTTATTTACGCCACCTTGGAGAGGTCAATACACTGAACAGAACAGATACTGTATGTATTACAGCACATCAGCATATAAACATTATTCTATTACATTCGTGAATTGTATGCAACATTTTACAAACAATAAATTTACAGAACAGATCAAAAGCATCAATTTACAATTCAGTACATATTATCTAACTTATTTATATTGTGAGATTGATCCCATTTTGACAAAGTATTGTCAGAAGTCAAAAGTAAGAGCCGTATAATTTCACCTTGCTGTTTTGTATTGTATATATATACGATTCGTATTTTGAATTAAGACAAGTAGATATCTAACAAAAAGAAAATATTAATGAGCTAGTGCTTGATCACTACCATATATTACGTAAGCGTATAATTCGCTTTTGACCAACTATAAATATTAGTGAATGAGCAAGTTTGTTTGATATTAGTTCGTTCAGTTTGAACTTAATTAGATGCGATTGTTTTTCAAGCACATTTTTTATGCACCCTGCTTATTGTTTGTAAGATCACACAAAAGAAATTAATTGATGCTTAATTGTTTGCAGAGAGATCGAGCACATCATCTGCAAAACGAGTGTTATTAGCGTAGACTTGTTAATTTTAAACCCTGACAGTTTGTGCATTAATACCGCAGTTCTATATTAAAATATAATGCAAATCAAATGATTAAATATTTAACATGTGAAATATTTCTTAACTGTTATTATGTCAATCTATAGTGCAATTATCATTCATATCATATTTCTTATATACGCTGTCGCGAATATGAATTTCTATACTCTCATGAATATGAATTTCTATATGCTCATAACGGATATGCCGAATTAGTATACGCTCTCGCGAATATGAATCTCTATACGCTCATGAGCTTTCATTTTTATGCCTATTTCAAGTTTTTTTACTGTTTTTATTGACTGTGTAAATAATAAAATGGATAGGTTACTGAAAGAAACCTATTGAATGCACAGATAACTTCGAGTTAGTCTTCTTTTTTCCTCATTATACGCTCATAATTCACGAATATGAATTTCTATACTCTCAACACGAATATGAATTTCTATACTCGAGATCTCTACTGTACACGAATATGAATTTCTATACTCGAGATCTCTACTGTACACGAATATGAATTTCTATACTCTCAACACGAATATGAATTTCTATACTCGAGATCTCTACTGTACACGAATATGAATTTCTATACTCTCAACACGAATTGAATTTCTATACTCGAGATCTCTACTGTACACGAATGTGAATTTCTATACTCTCAACAAGAATATGATTTTCTCTCAACACGAATATGATTTTCTCTCAACACGAATATGAATTTCTATACTCTCAACACGAATATGAATTTCTCTCAACACGAATATGAATTTCTCTCAACACGAATATGAATTTCTATACTCTCAACAAGAATATGATTTTCTCTCAACACGAATATGATTTTCTCTCAACACGAATATGAATTTCTATACTCGAGATCTCTACTGTACACGAATGTGAATTTCTATACTCTCAACACGAATATGAATTTCTATACTCGAGATCTCTACTGTACACGAATGTGAATTTCTATACTCTCAACACGAATATAAATTTCTATACTCGAGATTTCTACTGTACACGAATGTGAATTTTTATACTCTCAACACGAATATGAATTTCTCTCAACACGAATATGATTTTCTCTCAACACGAATATGAATTTCTATACTCTCAACACGAATATGAATTTCTCTCAACACGAATATGATTTTCTCTCAACACGAATATGAATTTCTATACTCTCAACACGAATATTAATTGCTATACTCGAGATCTCTACTGTACACGAATGTGACTTTCTATACTCTCAACACGAATATGATTTTCTCTCAACACGAATATGAATTTCTATACTCGAGATCTCTACTGTACACGAATATGAATTTCTATACTCTCAACACGAATATGAATTTCCATACACTCAACACGAATATACGCTCATCACGAATATGATTTTTCATAATCTCAACAAGAATATATGCCTCAACAAGAGTATATATACGCTCATCACGAATATGAATTTCTATTTATCCAGTAACTACCGGCAAAATCGGCCAGATAACGGGGTGCCGAATAAACTTTGCTTTATTAGGTCACCTGACCACGTTCTTATAACAGAATCGCCGGTTGAAATTCAGTGCCCGGGGTGCTGTTTTTCTAGCCAAAATGAATTGAGGCTGATCGATAAATATTCTACGACTTACCTGCGTCTACATAACGTTATTATCAAGATGTCCGACGTCGTTGTTTATCGTGACGTCAGTGAACGAACGTGACGTTACGCGCAGATTTATGAAAAAGTAAATAAATAGTCCCAAGTTTGTTTCCCTTATTTAAGCAAATTCGGTGACTGGATAAATAGAATAATAGGTTAGTGACGTGGATTGAGTAAAAGTTTATCCGGCTCGGCTGCGGAAATTATCGGATTCGCCTTCGGCTCACCCGATAAATTCCTCCGCCTTGCCAGATAAACTTACTCATCCACGACACTAACCTATTATTCTCTATATATACTCTCTACTACACACGAATATGAATTTCTATACGTTCTTTCATATAACATCTCGAAATTTTATTAAATTAACCCAAATGTTTTTAGTTATTTATAATTTATATTCCGTTTTAATTTTAAAGATTTCTTTCAATAAAAAACTTAGATTTGACAAAAATATTGTTCATATTCGCAGCGCAGACGCCTTCACGAATATGAATTTCTAAGCGAGTATTCATATAATAGCTCATAACTTCTGTAAATTAGATCCAAAATCAACGATTTTTGGTATATCCTATTATTTTTATGTTCTTTTTTATTTAGAAATAAAATACTTCCGAAATTCTCATAAATAATGAAAATATCGTTCATATTCGTGTACTTTCGTTCATATTCGCGAATATGACTCATATTTGGTGTTAAGACAGACCCTTCGAAGTGTCCAAAAATACAGATGCTGAACACGTGTCATATGGATTCCCGTTGCGTGATCAATTAGTTCTCGGTTTTGATTGGTTATGTTAATTAAAGTATGACCTACATTTACTGTAAGGAAGAAATGACGAGCTTACGTTCTGTGTAAAAAATGTGTTAGAAAAAACTTACACGCGATTAAGGATTTAACCGGATTATATAGAAACTCGGCTTGTCGAAGTGAGTAATGCATAATTATCATTTATTAGCTAATATTTTTAAATATACTTCTGTATTATTTGCAGTTGGTGAATTTTACTATTTAGATTAAATATATATACAATACATACCAGTCTGAAACATCACGGTGTGAACATGATGAAACATCTGTCATGCTAGAATCATCCCCAGAATCGCTACTAGAAATATCCGTGTCAAATTCACTAATTTCGTCAATAGGCTCAAACTGGTACGGTTGAACAACGAAACGATCTTCCGTACATGACGAATAATCAAAATAATCGTCCATCTCCGTAACAATCAAGTGTACTCAATGTTGTTGACAGCTATAATAAAGCTACGCTATTATGTGCAGCTAGTGTGTTTACATTGATTAACATCAACAATGACGTCACACGCCAAGGAAAGATAACCACGTGCGATATTTGATAGTTTTTTATTTCGATTTATGCGGCCAATTTTCATTTTTGATAAGTGAAATTTTGTAAATGTACATAAATTTGTGTATATTTAACAATTCCAAGCCCTCTGGGATCGATGAATATGACCTTTAAATGCCTTTTGCCATGGCAAAGACAGTTTTTCTTTGCATTTTTCAAGAAATCTAGTAAAGATAGAAACATGGGACTTACAATTTTTAAACAAATAACTAAATGCTACAATTTAATAATGTTTTTGTTTCTCAAAAGCGCGTAAAAGTGGGGGCTGTATTTGCCAAAGACCGGCGCGGCAAAAACAAACCGGCGGAGGTTCATGATAATGCTCCAGCACATTCATCTGGCATTGTAAACAAGTTTCTGAAGTCGGAGAGGGTAACCAGCTTGTCGCACACACCGTACTCACCAGATCTTGCTCCCTGTGACTTTTTCCGTTTTCAAAAAACTGAAAAAGTTCTTATCTGGTCGTCGATATCACTCCAGACAAGCACTTGGCTCATCTGTTTGTCAGTGTTTTTGAGGTACATCCAAATCAGCCATCCGTGACGCATTTCAGAAATGTATTCACGAACTGAAGTTTTGTATTTCTAACCACGGGAAATACTTTGAAAGGATGGAAAGTTATTTTGACCATTAAAGTCGGTTATTTTTTAGATATTACACAATACACATTACTTTTCGAACGTCCCTCGTATATGTCGTCATCTGCCCAAATGAGCCTGGAATCCACATTGTTGCTTACTGATGTTTGATAGAATAGTGTTCGGACAACGACCCAATAATATAATCTCAAATAGTTTCAAAGTAGTTGAGGATAGGGTTATAGCCCTATAATTGTTCGGATTGGTTTTAATTTTTTTATGCAGAGTTATAATCCATCCACATTTTAGTTCTTCTGGTTTAATATCCACAACGAAGCATAGCAGTGAACAAATTAACCAGTATATTTGACATAGAGGCACTGTCAGCATACATTAAGTGATCATAATTATCTGATCATATCTTGTCCCGCTGACTTTCCTTTAGGTAGAGACTGTATAGCACAAGATATAATATATGAAGTAACGATACAATCTGAATCTGGTTTAATATTATTGAAATATTCATCCACGTATTGTTCAATGTACCTTTTCCAAGTACTGTCACACTCAGCAGGAGAATATAAGGAACTAAATACCATTTCCATTGTTCAGTCAATTCTTCTTGATATCTCTACATGACACCATTGAAATCTATACCTACACCCGTAACTGTTTTTGATAATCATTTGCGATCATTGACTATCTTCCAAAAACCAACATTATCAGTTCGTGCTTTCTGTTCTAATTTCTGATCTTGTTCAGATAAATAAGTGCTCACTATTCTACGATGTTCCAGTCTGAATATTCTTTTCTTAGCATTGCATTGTTTAAAGATGGAAGAGTTCGAATCCCTAGATCTCCCCGAGTTATGCCATTGTTCACAGTTGTGCCACATTTTATCATGTAAATCATTAAGCATATCATTCCAATAAGGTTTGATATGTTGCTTGGTAAATATTTAAGGAAATACGTTAAGTGAGTAAACAAAAATGTTCTTTTTTATTTTACCCCACAGAAAGGCATGCAGGAGTACCTCACATTGTAGAAATGTTCCCTCTTACTATGTCACCCCTGATTAGTTAGTAGTGTCGTGAAATTTGAATATAATAATTTCGCTTTAAATGAAAGTCTTATTTTCTTTTGTTTTCTAGGCTCAAACAAGAAAAAGAAAAATATGATAAAGCCACAAAGAGATATGAAAAGAATATAAAAGCTGAGAAAGACAAGTAAGTACATATACCTGAGTTTAGTGGAAATGTAAGTAAAAAAATTATCACACTCGCTTATGCTAAATGCCTTCAGTTAACACGAATTTCCCCAAAAAAGTGACGGGGAATTTCCAGAATGTACTGGATTGAATGGGATCATAAGTAATCAAATAAATACATCCATTTCCGACAGAAGGTTCAAGGAACTTTGAGATTTTATGTGACATATAATAATTGTCATCCCTATCTATTAACTGAAATTCCATGTGTACTGCGGTGCTCCCCGTTAATCTCTCTTATTGTTAATTGTAATCAAAATACAATATCTGTTGCCCCCTGGTGTACGGCATCATTATCTATACTTTTATTTTTCGTGAAATATGAATTTGTTGAGTTCTTGTATCGCTGAACGACACTCTTTTATTTCCAAGGTTAACACAAGAAAGAGCTGAACATGAGAAAACCAAGAAGAAGAATGAAGACGTTATAAAAGCCGAGAAAGAAAAGTGAGCACATTATTGAGTTTGGTATACTTGTCCTTTATTTTGACATTTTACGATGTTGATTAAAAAAACTGAATGAGAAAACACGTCGATTTACCATCTTAGCAACATTAACACTGCTCCTGAAAGTTTAGAATATAATAAAATCTACAGAGCTTCTCCTCAAATAAGAAGTATGAATGACACACAGCCACAGAGAAAAAAATTAAGACATATTAATGTATTTGCGCACTTATGTTCTACAAAATGTAATGTTAACAACAATAATTATTCAATTAGTAGAATAATGAGTCTAAATACGCTATTCAGACGAGTTGTCATCACAAAGTGATAAGTATGTAAACATTAGTATTCATACGTGTGATTGATTCGACACAGCATTGTTTTATGTATTTATTAATTACTTGATATGTCAATGCGAACATCTCTCAACTTTTAGGTGATTAATGCATTGACCTGAAGCCACCTGAATTTTCTGAGCTGTCCAGATTTTTGAGTTACTAGAACTACGTACAATAAAACATACATATATGTCCTAGCTTGTTTATTAGATGCAGGTCATTGAAAATGAATAGTTTTCATGTTTTCAGCAACTACATTGTATCACTGGTTAAATGACATTCTATTTGAATATACAAAATGTATGTCTTCATGGGCATTGAAGTCCTGGAATTTTCTGTAATTTAGCAATCAGATAGTTGTTTACAATTTACCAGAATTCTCTTCGTCGCAAATTTTATAATATATTTATATATAGGGCTTCAAATAAAAAGATGAAAGCATTAGAATAGAATGTCAACATTTTTGCGTACTAAATTTTCGCAATATATTTTTTTATATTTTAACATCTTTATGGAAGATTTCGATTTCATAAATATTTCTCAATGCTGTGTTTTAATGAGGAGGTGGATACGTGTGGTTATTAAACTTAGTCATACTATTATTTTCAAATTGACAAAAGAAATTTCTAGAAATCACAAATGATATTTACCTCACACATTTTGCTATTTCAAAATGTTTCCAAAATTTAGTTTAGTCAAGTGATTAGTCCAAAAACGGACATTGTTAATTAAATTTCACTTCAGTGTGATACTAATTTAAAGGAATATTCCTTGATGATAAAAAAATATTTCGTAACGTTTTTAAACATTTTTCTCAAACCACCTAAAGTTTATTATTGTATTCAATTAATTCTTTTTTAACATGCCTGTCTAAATTTAAAGTAATGTCATACACCATCTGCTAATTTTGTGTATATTTCATAAGAACTGTATTACATCTTAATATAAATGGTTTGACGAACATTTAATTACCACTCGTTTTGGTTTTAAAACAGTGCAAACAAGGAGAAAGAAAAATTACAAACTCATCTAACCAGGCAATGGCAAATAGAGCGTGCCGGGTAAGTACCCCAATACTTCTCTATGTTAATATTTTCCTATGACACGCATGGTTTAACAATGTTATTGTAGGAACAGAGTTTAATAAACAAAAATAAAATGTCCAACATACATATAATATTCTTAATTCGGAGAGAGAAGGCAAAACATGGGGATATTTACAAATAACTTACATACGAAACAAGGAGAAAATATGAGGAGGCATTTTTGCACGTGGCATTTCCAGATAACCTTTAGTTTTCATTTTATTCATTATTGAGACAAAAAGTTTAATAATATATATAGTTTTGTTCCCTTTTTATAATCTTGTACTAAATAATTTAAATATTTATGTCTAGCATGTACGAGTAAATCAAAGCATACTTATCTGATAAATGGCACACTTTCACAAACATGTTGTAAATTTGTAGACTGAACAGTCGAATCAGAGAATTGAATTCGAATTTAACTCAGTGGAATCGTGCATATGAAAACGCAACGTTTGAAATCTCCCGCTTAGAGTCACAGTTGCATCAACAGCGTAAGAACAATTCCGAGCTTGAGGCTGAAAAAGAAGAATTACTTTTACGGTATGATATTTAAATCAACCAATGATATACAAGTTAAATGTTTGTACGGCGCAAAATCGCATCCGGCAATTCAATACTAGAATGTGGCCTATGTAGCATTTTTTATCAGGATGTGCGGAGTTTCAGATCAAACGAATTTGTTATTTTGACTTAACTGATCCCGAAACTAAAGTGATCATCTACTCCATCAAAAATACAAGCCGTTGAAGTTTCATGAATCTCATGAATCTGGTCATATGGTTCTACAGTTCACGAGGTACTCTATATGTAGTCCCTGTTTCCACCCTAAAATTAAATCAGGGGAAACTATCACCTCGATGTATCAGACGTTGCAATATCTTCTGGAATGCATATAAAATATTTAAATAAAGTCTCCAAAAATAATATACTCCGTTGTCTGAGGGTACGTTGTCGTAAAAACCTGGTATAACGGTCCCAAACATAGATTTTCAACTGTAAAGTGACCATCTATATCGAACCATAAAGTGACCGTCTATGTCGAACCAATTAAGTCATCATTTCTCACCTGATCGGACATTTTATTGTTTTGAGCTCCGAAATCGATATTTAATTAATGACAATTGCGTAAACAAGTCAGTGTCCACGCTCGCGATTATAAAATTAGTCTGTGTGAATATGTTTATAATGTTTTAAATACATCGAAACGTATAAATACCGTGTTCCGTATCTTATAACACGATTAAATGATTATTACAACACACCGATAATAAACACAGCGAATTTCTCTAATAATTTATTCATCGAAGTTCATCGAAGTCCTTTGATATAAAGAGTTTCGGCTGCATTTATTGACAGATGGGCAGATTCATTCCCGTCGTTGTTTATCGAGCTCGCTCCATTCTTAGACTATAAATAGCGACTGCGTCATCAAGCTAACACTAGTTGGTGTGAGTAGCACGTGACCTCGCTTTATGTCTGTTTTGCTTATATCACGTGATGACCATTGCGGATATTTCGGAATATTTCGGGCACTGTCAGTAATCTGCTTCGCGCAAGAAGTTGCGATTTTGCATTGCCACTTAAAAATAAGCATACCAGAATGTACGGCGGGCTTCCGCCGCCGTACAATAAGTGATTCACGGTAAAAGTTTGTTGTCGTATCATCTGTTATAAATATTCACTTTTAATTGATATCCATTCAATGTATTTATATTGAAGGCTGAGCAAGATTGCTGGAGCGAAACTAACTTACAACAACCCTAACATAGCTGACCTCAGTGACGAGAAACGTCCGACTAAGTTGGCTGAGGAGTTTTCCGAACTTTACGACAATGAATGGACTGATGCATTTGAAATGGTTGATGGTAATGATGATGAACAGAAGACTGGTGTCTTGTACGATATTCTTAAAGTAAGTTAGCCACGGCCGTGGTCCAGTAGTTAGTGCGCTGGATTTGTAAATCAGTTATCCAGATTTGATTCCAGGTCGCAGTAGGTCATACCTTTCCATGAATAATTGACAACAGTGTCAATTTTCCACATTTAGAGAAGTTGCCGGATCCTAGTGGAATGGTAAGTTAGTAATGGTTTGAATATAGTTCCTGAAAATTAGAATCGACAGCCATATATAACTAAACAAATGTTTAAAAAACGGCGTCAACCTAAATAAATAAATACCACGAAGTAAGTCGTTTGCTATAAAATGATATGAATAAAAGCATTGACTGCATTTTAAAGCTTACTGAAAATTGGATCTTCACGTAGATACTCGAAAAGAAAAGAAATCTTAGTTCGCTGATCTGTTTTCAGTATTATGTTAAAATTATATGGCACTGAATACGATCAATTCTAAAAACTAATTCATTATCACGAGTGATGAACAATTTAGACGGTTGTACGACGCAAATATACAAATCTAGCATTTGTCCATCTAACTTTCTTCCGATTTTATTCGATGTAGCATGCAAATGGATATTGTGGGAGCCTGTCAAGAGGACATGATGAGTCGATTGAGAGAAGTTTTACAACACTTGAATATGTTAGACGATTGCCTGACAGAGATTCAACAGATGCAGACATTCCTAAAACAAATAAATCAGATCATGAGCTGAATGAAACGACAGACGTTGAGAAGGATCAACATGATATTTTGGCGAGCCAGGATGCACCCTTGAAAATGGACGCAGCGACGGTAATTCACACTTTATCTAGTTTTCTGTAAGCTACGTACGCCAATCATCGATTGGTAGTTGAAATAATTTGTTTATACTTGTTAAGTATAACACTGAACTTTCTATGTATAACACTGAACTTATTACGCATAACGCTGAACTTTCTATGTATAACACTGAACTTATTACGCATAACACTGAACTTTCTATGTATAACACTGAACTTATTACGCATAACACTGAACTTTCTATGTATAACACTGAACTTATTACGCATAACACTGAACTTTCTATGTATAACACTGAACTTATTACGCATAACGCTGAACTTTCTATGTATAACACTGAACTTATTACGCATAACGCTGAACTTTCTATGTATAACACTGAACTTATTACGCATAGCACTGAACTTTCTATGTATAACACTAAACTTATTACGCATAACGCTGAACTTTCTATGTATAACACTGAACTTAAGGGCTATAATCGGCTATTTCATCTGTTTTGTAGCAAACTCCTGTACCTGACAGCACCGAAGATGATGGATTCGAGGTTATTGACATTTTCTCTTTTCTCATATATTTTACGTACGATGTTATTCAGAACAAATCGATTCATATAAATCCCGCTTCAAGTATGCAAACTGCAGATTCCATTTACTCTTACTTTGGAATAAAAACAAACTGAATGGAGCTATTTTGTTTTTAAATACGAAATGTAATATTATTTGCGAAATCACCAAACCAATCAAAATGTCAAATAATGTATTACTGTATTCGGACAAAAGAAACAATGTACGTACTGGCATATACAAACAGGGTCTTTCAAATGCATTCTCCGGACAAGTATAATTAACGAGTCGTGAGTTTATTGCGTTACAGAATGTCCGCCATTATAAAACGGTGAAACACACTTCAACTAATAGTTACAATACTCAAGTTATTAATAGTATTATTGGTATAGAACTTCAAGAAAAGTTAGATGGTAAGTATGTTCGACCAATTGGTTGAGATCAACTTGTTTATTACGAAATTCGACGATACATGAATGGACGAAAATCCAGATAGACGTGTATTTTTCGTAAGCACATACAACCTTTTAAAATCATAAATGTGATGTTGTCGGGATTAATTTCATGTCTTCAAAAGATTTCTCAAGCCGATCATACAGTTACTTTATACATATATTTTCAGATGCTAAGTAATAATCATACCCGAATTTGAGTCTTTTTGACGAAGTCGCCATTTTGACCAGTCGTTACGGGTTTAGTACTTAGGATTTTCGTAAAAGATTCCGTCTTTAATAATAATCTCTCGCTATAATGCTTACATCGCGTTTTAGTAAGATCATTATTTCGTACTGCCATGATTTTGCTTTTAATTTTCTATGTTTTATTTTTGACTAAATGAAATTTTAAAATTTGCTATTTTTGTATTTTTAATTTCCCATAATCCATAATGATTATTTACACGCGTATAGCAAAATAAAGCTCTCCCGTTAAGTATCGACAGCACGACTTGATGTTTATACAGAGATAAGCGCATGGAGAGCGCGATTCCAGACCCTTCTATTTGAATAACCCTGATACAAGTAAATTTAAGTAATTTCCATAGTTCCCAAGAAACTCTTTATTACATTTATGACAAAATTATGAAGCTATAGTTTTGTTCCATGTTATAATAACAACCATATAATATTGAAATTTAAAGCTATCCTTGGCTGAATAAATATGCATATGGTTAAAAGTGTCCTCACAGAATAATGGATATTTTTCTCTTAATAGCACATAGAACATCCGTCGCTGCCTAGTGATATTGGAGTAAGTGTCAGCAATATTGCAGAATATAGATACGAAAAGGAACCTCTCGACGAAACAGGTGGTGAAAAATCTGAATTCACAACTGATGAAGGCGGAGAATGTTCAGAAACATTGAACCCAGAAAGAAAGAACAACTTAAAACATTCTGGGACAGACGAGGGTGTAAAATCTATAACTGCAAATAGTAAAGGTGGTGAAAGCGAGCATCCAGAGGTTGTCGTAGACGAAGCTACTGATCACACGTACGAAGATAAACGCGAGAATAGCGGTACCGAATCAGATTCTCAAGAGGTAAATCATATCCAAAACATTGTAAATAAATCAAACGATGAAAACTATACATCAGAGAGAAATGTGGACGAGGTACATTACGAAAAAGCAGATGGTAAATGTATCGAACAGGAAGGATCAGAAGCTGGAGCGGACGGTATATCTGAAGACAACCATAATGGTCAACCTACAATCCAAGACAACAAACCACATATGGAACAACACATGCCCAGTAAAATAAATGATACCGAAAAAGAAAATGAAAATGCGGATATCAAGAAAACATCTGAGATGGATAGAGATGGTGAAAATTCCAATGTGTCAGAAGGTACGAATAACAAAAGTGAAAATACAGTGATTGAAAAGGACAATCAATCCTCCGTTATACCAGATCGTAGTCGAGGGGAACAAGATGGCAAATCCATAATTGGAAAAGACGTGGCGTCAAAAACCGATGGAACTAACTCAGAAAATAAAGATGATGAACAGACTGACAGTAACCAACAATCAGATGACCATATTTCCAAACCAGAGGACAAAGACAAGGATATAAAGGATGACAATATTGACAGCAACGAACAATCAGATAACAAAACTACCAAACCAGAGGACACAGACAAGGATATAAAGGATGACAATACTGACAGCAACGAACAATCAGATAACAAAACTACCAAACCAGAGGACACAGACAAGGACAAAAAAGATGACAATGTTGACGTTTCTGAAACGACCAAACACGAATTGGTAATTGCATTTTCAAGTACTAAAATATTAAATTTAAATATGAATAAGTCAATGATATTTCACTCGTGATCTATATCTGGTAGGAAGATATTATGTTTCTTAATGGAACTCAATTCCAGAAAAACATAATAATAAAACTTACCTGCTTTCACTTACACTATTTACTTTTCATTCATAGAGCAGCAGTAAGTATCATTCATAGAGCACAGCAGTAATTCAAAGGTAGGTCTTACCGACTTACATTATCACATTCTTTTAGACACCTTGTTTGCGCTTTAGTTATTTATGCTACGATATATATTACATTTTAACTAGATTCCTATTTATTCCTTAGGTCTCAAAAGTCGACTTTAAAATGGATATGTTCACGACTGAACAAAAGAAAACTATCATGGATATGAAGAAAACGTGTGAGGACATGCAAACCCTTGATGTGATCGAGGTAATTATGAATCTTTGATTTTCATCAAATTGTTAACAAAAATTGCATACGTATATTATTACACAAGTCCATATTTATTCAATAAAGCTTTTATATATTAGCACATTTTTAGGAAACTAAATCTCAACATTGAAAGGGCAATTTATCAAGCTGTTTTATAGAATGAGGAATCGTCTTCACATCGTGGTAATCTAAGTCGTTTTATGGAAGTAGGGAATTAAATGTCTTTCTTGAATTCTAATAGGTAATAGAATCGATGTGCAACATGCATTTTATAATAATTACAATAAGTCTGACTTACCGATATTACATACTCTTTTTATAGACTGGAACCAAAATAATTGCCGATGAGATGAACATAAAACCAGAATTAAATGAAGTAATGAAATACATATCAAAATGTATTGAAGTCTGTTGGTCGATGTATCGCCATGTTCCACCTGTACATATCAACTTTCCTACTGATCTAGCTGGTACATGTTTGGATAAGAATGTATACAGACCGTACACAAAGTCTGGAAAAAACATAAAATTTGTAGTTTGGCCTGCAGTATACTTACATGAAGGTGGAGCATTGTTGGGGAAAGGTGTTGCTCAGGGAAGAGATTAATATTTTTCAGATAAACAGTAATGTTAAACACGTAGTCGGACGATTTTTTGTACATATTTCTATGTTTTGTGCACCGGCACAATGGATAATGAGGACTAAACACTTGATTATTGCAATTGTGTAATCATTAGCGTTTTAAATTTTAAAATTTTATTACGTTTATCAAAGTGTATATTATGTGTTGTTTGTGATTATTATCATTCAAAACTAAAGCTTGTCTATGCTGCAATTAAACGATTTCTGTTATATGTGTTTAATATAATTGGTTAAAGTGTAATCATTATTGTGGTTGTATATCTTGAATCTAATATTTTCATTTTTGTTTGTTGTACACTGTCGTTGAAAATGATGTTTTTGCAGATGGACATAGAAATGTCAAAGGACTTCTCTTAAACCTGAGACTGAGTTTTTGTTATGTATTTCTACTTATTAATAGCAAATAAATGCTGCTACGTGAAACGTGTAGCTTGTTGTTCCCTTTTATACCATGCAACCAGGATAGTTTATTCTACGTTACCTGTTGTAAAGTGAGTTCTGTTTTATTCTACCTGGCACATTTTTTCTGTCAGTCTATATGGTATGTTTCTATATTTGGTCTGTGATAGTATATGGTCTGTTTCTATGTTAGGTCTGTAATTCTACGTGGTAGGTTATTTATGGGGTCTGTTAGTACATGTGGTACGTTACTTAGTGTGATCTGTTATTATATGTGGTACGTTACTCTGTGTGGTATCTTATTCTATGTGGTCTGTTATTCTATGTGTTCTGTTTCTGTACATGGTCTGTCATTCTATGTTGCCTGTTACTTTATGTGGTCTATTACACAAGCAGTAATTTAAGTTAGATATACGCCACAAACTGCCAAAACTGTCAGATATAGAATTATCATAGTACATTTTTTTTATATTGGTCATATTAACTAACTGCCTCCAAGCTCTTATCCATCGTGATTCAAGTCAGCGTGGTAGTCAAATTATTTCAGGTTTACTTCAGGTAAGAGGTTGAAAAAAATAAAACCATTACAACGGTTGATGTACCACATTCATACATCCATTTACACCACTGACCTTCCGTAAAATAACCACACAGCTTCGTCACATGTGCATTTTTTCTAGACTTTGATGGGATTCGAAATCACAGCGGTGACGTACTATTGATTACTAGTCAATAACCATAACTGTTAGACCACTATATCAACACTGGATTCAGTTGTTCAATTTAAACCACGCGGTGACATCGTCTAAAATCCCTGCTTCGACTGCTAACAAATTTGATTAACTAAGTTCAAGCGTGACTATGTATATTTCATTTTACATAGGTTACTTCCTCATTTCAAACGAAATGCAAAATAAAGGCACGTTTATATAATGTAGTAAGATTTATTTCTTTTGATATTTAAATTTACGTTGATACGATCATGATCGTAACGTCGATTTACGAGTGAGAAACACTAAAATCCGTCTTATTATTTTCACACGAAAGTCAAAGAAAATAGCCTGAGTCTGTGTAACATTACAACAATGAAATACATATCGTGCCATATTAATGGTATCACATATTCACCATCATCAATACCTTGTCATTTGACTCCCGTTGAAATAATCAAAGCAAAAAAAAAGAAAACTGGTTTTACTATTTTGTTTAGCACTGTAACAGTTATTTACAGGATTCGTATATACCTAATTATATTTTCTTAACACTGTAACATAACTGATACTTTCTTCTCTGTAGATAGCCGCCAGCATCCCAAAACGATTCACTCATATCTGCGATGGAGGACCTATGGCCATAGAAACGATGTCCTCAATGTTCATTCAAAATGCATTGTAATTTTTCAAATCAAACTGAAATAAAGTACCCTCGTATAAACAAAATCATACACTAAATAAATTTAAGTTTATTTTCACATAATCCTGTAAGTCATATGGTCCATGAGCAGACATAGTATAATACAGTGGTGTACCAGAATAAATACAATATATATACATATAAACAAAGCAAACGAAGACTATGAAGCCGATTATGTACATAAAATCGGTATTAAGCAATAATACAATAGTCGATATAAATGCAACCTTTTTACCTGACACATGAGCATAAACATGCGAAAGCGATAACTACAGAAAAATATCAATCAAAAGAAAAAAAATCAAAATTTCTATCTTAATTGTTATAATAATATTATACGACATTGGTTGTTTTTTAGTCAAAAAGTATACAAGAGTTGTTACAAAAGTTCAGTGTGAAAAATAGAAGAAAAACATACAAACAAAAGTAAATCACGTTCAGTATGTTTATCTTCAATTGTATTGTTTGAAATGCATTTCCGTTCGTTTTAGATAGTTAGATAGATTCCATATTTATACAGCGCCCTTTTCATATTGTTTGTACGTTCAAAGGCGCTTTACATATGTTGCAGCCACGAATGCGCAGGTGCATCCCCTACCAGTGCAGATAAATCATGATCTGACCAGAGGGACACACTGAGTGAAAGCCCCCAGATGGGAGAGAAAGAAATTAGATACAGGCATGTCCGGCGCGGGTTGCGCCTAGCTCTTATTTCGAATAGACAGTGTGATTCTTTAATGTACCCAGTGTATAGCACTTATACACAGCTTCCTGGTACCTTTAACCAGTACTTCTACGGTCAGATATAGCGGGAAATACTATGGGTAGAATTTCTGAAATCTCCATGGCCTAGGCCGGGAAAACTTGTGGTTTTGTGGTAAACAGGTATGTCTTGATACATAGGCTATGAGAAAAGACTCTTAATTCATTTTATACCTTACGGTTCTTTGAAACATTTACAATGTTAAACTAATGCACATTTGACCTCTGTAATGTTTCTATGAAATTAGGCTCTACTTGAATTTTATGATCTACTAAATAATTTTTTGTACAAAATGTTCATTTATTTATAATTATTGCTTACCAATATTAAAAAAAAAAGATTTGTCATCACCAACATATTGAAATAACTAAATTCTTAAAAACCAAGAGAGCATAAAATGTATGATACAAGTGAACACCAGTTTATCTTGTTGGGCAACAAACCTAAATCATTCTTCAGAAGAGTATGTATACACCTAATTAACATAGTACTTATTATCATTACCATGAAGTACTTTAACTCAGTATTTAATAATAGTGTACTGTCTTACTGTTCTTCATATAAAACATCATTTATAACATAACCAACGGTGCAGGAGTTTAGTAAACCCATTGATTATTTTGCGTATTAAATGGGTCAGTAATACACTAGTGTAATAAATATGCTAATCAGCCGAATCACTGTATCACTACGCGCTGTCATAAAAAAAATCATGGCGTCCAATGATATTTCCATTAACGATAATGTGCGAATCGACGGCCATTAATCAGAATCAACACAGGCAAATATCCGACATCCTTCATTCAAATGTGAAAGAAAACAGTCCAGCGAATCTAGTTTCGTATCCATGTTCAACTTCTACACAGTCAAACCATAACACGGCACATGTCAATAGCGATTCGAGGTCAACTCTTCAAGTATCCGGTGGCTTTCAGAATATTTTCGGCGCTCCTATACATGGTGGAACATTTCATGTACATGTTTAGCAAACTGAATCCGCATCAAAGCAATATTCAGGCTGCAAACGCGCACGATGCATAGACAGCGACAATGATTAAATTCTCAGTCATATGCAAGAAGCCCGCTACTAAACTTAACACACGCACACACACTGTGACGTCATGAATGTGTTAGTTGTTGATATTTGCACAAACGAATTATATTCAGTTAATTAATTGCTTTAACAATACGTTATGAATTTGATTGAATAATGCCGATAGTATATGTCAGTAAACACAAGTATATTCTTTTGAAATAAACTATTTAAAACTGGTACATTGTACTACTTTTTAAGCTCATGTGTTTCAGAAGCCGTATAACGACTTCGACTCAATATTCTCCTTATATAGAAAATAGGTACTGTCATTCGTTTTCTTACTTTGTAATTATGCAATTTGCAGGTTATGTTATAAATAGGATCTTGAATTCGTGTTCATGCTGTTTGAATTTATTAAACTCGTCATCTAAAAACGATAAAAACTCAGCAGAGCCTCGTTTTTATCGTTTTCAGAGGACTCGTTTAATAAATTCAATACAACATGAACACTCATTCAAGATCCTCTATATATTTACAATACTATAAAAATGTTAAATGTGCATGATGATTTTTTCAAACACGAATGTTAAAAATATGTAAAAATATGTAACATAACAATTCATATGATAGTATGAAGAATAAAAATAAATTACAAAAAAAACATTACATTGTAACATTCATTTCGTAAAATTCATACAAATGTAATTGACGATCATATGTTACTATATCTTTAAAACTACATATACGAATTATTTTGTATTTCTTTATTTGAAGCCCTGAGATAAGTCTGATAAATGTTAAAACTTATGATCAAGACAATGTTTCCAATTGCTGATTATAAAAAACACCTCGTATTTTAATCAAATATCATTTGATCAGTAAAAAAAAAATCTAAATGATTAGCATTTCAAGCTGGGATATACGTGTCTATTATAAATGCATCTTTTATAATTGTAGCTTTTGAAAACTCCAAACTCCTTAAACAATTCAGGCGGCATCAGATGAATGTCTCAACTACCTAAACGTCATCTTTTAGCATGAAAGTATTGAATACTAATTATATACATGTACATGAAATAATATCATGTTGAACCACTCACATGTATGAATTTCAAAAATTACATACTTATCTCTCTGTGATGACAACTTGTTTGAATAGCGTTTTTTTTACCTCCTTCATTTCCTTCTCGTGTCTGGGGATAAAGGTAACTTTTCAACTTGCAATTGAAATTATTGAATCATTATCATTGGACATATTTATATAAGTATGTTTTATCTCAGATTTTTTTCGGGGGGGGGGGGGGTTGTTATCCATACTTGTTATTTGAGTAGAAACTGTGCGGAATGCATTATATACTAAACTTGAAAGAGTTTGATTATATTGATAAAATGGTTACAATCTATGTGCTAGCATAATAAGATATGTTCAGATCTAACCAAAAATTTACTTGCTTTTCTTTCTCAGCTTTTATCATTTTTTTATTATTATTTTTTGTTTTCTCGTGTTGATCTTTTTCTCATTTTAATCTTGAGAATAAATGAAAGTATGTGATGATAGATTCGAAGCCCGACCTCGAGCGCACAAATACGAGAATGTTTTGAAAATTGACTACATGTACAAAAAAGTAGGCGAAAAAACTGGTCGCGACAGACTCAGAAAGTGGGTGAATGTTGAGATAAAAAAACTTATACTAATACACGAAATCGTTTCTTGAACTATTTTTTGGAAAATTATGTAACTATTGTATTGTTGATGATCCCATTCAATCCACGTGATTCTTGAAATTGCCCGCCCCATTCATTTGAAAAAAAAAGATTAATTACGCAAGTAGGTATATTTACTTACTTGTCTTTTTCAGCTTTCATATTTCCAGTATATATCTTTGTGGCTTTGTCATTTTCTCCTTTTTTCTTGTTTTAGCCTTGAAAAGTAGAAAAACGTCCCGTTTAACACTAGAGAAATACATCTTCAATTTAATAAAACTATGGATTAACTACCTCAGGATTGTCCTAGTAAGAAGGAGCATTTCTACACTTCCCACATGAGAACAAGGGGCCTTGATTGCCTTCCTGTGGACAATATATACTAGTAAGGAGAACATTTCCAACGCACTGTCGTCTTCGGGTATATCAAAAGAAAGAGTATCGTGTACGCTCGTCATTCAACTTGAGAATAAACTGACATGATAATACTTTCAATTCATTGGGGTTATTAGTAATTATTTGAATATATACAGTTATTGACGGCGCCGAGAACGGCGGCGTCAGTATTGAATACTGTTAAAAAAATGCACTGGTGTTGCGTAATCGATTTGGGAGAAGCTGGTATTATTAATCATTTTTTACTTTCTTTTTTAATCTTTTTTAAACAATCTGATATGTATTGTATGCATCCATTAAGTGATAAAAAATGTCAAAATATTTAAAATGAAAGTTTTTTACCGTTACTACAAAGCTTTGAAAATGATTTCTGTATATATAATAGCTTCTCCGAAAACGGTGAGGCTACGCTCTTTTTATACGTTCGTTTCTAAACCTTACTACCCCAACTTCGCAAAAGTACCGAAAACGTTTTCGAAGCTTGTTTATGCCTATCTGAAAATCAGTTGTTAAAAGAACAATATGGTAAATTAAAAAATCAACGACAATTGATCTTATTTACTTCGTACAAGCCTATATAATGGAAAAACTGTAGTTACCATGACCAAACTATGCAAACTATAAGTCTTGCCTTATGAAAACCATAATTTTGTATTACGTTTATATACAACGCATTGGCGTTTTAACGGATTGCGAATAAAAACGCAATGGAGATAAAACATACTGACGGTTTAAATCGTAATTGATATAATTCTTTGAGCAGTTATTATTGAATTTTGTTTCGTGAATTCAGTTTCTTTCTAGCTGCGTAAAACAGTAGAAATGTTCGTTGTTTTTTATCTCCATTTTCTTTTTTTTGTTTTGTCTCCGTTTCGCGAAAAACTCGCTCCGCCAGCATTTTCAAGCCAGATACTATCAATCGCCCAATGAATTTGTTACAATTAACCACGTGTTAAAGCGCGTCACTTTCCGCCATATTGGTTGACTGAACACGAAAGACAACAACGATAACTGTCAACAAACATGGTAAGAAGTATTTAACAGTAGGTAGTTTCCATCAAGGTTGTCTAAATTTGCACCGTATAATGGAATGCAGTGTACTGCAATGTCACTATAGTCGCTCTTTCGGCATTTTTTCAATGCCAGCCTTGCAGTATTTTTAACTTCATAAGTCTTGATATTGACTGTATGTTGAATGAAGGAAATCGCTTGTATGGAAGTATAGTTCAGTCCATCGGTGAACTTAGATACCTTGGACATAATGATTTGCCGAATGTTGCTACATTTAGGGGTCAGTTATATGATGTACAGTACACCTCAGCAGGGTTCTCAATAACTGCAGGCCAATTTAGCCGCTTAGAAACTTACCTCACGTTAGATTTTATCAGGAAAATTGAACACCCAGGCATATTGTCATGTAGGAAGTTTTAATCTAGATGTCAATAAGACGTCAGTGACTTATTGCCTCATCAATAATTGGAGATTTAAGTTAGAAATGTGTTTGGGCCGGTTAGGAATCTCAAAAGTGTATAAAATATTGATAGAAAATGCCCGGACCCCTAAGCAGGTCTGTTTATTAGTCTAGCTTTTGGGCCTGTTGGCCCCAAACTTATTGAGAACTGTGCTTCAGATATGTATTACGGCTATATAATATCAACAGACCTGTCGAATTACGTTAGGGCCAATTGCCATCTTTCGACGCAATTTCTCAAGCATGCCTACTCTCGCCTTACCAAATCTTGACTGTTGATGGTTTGACAATCGCTTTGTATATCGATCCTCAAACTAATCATTTCCTTTTATTTCAATATTTGATTCCCACGAAAGAAATAGACATGGGTTATGCAGTGATGATGGTACTGCTGTGCTGATATCTTATGACACATTAGAATTTAGATGAGTTATTTGATTTTCTTTTTGTTCATTATACAGATCATTCTTATGAATTGACTCCAGGTTATTGGTCAAATATTTTCGAGCAGGGTAATACTCAAAGAACTGCCTTTTCTTATTCATAGTCATTGTTTTATGATGTACATGAAGTACATAGCCAATTATTGAATGATTATGAGTATGTTGCATGTCCGCTTCAGTCAAGTGAACGCTTCTCTTTTGAAATTTGAATTGTCAGTTCCTAATAACATACAGTCCTTTGATCAGGTTAATATGCAAACTGCAACACCTGCATTTTTTGCCCGATCTTTGTTTCCAAACACAGAAATTACTGTCTAATTTGAGCTTAACACTTGCAACAATATTAAGATGTCAGCAGTTGATCAGCGTTTCAGTAATCAGTTAATATTAAAAAAGTATGTGTTAAGATGAAAAGGTAGATGAAAAAAATCATACTCATTTAAATTGAATATATATACAGTTACAACTCACCTTAAGACCTCTCAATAATGTGACTCACTTAAAATTACAGTCTGCAAAATAAGCACTTGACTAGTTGTCCCAGACAAGTAATTATTGATTTGGATTATTAACTTTAATCAATAATTATGTTTATAGTATAAAGGAAAACTATTCACTTTTGGTGATTTGGACAAGTAATTCCAACTGTAAGTAACTTGAGAACTATTTAATTTCCTATCCTTTAAACATCATAGACTATATCTTACAGAGCTTAAATTTATAATACTAATATTTTCAGTTCATTTCCAATGATGCTGTACCTGTGTCAATAGAAGATGAGGACGTTGACAACATTTTAAAAAAATGGTGATTTGCTGTGCAAATGAAAGACGAGGAGTTGGTGTATTCAATTAATTCACTGTATGAAGTTGCTTCATATACTGCTTGTAGTACAAAAGGTGTGGAATTTTTTGTCTATAGGCATACTACTTTTTGGATTAGACTTTATTTTCACTGTTTATTAGTTGTGGGTTTCATACAAACCCTGAAAAGTGCTTGAATTTCTATATTTCAGATTTGAATGCAAACTGGCTTACATTAAATTTATAATAGTCCAAAAAACTGTTTAAATTTGGAAATGTTATGCTTCATAAGTGGTCGAGTTCATGAATAGAATCAATAATTGTTAAAATGTCATGTATACGGATGTCTGTGTGGGAAACATATGTTTTGGTCATAAACCACATAATAGTTCTGACTGATTTTCATATGTTGTCAAAGGGAAAGACATTGTGTATAGAATACACAGTCATGTGTTGTTTTGTGTTCCCGTTTATATATAAATAAGTGTTTTATTTATACATTTACAGCTTGTCGCAAGAAGAAGTTAGTGGAAGGTGTATGTCCAACTTGCGAAGGAACAAAAGGATCAAGAACTTACAGATGCAAGTTGTCAGTCATTAGAGACAATTTCTCAAAGGATGTTACCTTAAGATGATTTAGTTAAATTATTTGGAAAGTTACCACAAGAAGAAGATGATGATCTATTGTTCAGCATGGTGGAGTCGTTGCCAGTAAATTTTACAGCAAAATTTTCTGGGACAAACTTCTATAATATTGTGAAAAAATCAATCAATAAATTTTATATATACTCTTCAGAACATGCAAATTTACCATGCAGATATTTTTCTAATTTAACATATTTACATTTTAGATGTTTGTTGCTTTAAAGGTATAATTACATTTTGGAAAGAAGCCTAAAACCAGAAATTAGCATTTTAGACAATAGTATGACTAAAGAATATATAGATTTTTGTGTGTTAACAGTACAATTTTTGCCTGTTAGAAAAAATTGTTTTGGACAGTGCATGCAATTTTTAGTTATTTTTGAGTAAAAAAATACTCATGATTGTTTTTTTAAATGAAAATTAATTTTACCAAGAAATCAGGTAATACAACATGATGTTTTTTTTATATATGTTTGTTATAACCTCCGCCGGTTTGTTTTTGCCGCGCCGGTCTTTGGCAAATACAGCCCCCACTTTTACGCGCTTTTGAGAAACAAAAACATTATTAAATTGTAGCATTTAGTTACTTATTAAAAAATTGTAAGTCCCATGTTTCTATCTTTACTAGTTTTCTTGAAAAATGCAAAGAAAAACTGTCTTTGCCATGGCAAACGGCGTTTTGCCATGGCAAATCGGTATTTTGCCATGGCAAAATGCCTTGCCATGGCCGCCATGGCCTTGCCATGGCAAATAAATCAACACTTTTGCCATGGCAAAATTGCCATGGCAAATTCTTTTTTAATATCTAAAGAAACACTATGTAAGGGTGAGTAGGTATCATAAATAACACAATTATTATGGTTTTGATCAATAAATATGAAATTTTAATTTTTAATTTTTGCCATGGCAAAAGTTTGCCATGGCAAAATTTCCATGGCAAAATATTGCCATGGCAAAATTTCCATGGCAAAATATTACCATGGCAAAATTTCCATGGCAAAAAAATGCCATGGCAAATTAGTCATTTAGTAAAATTAACATTGCGAACATTAATTTCTGTACGAGATACAAAGTCAGCTGTGAGTTGGCTTAGACCAGGGCTCGCATTTATGAGGCATCATATTTTTTTCTTACAATAAAAATCTTATCATAAGATGATTGATATTTAAGCATGCACTTATTTTATCAAAGAAAATTAATAATTTAAAAAAAATGTTTTTAAGATATGTTGTTGCTACAGAATTTCCGGTTTTTCATTTCTCTTAAATTCTTAAAAATAAAAAGGAAGTGTTTTCTATGACGTTCGCGTCCATGCATGTGTTTGCATTTAAGAAATAAATCAATAATTCGGCGTAATACCATTTTATATTCCCCTCACCGTCATGATGTCACTGATAATGATAGCATTGTAATACCAACAATGAGTCCTATTAGTAATTATCATATAATTATGCAGAAGGGGCGGATCCAGGTTTTCAAACTAGGGGGCGTAATATTATGAAACTGAATAATTGAATGCCATTTCATTAAATGAATTAATTAATTGATGGTATTTTATGTCTATATATGATCGAGAACTTTGACGGGGCCGCCATGCACGCTACCTTTCCCCTTCCCCGTCTTATCTTATCATCAGATTATTGATATTTATGCATGCACTTATTTTATCACAGAAAATTAATAATTTTAATTCAAAAAAATGTTTTTAAGGTATGTTGTTGCTACAGAATTCCCGGATTTTTATTTCTCTTAAAGTCTTAAAAATAAAAAGGAAGTGTTTTCTATGACGTTCGCGTCCATGCATGTGTTTGAATTTAAGAAATAAATCAATAATTCTGCGTAATAACATTTTATATTCCCCTTACCATGCTATTTATGTGTTAAAATTTGCAAATTTGCCATGATGTCACTGATAATGATAGCATTGTAATACCAACAATGAGTCCTGTTAGTAATTATCTTATATGCAGAAGGGGCGGATCCAGGTTTTCAAACTAGGGGGCGTAATATTTATGAACTGAATAAGTGAATGCTATTTCATTGAATGAATTAATTAATGGTATTTTATGTCTATATATGATCAAGAACTTTGAGGGGGCGCCCGCCATGCACGCTACCTTCCCCCGTCTCACAATAAAAAATCGTATCATCAGATTATTGATATTTATGCATGCACTTATTTTATCACAGAAAATTAATAATTTTAATTCAAAAAAATGTTTTTAAGATATGTTGTTGCTACAGAATTCCCGGATTTTCATTTCGCTTAAATTCTTAAAAATAAAAAGGAAGTGTTTTCTATGACGTTCGCGTCCATGCATGTGTTTGCATTTAAGAAATAAATCAATAATTCGGCGTAATACCATTTTATATTCCCCTCACCATGCAATGTATGTGTTAAAATTTGCAAATTTGCCATGATGTCACTGATAATGATAGCATTGTAATACCAACAATGAGTCCTGTTTGTGATTATCATATATGCAGAAGGGGCGGATCCAGGTTTTCAAACTAGGGGGTGTAATATTTATGAACTGAATAATTGAATGCTATTTCATTGAATTAGTTAATTAATGGTATTTATGTCTAGGTATGGTCGAGAACTCTGAGGGGGCGCACGCTATCTTCCCCCGTCCCTTGAACCGCTAGTGCACAGTGTTATATTATCGTTTTGTAAGCTATGTCACATGTTTCGAATATAATCCTTCAGGGAAGTTCTATCTGACTGATAGCCTGGACAATTCCAAATTTAAGGATTTCTCCAACTAGTTATTTTAAATATCCAACCAGTAAGTGATTTGTTTGTTCATTATTCTAACCAACAATACTCCTTTTCCTCGGAATACAGCATTTAACCCCACATGAACAGAGACAACATCAAAATGTCAAATGATCTGGGCAAGTACACAGTCTTTTCGCTAACCCAGTTACAGCCGGAACCTTAGATAATGTCTATTTAAGCTAGTAAACTTTAACACAATTGTCTATTCCGGCTAATTGTAAATTGTCTATTGTAAATTTTCAATAATCCATTAACAGCTGCTTTAATGAAATCAGTCCAAACACTGTGTACATGAATGACAGGCCAACAAACCCACAGGCATTGGCGAATAGCTTATTGCTTCAATTCATACATGCATATTTTCTTGTCATGTCTTTATATTTAAAAAAAATTATCAGGAATAAAAAATTAATTAACTTTATCCTGCATCAGACAATTTGGAATTTTTATTAGGGAAAAGCAACTGCTACTCAGAATACAGCTTCTAATTTTAGAACAGGAGATACACTTGAATTGAATAGAGTTTCCCAGGGAGCTGTATACAGAAGCTTTTTGCAGATACAGCTCTCCAGGGAGCTATATTTGAAAGGATCCCTGTAGGGGGTGTCAGTTATCGGATCTAATGATGTCCAATATAGAATCTAGTTCCCTCTGCAGCAGTACTTTTTACAACTTATGCAGAAAGTAATTTTGTTTCTGCCCTAGCTGTTGCCAGTGATTTGGTAAATATGAGACTCTTTAAACATATATAAGTGGTACTAGATAACAGTGAAGCTAAATTTAGAATGTGAATTTAGAGTGTATATAACGGATATGTTAAGATACACCGTTATTTGGATAACATCGGTAAATGGGGTACTGACTATATAAGATCCCTCTTTAATGAACTTAAAATAAGTTAATATTTAAGTTACAAATAAAGTTAACTTACCTGAGACCAAATAACACAATTATAACAAGACTTTTAAAAGGATAAATGACATTCTACAGAGCTATTTTCCTTCTATAACAGGCGTCTTCCCCTAAGGATAATCCTTTAAAATCATGCAGTTTTCCCCTAAAATTTAGTTTACATCCAAGTTTTTTCTTCCCCTTTTGCAAAACAAATATGAGTTATTCTTTCCCAAATTTGAAGAAAATGTCACTTTTCCTACCTGTGAAAAAAAGCCCTGCACTACAATATTGTAACACACTGAGTGCATTACAGATTAAAGACATTGAACAGCTACTATATAAGTGCCCCCCCCCCCCCCAATCCACATGAGGTCTAATTTCTTAATTGTTTTATTGCCCCTAATGGGATTAATCCTGTCTTTTCACAGTCAGCTAAGTGTCTGTAGACTTGACACCTAGTCATAGAGGGTCATAAATTTTATTGATTTTTAAGGATAATTAGTTTATGGATAACTTCCTGTTGTTTTTGTAAGCATTTTATGTGATTAATTAATGGTGTCCTTTAATTACCAGATTATGTAAGAATAGTTAATGCATGAAAAATGCAACTGAATGCTTCTGCTATTTCTAAATCAAATCATTCTATTTACACATGAAATTATTTTTTACAAGATAAATATTATAATATTAAAAATAACTTGAAAGAAACTATGTTTATACAGGTACTGCTTGAGAAATTATATTGGTTAGAAATATTTAACAGGTATAAAGGGGTTAGGATACGTTTGTATTAAATTCACAAAATGGACGTTTAATTTATCAAAATCATCCAGACCTAACTAATTGGTGTGAGATACATGTATATTTGCTAACGTGTTTGAAGCGTTGAGCATTTATTTGAGTAATTAATGTCTTTAATCATATTAAATTTCTTAATATTTTGCATTTAATATAAACATACTTAAATAAAGAATATATATATACTTTAAAAAAAAAGAAAATTATATCTATATTTTCAATTAAACATTGAATCAATTTAAGTATCTATACAGTAGCTATAATTTTTATTAGCCATAAATTTAAATGACTGATTATGTAATTTGAAGCTAGTCTATCAATGACCCTGTCAGTTTTATTGGACTGCCCACTGTGGAATATACAGGACTGCTGGGTCTTAGTCACATGCCTACGTCCCCGTGAGGGGTTTGACATTAAAGGAAGATAGATTCCTGGTTCAAGGTCTTTAATGTAAAATTCACTTACAAGTCTACTCCTGTTTAGTATTTAGAAGTCATGTAGAATTATTCTGACAGTTCCACACGAATCTTACCGTTGAACCCTTTTAAATTTACAGCCCAACGGATTGACTACGTGTGTCACGCCAGAGATTATCATTATTTTACTTCATTCTTAAAAATCCCATCCTTATGTCCTCAGTTTGCGAGTTGAATACTGTTCGACAATGCATATTATTGATGTGGTCAATATCTCTAGTTTGTCGTTTTTATGCCTGTCAAAACTATCTTTTTCAGAACTGATTTCGTCCGGTAATCCCTTTAATGGTGTGCACTGTCAACAGAAATTCACATTATTCCTCAACTTAATATTTACATTAGTAAACGGCAGCCATCTTGCGTGCACTATGCGACAGTTATTACGCGGCCGCCATTCTAAAATACACGGCCAGCGCTTTTTTAAGTAAAAATATTGTTGAGTAATTCAAACATTTTTAGAAGAAGAAAAGGTCAATATGAGGGTATCGTTATATATTTTATCGATACAATTCATGTTTTAATTAGAGATAATGAATACATTAAACTTACATCAATTCAAATTTCTCAGTAAGAACACGTGCTGTCACAAAAATTATACGAAGACGGCCTCACTATTTAAAGGATACATAAGATCGACACAGAGCCTTAATGTACATTTAAACACTGCTTTAAATTGCAGTTTAAATCAGTCAGTGATTCATATTATTTTACCATTGTCACACATTTCGGACACACACCACACACCTCCAATTCATTGACGCAGCGTCAATAAAAAGGGTTATAATATATTTGACATTTTCCTTTTGAAAATAGATGACAGATTTTGTATTCCGGAATAAAAATTAATAACTCTGATAACAACAGCACAAATTTAAGTATTAATAGCCTAATATTAGTATCGTGCTATTCCTGTCGCTCTTATTTCTGTTGTCTCGAAAAAAAACATGATAACTGTTTTTAATTTAGAAAAAAAATCTAACGTTACTTAACATGATAGATCATTGTTTGTAGTAAATAAAAAAAATCAGCATGATTCAGTCATTATTGTAAGTACACATAGGCCGAAGTGTACCTATAAAAGTGCGTACTCTCTATATATATATCCATAAACGAAACGCATGTTCATAAAATGTATGGGTTATATAATCTGTCATCAACTGAAATTGTACAGATTCCGAAAATCGGTGTATTTCACATCAGCATGGGGATTTATTGAACAGCTCCTGTGCAAGCGACTAAAAACCACAGGAGGTCTTATCTCTCGTTTTATCGCCCACTGTGTCTGATCACGGTCAGTTTGGAATTTAGTGAAGAATAGGGTCATACATTTTACTGATGTATGGTGATGAGACATAGATAACAGAGATAAGCTGTTTCAGCTATCGCCTGTATAAATGCGTGTGTGGCTATTACTTTTCCCAAAATTGCTGATTTAACATGCGTAAATTTTTTATTTTCTGAAAGCTTATTATGTAAATAAACATTTGCTGCTGAGTTTTACAATCACTAATTTTGACTAATAGCTTTATTACACTAGCTCCTGCTGCCATTCAATATATATATATATTTATTTACTCGTACCATTTTTTTCAGGACGATTACTTTTCTAGTGGGTATAGCAAAGATTTACTGAGAAAATATATATCTAGCAGATGTCTCATGTTTAAAACTTTCAGAAAACGGTATACAACAAATTTGACAAATCCTTTAATTACTTTTTATGTTTCAATAAAAGGTTATAAATTAGATCATAATCGAAATAATTGCTAATATTAAGTATTTTGTTCGAAAATTAAAGGCGAGTTACAGGCCAGGTGTAAATATTTCTTACAAGTTTAGTCAATAGTATTGTCAAACATCATGTTTAATTTCATTAATCATTGTTAATAAGACTTTTTTCAAGCAAATGATAAGCGAAATTCACAATCGGGCGAAACCCGTCTCCGTGGTAGCTGACTTCAAATCATTGTAACTTCTCATTGATAGAGGGTCGTGGTTTCGAGTCCCGCTCCCGACCATGACTCTTTATGTGAGAAAGTAGGCAGTTGCTTACGGAGAATGGGAGTCTAGTACTGGTTCTTCCCAGGAGCGATGCTTAGGTGAACTGTCCGCTTCATATGACTCTGACTGTTAAAAAGGTAAAACTCGATTTGTATGATGAGCCTCTTAAATTTCTTCCGCAGACATGCGTGCCCTGTTTAATGTGTTCATTATTGCTTACAGAAAACCGTACCGATTAAACAATATGCTGGTTATGTTGTCATTGAATGCACGGGATTCACGAGCAATATGATTAGTGAAGTATACATTTCACATTGAGAAATTTCAGCTTACGAACTTCCTGTCAGTAAACGGTACTCCAAACTACATTTTACAAACGTCCTTATGTTGATTATGTGTCGCGCGTACCAGGTTTTCGGTTATTACTAGTATAACTGTTTCCATTTATTTGACGAGTTCTTCCTTATAAAATCTGCTCTAGATTGTAGATTCAACTTGAAAACACCTTTACTTAATTCAATGTTTCTGAGGCAGACTTGAATGCTTTGATGATAAGCAAAGATTCAAAGAGCATAAAAAGCTGTTCCGTGATACATTTATAAAATTAAGTGTCATTATGTACGGTCGCTAATTGTAACTTCACCTTTTTCTTGACCCACGTCTCACTTTGATTAATATTAACAGTTCAATAAACTAAGCAGTCTATACTTCGGCATTGTTGTTGTAATAATAATTGCAGAAATTGTACAGTTTATGCACCCGTTCTATAGTCACATATATTATTTGTGATTATTGGATTTTATTCCGTAATATGGAAGTGCATATTTAGATCAATTCAATTATTTGAAATACAAGCTAGACTTGTGACCCGGTGCATGTGCATGCCACACTATATACGCACACATACTGGAATATATATAAGAGGAATCATAACTTGCTAAATTTAATACTGATTTCAGTTGAGATATAATAGATCTCGTCTCTGACGCATGGCTGACTTCATGTTATGAATAAGGTAAAGAAGCCGGGTAACAATCGATAGACTGCGTGAAAATCTTAAACTGGTTCCCGTTGACTTGTTTGTTCCTTCGGTGCACTGCAACATTGAGCGGGAACCAGTTAATGTAAACCGTTAAATCGATCAGACACCCGATTAGACCATATATCCAGCAGACGGAACGTCTTTAATGATTTGGCCATTTCTTTTGCATAAATAATCTCATTAGAACCTTTCTAAAATGAATATGAAGGTGTTTTTTTTTAATGAAAGAACACGTATTTTGTATTTAGTTGGAAAAGATTATATTGTAGAACACATTATTTTTTGTTGTATTCATAAAGCTTTGAAAATGTAAAAAATGTAAAAAACTTTATGTTAATTATTATCATTATTCATTATTGTTTCTGTCTTGAATACAAAATGTATTTATACAAATTTACGTATCATTGATCTGTCGATTAACAGGTGTAATATTCAATTAGAATTTAGAAGGTTTTGTATTAGATTTTACATAAAATTATCTTCGAGTATTCGTGCTGTAAAACACTAATAACACCCGAATCGATAAAAATACTCGTTTAATCGTGTTTTATTTTCGTTTTAAAATGTGACAAGTTAGTAAAATAACATTTGTTTCATAAATTCATTAGTCTTTTACTTGCCCGCTACTCAAGCAATTCCTCTGATACTTATATTTTACTATCGATAAAGATATATGTATATTATATACAAGCTAGTAAAATGCAAATCTGCAGTATATACATTCACCACCCGTGGTGTTTATTGACTATCGATCTATGTACGAATATATATTAGCGACGCGGCAATTGACCCTTCCTTGGATATTTCATTGACAGGCCAGTTGACCAATCAGATAACGGCATTTCCACTGACCTTCTGAAACCGACAGTATCATGTGTGAGATCAAACCGTTCAGTTGTTAAAAGATAAGAAAAAAAAACTAATCGTAACCAATAACATAAAAGTTCTCACTTATAATTTTCTGGTACTGCAACAATCAATCAAATACAATGTGTCAGACCCATACATAATTTTCCTATTTTATATACAAAAAGCCGAGCGTCAATATTCCTCGAAATAGCACCGAGATTACGTAACATTACACATTCTTTGACACGTATAGGAACATGATTTTATTTAGTAACTTATACAAAACATAGTATCTCGTTACAAACATAAATACAATAAAGTTTGGATCATGTGACATCGTGAAAATTCAAAGAGTAGAAGATACACAGCTAATTAATGAAAACTAATAGTTCAAAAATTAAAGAGGTTGAGCTGTGCTTAAAATAACGTGAATCAAGAAGCACGATTTAGATTTGTTAACTGCAAGTTACTTATGAAAAAAAAACTAACAAAAATGCATCATATAGATTAGAATTTGGGTAATGATTTTTACCAAAAACAATGGTTACATCATGTCCACCTAGAAATATTAAGTATCGACAACGACTGACTGTTTACGTAAAGAAATGCATGATATGTGAATTTTGCTAGATCAATTATGTCTAATTTTTCAGTAGATAGCATGAGTTGAGTGAATTTGAAGACACTTGGGCAAACATAATATTATGGTTTTAAAAAGTGCTTACGAATATTTATATAATTTTATAGCAAAGTGGTAATCATCTTCGATGTCATTTGAACTACATATCAGACATATGATAAATGCTAGAGCATTGAATTATGTGAATTCATCCTGCTTATGTTGTAAGGCGAATATTCATTGATTGTGATTTATTATATTATTGTATATTAACAGTAATATGTTTGGAGGAAATAAAGATATATATATAAAATGTTAAAAAATATATCCGAGTCAAGCAAATTAATAATGAAAAATAACTAACATTCCATAGGTATTATTATATATTTCAAATACCGACCGGTTTCGTCACTGACTCATCAGGGCATTAAACACCCTGAGTCAGTGACGAAACCGGTCGGCATTTGAAATCTATAATAATACCTATGGAATGTTAGTTATTTTTCATTATATATATATATTATATACTTGTCGAAATACTATTATACCAAGAATGAAAAAATACATCTATAGCACGTTGTTTAAAAACACAATATAGGGGTAGATTCTAATCTAAGTGTCAATTCCGTAATTTCTGGCAACAAATACCTTACTATATATATTTAATATTGGATGCAAACTGTAATTATCGCAATTATTCTAATGCTAAATGTTATCAAATATAGTTTAATCGGACACGCGGTAGGTAGTATACATAATAAATTGGTAATTACCAAGTTGTACACAGCTAATATTACAGATGATCATACAAATAAATAAATAAGTATTCGTTGCGAAACAAACATACTGTTTATAGCTTACTTAACACCTATATATACAAAATGTATATATTAAAAAGTATATCATTAGAAAATTGAAATAAAACTATAGATACTGCAGAATCGGGACAGATTTCTACAGTTAATACATGCACAATCATACAACAAGTTTGCGGTAAAAATCTCATAATTTTTAGTAATAAAAACTAATTTAATTATTGGCTAGATTTTTTGACGTTATGCACGGTATCAATACTTTAAATAATTGAGTAAAAAGTAGCACTTAGTAAAAAACACGTCTAGATATACCTAACATAGCAGCACAAGGCTTATAAATTTGCGACAGTCATGAACAGCAGTACTGGGTAGCTATATATGTAGCTCCTAGATGTAAGTGACTCCAAAAGCTGCGGGAGGTCGTAGTAGGGCTACGGGAGGTCGAATCTCTGAATGGTTTATTTGACTTTTCTGTCTTATCATGTGTGCATGTTAGATGTTGCAGTAGAAATCCATTGATTGGTACTGATGATAACTTTATGACTAATTAACATCCTGCTGATTTATATGCCAACTGATATTATAAGCAGAAGCTATATACGACCCGGTCTGCTTTATTACCCAGTACTGCACTGTCCAGACTGCCTGGTCAATAAATCATATACCTCGCATTTGGACTGGTTAAATCCAGGAACATTGAAAAAATCAGTAGGCCTAGGTAATTAATGCATCTAAATATTCGTTAACGTAGGATTAAAGTAAACCTGACAGTTCTTGTCGGGTGTTTGTACACGTATCTTTCTGTTCATTGAAATACTTAGGATGCAAAACCTTCGCTCGTTTCCTAGCGACGTAAGGCACGTGATACCCAAAATGGCTTCTGGAACTGTCACTGTTTAGAGGTCTACATATTAACAGTAATTTTAAGCTAAACAAACATAATCAAGTGTGCAACCTTCCGTGTAAAGATCAATGAATAATAGAGGAATATTCATACAGCAAGGATAATTAATAAAGCTAACGGATTAGGCCGTGAAAGTGCTAGGAACTTGAGAGAATAAAAACTTACTGTTACAGACTTGGATTAATGAATGGCGAGCACACAAGCTTATCGTGTATGATTGGTCAGTATACTAATCGGTCAACATATGCTTTATGATTTTGTGCTTCGCTCAATGCTGCAAACGATTAGAATTAATTACTATAGACATATGCAGAATAATAAAGCAAGGGTCTCCCCTGCTATCAGGTGATTACAATTTATTTTATATTTGCACCTTCTCTCAGCATAATTTAAAATTGATTGGAGAATTTTTAGATAGGCTTTGTTATTTGAATGTGTCCAGGAGGGCCTATCTGATAACTATTTAGTCTGAACTTATTTTTGGCAATAAGACACTTCCTCAATTTGGCCTGTCTGCCGCAGTACAACAAAGAACAAAGCAGTCCTAAGAATAACCTATGCTGAACTGCTCAATCTGAGCCAGGCCTTATCTCAGCAGTTAATTAGTATGTCCAGTTACAGAGCAATAAAATGGCCATTAACTATTTAGCACCTTCTGACCAGAGCAGATGTTCAACATGTTTACAAATATTTAGCTAACGAAAGTTTTTGAGGTATGGTTTGGATTTTTATTTTGAAGATCGTAAATTGTTAAATTTTAATTCATATCTATTTTAATTCCTTTAGTTTTGATATTGCATATTTTGACAAAAGGTGAAATTGGCCTTTATTTGTATAAGAAACGTTTCAAACTGTTTTTAAACCATTTAGTATGTATAAATGTATAACCCTTTTTAGCTCCTATGGCAACATGGCACAGAGTACCAGAGCTGCTAGGATCTGGCTGTGTCTGTCACCCGTTGTCAACAATTCATTTAAAAACATCTCCTAATAAACACTAGGCCTATTTCAACAAAACTTCACAGGATGTTTCTAGCATGAAGCTCTACCAAAGTTTTTCAAAGAATTAAATTCTATGCAGAATTCTGGTTACCAAAAACAAGAGGGCCATGATGGCCCTATAAATGCTCACCAGGAGAAAAGGTCATTTGGAGATTAACATTGTTGAAGTTTTCTATACGAGTCTAAGTAAGATCAAGTGACCCATCTGGGCCGTTTTTTATCCCATGGCCATTATATGAACAGATTTTAAAGAGGTCCATTAGACAAAGCTAGATACCAAATATCTTAGCTCTAGGACTTGTGGTTTCGGAGAAGAAGATTTTTTAAAATGTTCCTATATAAAATAGAATAAACCCCAGGGCAGGGCTTATTTTGACCCCGGGGCCATAATTTGAACAAACTTGGTCTACCAAGTCCACTACACAATGCCACATACAAAATATCTAAGCTCTAGGCCTTGTGGTTTCGGAGCAGAAGATTTTTTAAATTTTCCTATATAAGTCTATATAAATCAAGTGACCCCCGGGGCGGGGCCAATTTTGAGCCTAGGGCAATAATTTGAACAAACTTGGTAGAGGCCCACTAGACAATTATACATACCAAATATCTTAGCTCTAGGCCTTGTGGTTTCGGAGAAGAAGATTTTTTAAATTTTCTTATATAAGTCTATATAAATCAAGTGACCCCCGGGGCGGGGCCAATTTTGAGTCTAGGGCAATAATTTGAACAAACTTGGTAGAGGTCCACTAGACAATGCTACATACCAAATATCTTAGCTCTAGGCCTTGTGGTTTCGGAGAAGAAGATTTTTTAAATTTTCCTATATAAGTCTATATAAATCAAGTGACCCCCGGGGCGGGGCCAATTTTGAGTCTAGGGCAATAATTTGAACAAACTTGGTAGAGGTCCACTAGACAATGCTACATACCAAATATCTTAGCTCTAGGCCTTGTGGTTTCGGAGAAGAAGATTTTTTTAATTTCCTATATAAGTCTATGTAAAATCAAGTTACCCCTGGGGCGGAGCCAATTTTGACCCTAGGGGAATAATTTGAACAATCTTTGTAGAGTTCCATTAGACAATGCTACATACCAAATATCTCAGCTCTAGGCCCTGTGGTTTCAGACAAGAAGAGTTTTTAAGTTTTTTCAATTTATTGCCATAGCAACCAGAATTTTTAATGAAATTTAATTTTTTGAACAACTTTGAAAGGGGACCACCCAAGGATCATTCCAGCCAAGTTTGGTTGCAATTGGCATAGCGGTGTAGGAGGAGATGTTGTTTTAAGTAAACATGGACGCCACGTATTCGTAACGACGCACGACGCACGATGGACGCAGGGCGATCACAAAAGCTCACCCTGAGCACATTCGTGCTCTGGTGAGCTAAAAACAGAGAACCTACAGCTTAAATATTTGAAATGTAGCATTGCCTTGTGGACTTCTATCACGATTGCTCAAACCGTGACCCCCTGTTTCTAACTGACCCAAGACTGAGGGTCACTTGATTTTACTTAAGAACATCTTCAAAAGAAATCTAAAAGTCAACCAGAAGCCGAAAAAAACATCAATTTTTAATTATGATTGTATTATGTTTGATGGTACTTACGTTGATACTGAATTTACTTAAAAATTGTTCCTTGTAAAATGATGAAATAAATATGAGACTGCTATACTAGCATTATTAAAATCCTGAGAGCATCTAAAAGTAAATGATCAATTAAAATCGGTATACTTGTCAGATAATATTCAAACTTTGTTGCATTTTTTTTTTAAATTGAGATAAAGCCTGACTTTCTACCTGGTTCAGTTCCTGATTATGGCAATATAGGAAAAATACTGTGCTAAAAAATCATGTTTTAGAGCTTATTTTAATTAATGTAATATTTTGATCAGCTGAATGATACTATTTTTTTCAGTAAAACATAATATGTTGTCGTATTACCAACATGTCTCCAGTAATACTGAATACCCACTTGTATTGTAACAAAAAAACTAACATTCAAAGTGCCACTGTGATTTTAATCAGTGATACCCTTTTCTGCTTTAGTTGCAATAATATTGTTGAGTAATAATATGACATAATTATTAAACTGCTTATTTTGTTTTTTTTCATTCATCAATATTCATGCTACACAATTACAAGATGAAAACATATTTACTCAGTCGAAGTACTTGATCAACATTTCACATCTGAGACTGGACACAAGGTGATAAATTACCCCTCACAGAGCTCTGGTCAGAAAGTTGGTTTATAACAGTATTTTATGGCCCTTCAATTAGCAACAGGTCATTACAGCGATTACCAGGAAAAGGCTGAAATACCTGGGAACATGAGGTTATTCCCTGGACTGAAAGTATCTTTGTGCACTCAAAATCCTCAGTTAAAAGCTGTTGGGCATGATAACTTACTTAATTTTACATTGTAGCAGTCTGGTATATTAATTATCGAACAACTGGGATATTTACCAGCCCGAATAGCTCAGTAGACTGTAGAGCATCTGACTTGCAAGCAGGGGGTCACAGTTTTGAGCCCCACACTGGGTGCTTTATCATAGAACTAGGGTGAAGTAAAGGCTGGGTTAGTTGAGTCTGTTGTTGTCGCAGTGAGTTACTTAGAATAAAAAGGAAGGAGGATTGTAGCATCAATTTTTTGTCGTATATTATATTCATATTATATTCATATAATATTCAAGATATTCACCAGCCCGATGAGCTCAGTTGGTAGGGCATCCGACTTGCAAGCAGATGCATTTCAGTTTACAACTGTTGTATAAATATAGGTGAAGATGTAGTTATTATACATGTATATCTATAAGTTATCATATTTCATCTATGCCTAAGTACACCATTATGTTTTGCTATTAAAAAGTAACCAACAAATAAACTTATGCTATTCAAAAGTTTATCTACATGCATGAATACTGCTGAATATTTTGTATTGAATATTGAGAAATTTCATTATGTTAATGTTCTATTCTGAGTGAGTATTCATAGATAATTTGTACATGTGTATGAATATTCCGGGGAATCCCACTATGTCTAAATGCACCTGAATGTTGCTAAAAAAGTTACAAACAATAAACCTTTTGCTGTCTTATTTAAATGTGTATACATATAAATAGAATACTGTTTTTGTGCTGAATGTCTGGAAAATCTCAAAATCATTATGTAAATATAGGATAATTTACTATTGATAAATAATTAAATTTTTTTTGGTCATTTGCGAATATCAAATTCAAAACGCTGAATAGAGTTGGTAGCTTTTATCGGTTTATCATTATTGCGATATCAGATAGACAATATCAATAACACAATATCATACCAATATTTTGGATTTAGCTTAAATAACTGGACTTTAAATAAGTCCAAATATAATTCATGTCTAAAAACTGGTCAAACTTGTATTATCAACTTTGCACATTATAATACATGTATTAATTGTTTAGACACTGCTAAATAAGAACAAATTCTTTCAAAGTGTGGTTCCAGACAACACTATCACCAATAAACTGCATTATTACCCAAGGCTTTATGTGAATGATTATTCATTATTCTTTATTTAATGACAACTTGCAATATTTACTGCGATACATATCCTGATACAGCATGCACTATTGTGATACATCACAATATGTTTTTAAGGTGCGATACCCAGCTCTAACTCTTAGTATGCCTAAATGTGCTTTTGCTGCTAAAAAGAAACAGTTAGTTAGTCCATCTGCATTTTCCTTGTCCCTAATGATTAGACATATAATGTGAAAATAACTTAGTACACAGGGTTCTAGCCAGGATTTTTTAAGGCATGTTGCGAATACAAATTTGAGTCACCCGTGAGTGGTACGGTGAATGACTGAATGTGTCCAAGTGGGGGGGGGGGTAAGTCCAACAACTTAAGTTGTTCATATTTTAGTGAATTTTAAAGTCAAAAGACAGAACTGTTAAAAAGTGTTATAAATATATAACATATCATACACAAATCAATAGGAATTAAGATACATTAATCAGTTTTGCATGTCCAAATAAATCATTTGTGTGAATCCGAGGCGCCATGGTTTTGACAGGATGCTCTTTTTATGGAAGTACATGGAATGTCAACCCATACTGCTCTATCAGGCACGCACTTCTTAGGTCTCCTTTGATAGTACATGTAGTGTTTCTCTATTTTATATGTAAGCACTTACATTAGAACTCCAACTAGAACTACAATTGATAAATACCACAAGATAGTGCGCAGTGATCAAGACCCAGGTCTGTAGCTCCAAGGTCAAGGTCACACTTGGAGGTCAAGCATGAAAAAGAGTGTCATAGACCTTGTCCAGGCTGTATTTCCGTTATGCATTGACATATTTGAAAATAACAGGGTCAACTGTTAAATTCCATGAGGTGATATGCAGAGCACAAGACCCAGGTACATACATGTAGTTCCAAGGCTAAGCTTAGATATTTTGTGTGTAAGCATTGTCTAGCGGACCTCTACCAAGTTTGTTAAAATTTTCACCCCATGGTAAAAATTGGCCCGCCCCGTGTTCGCTTGATTTATGTAGACTTATATATAGACTTAAATCTTCATGTCCAAAACCACAAGGCCTAGAGCTTAGTTATTTTGAGTGTAGTATTGTCACGTGGACTTCTACCAAGTTTGTTCAAATTAATACCCCAGGGTTTACTCTATTTAATATAAGAACATTTTAAAAATCTTCTTTCTGAAACCTCGGGGCTTGGAGCTTAGATATTTCAGATGTAATATTTTCTAGTGGACCTCAACCATGTTTGTTCAAATTACGGCCCTGGGGTTGAAATTGGACCTGCCCATGCGGGTCTCTTGATTTACATAGGCTAAAGCCGCTTATATATGTGAATTCGTTTAATCTTCTTGTCCAAAACCTCAAGGCATATAGACCTAGTCTAGTGGTCCTGTACCAAGTTTGTTCAAATTATACCCCATGGGTCAAAGTTAGCTCAACCCGGGGTTTAACCTATTTTATATAGGCTTAACTAGGAAAATTTAAAAAAAATATTTTGTCCAAAACCACATGGCCTAGAGCTTAGCTATTTTGTAAGTAGCATTTTCTAGTGGTCCTCTGCCATGGGTGTTCAAATTATGGACCGTGGGTCAAATTGGCCCCGGCCAGGTTTACTCTATCTTATATATGCTTAAACATAGAAATTACAAAAAACCGTCTTGTCAGAAACCCAAAGGTCCAAAGCTTAGATATTTTGGCCCTGGGGTAAAAATTGGCCTCGTCCCCAGGTGACTTGTTTTTACATAGGCTCATGATTATTTTCTCTTGGGTCTTTTTTCTGGAAAGCGATAAGGGCCATCATGGCCCTCTTGTTTAAAAATGTGGTGAGAGTACTGAATTGTGCCTATAGTAAATAACTCATTGTCTAGAAATACAAAATTAGGAACAATTGTATGAAGTTAAATTAGATATCATTTCGGCTTTATTTTTACAGAAATAAAACCCCTAGCTGGAATTCCATAGTAATGACATCTTAAAAAATTTGTTTCAAATTAAGGATTTTCTTTGCTAGAATATTTATTAACATATACATTCTTAAATATCACTCATCTTATGATAAGATTTTTTCCAATCTTAGTCAATTTTGAATGAGTATAAACAAATAATTAAGATACTTCATAAATGCAAGACCTGGTCTAAGCCGATTCGCACCTAAATAACTTATCTATTACAGAAATTTTTACTTCTGTAATGGTAATTTAACTAAATTACTAATTTTGTAAACTTTTGCCATGGCAATATTTTGCCATGGAAATTTTGCCATGGCAATATTTTGCCATGGATATTTTGCCATGGCAAACTTTTGCCATGGAAATTTTGCCATGGCAAACTTTTGCCATGGCAAAAATTAAAAATTAAAATTTCATATTTATTGATCAAAACCATAATAATTGTGTTATTTATGATACCTACACACCCTTACATAGTGTTTCTTTAGATATTAAAAAAAATTTGCCATGGCAATTTTGCCATGGCAAAAGTGTTGATTTGCAAAGACAGTTTTTCTTTGCATTTTTCAAGAAAACTAGTAAAGATAGAAACATGGGACTTACAATTTTTTAAAAAGTAACTAAATGCTACAATTTAATAATGTTTTTGTTTCTCAAAAGCGCGTAAAAGTGGGGGCTGTATTTGCCAAAGACCGGCGCGGCAAAAACAAACCGGCGGAGGTTATATGCAAGTGATCAGTAAACTTAATAAGAAACATAGAAAAATTAAGGATTATTGCTTTAATAGTCAATTTCTTCAATTCATATTTATGAAACTTCTTACCAACAAATGATTATAGGAACACTGATCATGGCTATTTATTTCTAACCAAATGCCATTGTGCTACAATATTTACTGTATGGTAAAAAACAACACTGGTTTATTATACTGTAGGACTTTCATTGCTCTAGTTCATCTATAACAAAATGAAATATAAACTTTTCTGATACTTTTTCCTTCTGTATATTAACAGTCTTTCTGTCATTAAATTATGTTAAAGTTATGTACTGGGCCATCTGGGGTAAAGATTCATTTGGAAAGTAATAGAAAACTTACCAGAGATCAGACTTTGAGCTTTATCTTGTCCATTGTTGTTGTTTACATATCTTAGTAAATATGTCTATATATATATATATTGCTTGTGTTTTGTGTAGACCAGGCTACAGGACTTTCTTGGTAGAAATGTTGTTAATCATGTTTGCATTACGACTTGTATGATCTCATAAAAAAATCAATTTTTCAACTTTGACATGTTTCTTTTTATTCCCATTTAAACACATAAAAATCATTTTTAATAACCCATGTGCCATTGATTATTTCCTCAAATGTATATCTGTATAAAGCTTTAAGGAAAGTGCAAAAAAGTTCTCTTATATTTTAGTTCTCCTGTCACTATTGTTATCTTTACATTTCTTTGTAAATATGTATATTTTTTTGTGTGTACCAGACTACAGGACTGTCTTGGTATAAATGTTGCTAATTTATTTTTTGTAACTCATAATATCATAAGCAATTCAATCTTTCCTATTGCATTTTCCCATTTAAACTGTAAAAACTTAATTTTTATTAAACCATTGACCATTGATTATTTTCCCAAGTAGAGCTTGCAATCTTCACCAGATATTAGTGGCTGAATTAGGTCAGTATTTAATTTGGTCACCTGATAAAACATAGAAACTTTGTATAGGCAATTGAGATTTTTCCATTTGGATTGTTAGAGTAAATACTCATGACAGTGATATAGGGCCATCTTAAATCCCCCATTTTAGCTTGCTATGTACTTTGTGATAACCAATCTAAGAACATTATTATTATCATTATTAACACTATATTTTCATTACACATACTTCATAATAATGTTTTGTTTTATTTGTCAAAACTAATTTTTAGTATTTTACTTGTGCCAGTTGTAAGTGTTGAAGGAATGCTGAACTAATGATACAAATTAGATATAACATAATTTTTGCAATTTCTAATATGTTTCTATTTCAATGTATTAAAAATATTCATAGCAACTTCTTCTCTTGTGAACATCAATATCATAAATAAAACATTATATTAAGTATTGTAATGTATAAGTTTGTATTTTCACTATCATAAAAAGCAACATTCAGGTATGCTATTTGCTCAAGCTTAAGTGCACATTAGCTCAACTGTGTTTAATATGAATTTATAGTATTGTTGTGACTGTACTGTTTCATGTACATGTTTCCTTTTTAAATCTTATTTAATGCACATATCGTCTTAAAACTTTCAACTTTCGTGAATGTGCTGTTATACCTCCACAAAGTGCAATTAGCAACTATTTTTGTATCAGTTTAACTAATCTCTTTAATAAACTTAACATTTGTTGTTGCATAAGAATGCATTTTTGATAATAAATATATTTTAACTGCTTATACATACTTTTCTTTTTTTCTTATATATGCCCAGTTCGAACATGTGGGAATATATTGCTTTGTACAAGCCAGTTGTTGTTGGGTAGGTTGAACAAATGGTTTTCCTTCAGACAACAAAACAGTCTCCTTACAATAAGTAACTTGTGCACGGTGGGACATAAGATCTTCAAACTTAACATGAAAATTGGTTATCATCTGTGTATGACCTGTATTGATTGAGACCTTTAACATGAATGACTACTTGGCTGGCATTTTAGAAACATCTCTTTCATGAGAGGTTTTGTTTTTGCTCATTTGTCACATAGTAACATGATGCATGTTTGAAACAACTTTCGTCATACTTGGGTAATCTAGTTACAAATATGACAAAATTTTGTAGAAAATTTGTCATGATGCTCATCAATAAAATCTAGGTCAGATTTTATAATGGGTCAGATAAGGCTAGAAGGCCAAATCAAAGTAAAAGCTTGTTCACACCAGACATCCACATTCTCAAAATTTATTATTTATTCTTACGTAAAATACCTTGTACTTGAAACAACATGTGCGCCGTCTTTGATGCTTTGCATCAAAATTAGTCTTGTACTCTATACTAATACAATGGTGGTACACTACGTCATCGAACACCTGCTAATGGATACACATCGTACACTTTTTTTTGACAACATCTCCTCGACTCAAAACTAGATTTAATTATTTATGCATGAAATCGTCAAATTGATATAAAATGAAATCGCGCACCAAGGATTTACTGTTGCATATTATGTTTTCATGAAAATGGTTTGTAGTACGAGTAGGTAAGCCTCTTTAGTAAAGGCCTAAAAATGGGATTGGAGCGTGATATATTCCGTACTTTTCTTATAAAATGTCATAAAACATGGCAAAACTTCTTTATCTCACTTCTTTAAAGCCCCATTAGCCTTTTGCTGTAGAAATATATATGCAAAAACATTTAATTGCTGATATTATACCAAGACAATCATTACCGACGAAACAAGCCCTTTTTCGTCTGAAAACACTCATTTCACTGTGATTTTTGCTTTTGTTAACTTAAAATATGTAGAGCGTGACGTCACTTAACTACGTGTGCATAGCATGACTGCGGGAAAACACCGGTGTTCTATAAATAGTATTTATTTCAATGATATTGAAAAAAATACGATAGTGGTTTCGGAAACATTTTTTCTTGCTATAAAGTATGCACGTGAGGAAAACACACCAGATTCCTCTGTTATAGAACAAACAGAAACTATTAGGATCAATACATTTATTTGCACCAGGGAATATACTGTGTGTATATGGTACCAGTTTCTAGTTTGTTTAGAATATTTACCTTCAGAAGTCAGTATTACTCAGGTTTAGTAGTATGAAAAGAAAATGGTACTACCCGGACTCAATTTAAGAAATGATACTATCCGTACCCAGAATATTCAACGATTTCTTTTGGCGTAAATTGAGTTCACATACTCTTGTTATGATATTTTGTATGCATACTTTCTATTTAGATAAAAAGTATACTGTAAAATGATTTACTGTATGCCTTCATACGATTTGCAATAAAGATATTTTGCGGTACTTTTTCGATTATTTTCTGATACGGTGTGTTTTATACACATCGTTTAAGACATGTTGCATGGTCACGCTACATTTGACAATTGTAGCCTTTATGGAAATATAAAAGTAGCGGCTAGCTAGCTGCTAGCAAGCTGCTACCCAGTCGCTACTTTATTCGATAGCAAGAACTAGTATAGCAGGAAGGTAGCAGGTGGTAGCGAGTATCTTCTATGTACCTGCTACCTAGCCGCTACTAGTTGCGACTTCTCTTTTCTGCTAGTATAGCCAAGAGGAAGCAGCTATGTGATTTGGGTAGAGTTAGGTAATACAATAACAGCGCACGTGTTTTATGCTGAAAAATAACGAGATGCGATGTTCCACATTGTTTGGCACATAGACATATAGTAGGCTTTTCACCTTGATGGTAATATAAACTCAGTGACGGGATTTTGTTTTGTGGACCAAACACTGATACTGCCACCTGGACTTCCAGTAATTAATGAACAATGTCACTTCTTTAGGCTGCAAAGCTAAAATGTCAGACGGCCATTTTGTCACAAATTTGTGCTGTGACAAAACGTTGATACAATTTTGATTATATACAATCGTTTGATTTACATTCTGAAAACATTTTTAAAATAAAATTACATGTATATACAAATTCATCATTCAAAAATGTATCATTAGAAAACATATTTATAATATTATTAAAACTAAAACTATTTAATTTATGAAATAAGAAAAACAAAACAGAACATTCCACATACATCACTATTATAACTTTGTATATGTTTATGATTTATAATAACAGTTGAAAAAGCAGATACTAGTACATATTTAGGAAAACAATCATTATAGTAATCAATTGGTATACCATAACTATCAAAATATTCCACAATGTTTGAATTGGGAAAGAAAAACGTACACCAATGTTGTCTTTTTTATCACTTTTATCTGTATTAGCAATAAATGAGCAAGGAAAAGTTAGATTTGATGGTAATTTATCAGCTGCAAAAACTCCTAATGTATGTTTCTTTAAAACAAAACTACAATTTATTGAGCATTGAAGCTGAGATGTATTCATTCTGTGATTATGTCTCTTTCTTTATTGATTTGAAAAAATCCCGAAGATTCTCTGTACACAATGTAACTGATTGTTTCTGATAATGGTTGACTAAACTGAACATCTAATCGCACATGTCATGTTTTACTAAGGATAAACAATTGTCTTCACTCGAAAAGTTTGGTTCTAACTGAAAGGCGAACAATGTGGAAGTGTTTGAAGTCTTCTCTGTTTATGTAAAGTCCATCATTTTTATTCCACATACCATTTAATAAGAATAAGTTTGTGTAAGCTCTCATAAAGGAATGTTCTCTTGTTTTATTAAAGTCTAGTTTTAATGGATTTCCTCCTACTGGAACTCCATTAGCATACAAAAATATGCTTTGAATATTACAGTTTAAAAAGTGAAATGGATTTGATTTATAATCTCCAGATAAAGCTTTTGATTTGACAAAAGCAATCACCACTTTTTTGGTTTTTGTCCTTGAAAAAATATTATCCCATGTATATACTGTATTGCCAGTGGGTATACTGTGAGATCTGCACTCAACAAGATTGAATGGGTATTTGGCTGTGGTGCTCTTCAACATTTCTGAGTTGGCGATGATAAGAGCTGTGTTCAAATTTACTTTCTTAGCCAGTAAGTAGATATCTAAAATCTCTATTTTATAGTTAGGTGATGCATCTCCAAAACAGAGACTAAACGCTGAACTGCTGCAATATAAGTTCAGTTTCACATCAACCTGATTTAACAAATACCTCACAATTATAAACAGTCTATGGTAGACTGGTCCTCGTAGATCAATGGTTTTTGATGCTGAAATATATTTAGATCGTTTGTATAGTCCGTTATTACCCCCATCATTGCTACAATCTTCAGGATAATCATTATCATCTTTGATAAAAAGTGTAACATAACTCTCGTTGTTGGATTCAAATAAAATAATGCAACATCACGTGCATAACCTAATTCGTATGCTTCTCTATCAAGTATGCACTTATAGTCATTTAATTATCAATCAATTCATCAATTATATTTACATATAAAAACAAACATGTATGAGGCCACTTTGTTACAAAAGCTGTGATGATAGCTGAGACGAGTCGGCTTCAGATCCATAATATAATACATTCCTAATTATTGCATTATATGGATTATAATTACATGTGATGATAGCCTTATTCTGCAGTGTCACTTCTGTAGTTAAAAATAACACTTGTGAGAAATAATTTGCTGGACCTACTTTGGTGCTGGTAATGTCAGTACCATTAGGCTTTGTTACTCTAACTTTTACGTATATTTGTGTTCCTTTAAGATCAAGATAGTCCATTGAGTTTTGTCCACTAATTTGAAACTCTATTGGTGTATCACCTGACACTTGCGACAAAGGTCGAATCTCTTGATAATAAATATCATCTACATTCACTTGTGTTGCATGTAAATCAAATAAAGCTATATTTTCAGGTACACCCTCAGAAAATCCGTTTTTTTTTTGTAAAATAAGACATTTTTTCTATTTTGTAAAGAATTTGTCTATTAAATCACTGTTTTCCCCCTTTTTATGTGTGTGTTTCCCTCTTTTCACAGTTGTTTTCTCCTGTTTTCATTTTTTAACACTCGAATTTCCTCGCTTATTTGCGTTTTTCCCTTCTTTACAGTTTTATTACCGAGGTTTTTTTATACATTTTTTATATGTTTTCCTTCCTTTGAGTCTTTCCATTTAGACGTTCGCTTTCCTTTTTGAGTTGCAAGGTTATGAAGTAAAGATAAAATGTCTGATATATTTATATCATCTCGTTTCAGCTCACTTTTTGCTTGATTCACGGTTTGTTCTACTGGAGAAACCATTTTTATAGGAACAGATTCAGTCTTAGGTTTGTTAAATCCTTTTCCTACTTGAGATTTTGTGTTTTCTTTTAAATATTGAATATTTTTTTGAGAATCTGGAACATATAAATTAGAGCGATTCATAGTTAGAATAGAACGGATAACGTTTAAAGTGAAGTGTTAAATACACTGATGATTTTATAAATGAAGATAATACACCATCTGCAGTCTTTATAATAAACTCCCATTCCTGGACTTCTGTTTCCTTCATCGGTAAATAAAAAGGGACTCAAATATATGACTCCATTTGTTTTTAACATTACTTTCAAATCGTCTCAAACGTGGATGCTTTGCTCCATTCACAATACTTTCTTTGCATATATTAGAAAAGAGGAATAAAGTATCAGTGTGTGCTGCAAGTTTTGTTTTTGCAAATCCTCATCCATAAAATAATTTTCATGTGAATTTGATTGTCCAATCATTTCTAAAAATAAACATTTTTGTGAAAGTTTCCTATGTTCTGTTATTGGGTTGTCATTTTTTTTCCAATGATTTAATCTAAGAGAACAAGAAGACACTGAACAATATCTCCTCTCCCTGTGTAGTAAAACCTAGCTGATGCTAACTGAAATTCATCTGGATGAATTTGTTGAGACCAGGATTCGAACGTTCGCAGTCTATTCTCATATAATTTTAGTTCAGGAGATTTAAATTCTAGTCCTAATCCTACACAATCCACTATAACTGTCCTTTAAACACTCACCTTTAAATCACACAAGGACTGAAACTGTTTAAAGACAGCTGAGATTTTCCTTTACTCAAAATAATTACCGTTTTATTTCGTGTTTTTTTTTATATAATCAGAACATGTTTTTCATCAAACCTGCAATTAACTTGTTTCGATAAAGGACACCATTGTACAGTTTGAAAACCACAATCTCTTAAATAAGAACGAGACACCTCACTAAAAAACAACTGTGCTTGTGCCATAACTATTGTTTAAAGATTGGAGTAATGATTCTCGTTCCATCATCAATGTCTACAATGTATGCACTTCCAACCTGCATCACACTTTGGTTTTAGGTTAAAATAAGTTTTGATTAAAATGTAATGAACAGTTTTAAAAGAACATATACAACAATGTGTAAAGGAAGTAATAGTTTTATCCGAAAAATTGTTTCAAAAGTCGTTTAACTGGATTTCTGTATAAGGTTATTTCCAAATATTTCATGAAAATCCAAATGTGTTACTTTTATGTCCTAATGTCGAGATATATAGTCTTCAACATCATAATTCTGATAATACATTAAATTATAGGTAAAATTACACAACTCATTCCACCAATGTTCACCCCTCAAATATCTATTGGCTACTATATTAATGTCTGTGGGATAATGTCTAAGTAGACCAATCATGTAATGATGTGTCCATCTAACATTATAATAAATATCATTTACTTCTTGATCTATCCAAGGCTGTCCTTCATGGTCATGCACCAAAACGGTGTCGAACATGTTTAAATCTCTGTCATAAGGTCTCAAATCCATTTTTAAATTGAGTGTATGCTGAAATGTCGTCCGCTATTAAATTATCGTCTGCTTAAAGTTGTTTTGAAAACGGTAATATCGTCTGCTATTGGATTAATTTTTATTCATTTTTTATTGTCTTGATAATAATGGCTATTATAATCATGTACGTTCATCAAGTTTCAAAAACAATTACCCTTCCCATTTTCAAAATATAATTCGCTCTTAAAAAGGGCGCCAAAGTCCACCATCTTGGATCCGGTAGGTCTGGTGGGGCAAAATGGCCGCTGAAATCTCCATTTTTTTCAAAATGTAATTCGCTCTTAAAAAGTGCGCCAAAGCCCACCATCTTGGATCTGGTGGGTCTGGTGGGGCAAAATGGCTGTTGAAATACCATTTTTACACTACTGCTCACGATGTGAATCACAATATTTGAATCATATTCAAATCCAATAGAATGGAAGAAGTCATACATTTATTTATGTTAGAAGTGTATTAATTTATAAAATCAGGAAACCACGGCAATGCTAAACGTGAACAGTACGGTATCGGTGCGGTATAAAATGTTCCCGGTATTTCTTGACCGGAATTCGTAACGGCGTGTTATCTACACGCATGTAAAAAACTCATCGAAAAGTGTCGACAGCACGACTTTTTGAATCACCCTGCCGTAGAACATTATTATAACGTGTTTAAATTGCTCCATTGCAACCTAACGGAATGTTCATTTACACTGTGCTAAGATTAGACAACATATCGTACATAAACGTAAGTAGCCGAACATTGGAGATAATCACGAATCCTTTAAAAAATAATAAAATTTAAATAAGTATTTTAATTTTAATAAGTACAATTAAATAAATTGAATTACCTCCCCATTTCCGGACCTTGTAATATCGAGAAGTTTTCTTTTGTTTGCCATTCCTCTAAAATGCAATAAAATGAACATCAAAAATAATATTATTTCTCTTAGATTAATAATGCAATAAAATGGAATTCTATGTGGCAAATTACAAGATTCTATAAATTCTTTATCATAAATGATATTATAACAACACACAGTCATATACGGGATGTTTGGATTATGAAAGACAACCCAGGTTAGGGTGTACAATGGAGATTACATGCATGTCTTAGTAGTTTACAAACTTAAAAAAAACATTGTTGACGGTATACATTTCAGACTTATAGTTCAATTTTCTTATAATCAAGGTCGAATATTAGACGATACCATTGTAAAGGTAATCACTGTAAATTGAGTGCCCAAACAGTTTAAATCCATAGTAAAGTGTCATTCACGAGTTACTAGTATCGTGTATTGGATAAAGTGGCATGTACATCGTACATACCTAACAGTTTTACAAAACGAAGCAGATGTGAGTGGTTCGAACTCAGTCAATGGCACTTTCTTTTTGAATTATTATATTCATTTATTTTTTATAATTTATTTATTGAAATATGTTTGTTTTTGTTACATGTATACACGCTGAATAGCACCTTTTTCATTAATTTTCAAAAGAGAAAAACGAAAGAAGAAATGCATTTGTTCTCTGGTGTATTCCTCTTTTTTTATTTCTTGTTTACATCTTATTGCACGAGATCGCGAATACAAATGTAATTTCAAATACTATATAAAAATACTAAATACCTTAACCGGTATCTACTTATTATATTGTTACTCCACAATTAAAATATATAAATCCTAATTGCCCATGTGAGGTTATCATATTTTTGTTTATTCAACGGATCAATTTAAATATAAAAAAAATATGGAACAATATTTTCTTATCGATAAATATAAAGTTAACTTTTATTAAAAATAAAAAAGTTGAAAATAAAAAATGATGTCCAACATCAGACGCAGTCCTCAAGATTCACTAACATTGTGCTTTACCAATTGCGCCACAGAGGACAGTGATTATAAAGATTCATAGATTGTTCTATAGCAAATTACAATAGTATTCTCGTTACCTAAACATGTATAAATGGGATCTGCTAAAGCAAATTACAATAGTATTCTTGTTACCTAAACATGTATAAATGGGATCGTCCATGTATACAATAACATTGCTGACCTAAACATTGAACTATACCATTAAAGGGGCATGCCCAGGAACTGCTGTGTCTTTTTTTTCGTAAACCAAAATTGCGTTTGTCACTTGTAAAACCAAGTATTACCGAAAAGTCAAAGAAGAATGTCCACTAAAAAATGACCCTATAACGCGCGTGTCGGTTTTTATATGTCGGTTTGAATAAAAGGCTTACAGCCTTATATTGACGACAACGATATTTCCGATACGTCTGGAAGTTTAACTGAGCATGTGCGCTGCCTTTCAAGTGACCATAACATGAGAAATACTTACCATTTCAGTTTGTTGACATTTTTTCCGCGCTATTTTCGGTTTTGACAGAGACCGAAAGGGTCGAGTTGTGAAAATGACGAATAATTTCTGAGGCCGAAATCGGCAGGTTTTGTAAATCTTGAAATGTGTATTTTGAGTAAACTAGCGGGATGTTTTGTAAATATTTTATAGGGTTTTCATTTATAGATTTAGGCATTAACATAATACCAATTTGATCGTTATTTTAGACGCTTCAGTTCCAGGGCATGTCCCTTTATCATCTGGTAATAGATTCAAAATAAAACCATTATGTATGATTTAACACATACAGTGAGTTGCAAGATTTATATAAGCCTATTATATCTCTGAAACGGCCCCTAGACGTTTGTGCTGAATGAAAAACTAATGTAGATATAGGATTTGAAACTGCCTCTATTGCATTTTTTTTGTTGGCAAATACTGATAATACTGACAATTTCATTACAAATTGAAAGTTATTATACCACAAGTAACAGCAATTGTTCTGCACGAGTATAAGCATACAATCAACAGCATTTTTTTCTGATGGGTTTTTACTTATTTTCTTCTGTCCTTGAACTTTTCATGAAACCACCTAAATATAAAAACAATTTTTCATTGATACTAGAAGTTGTCTATACAATCATGTTTAATTGTGTGTACTCTCCTTTGATGCCCAAAACTTAACCATAAAGATGAAAATATTAAATTAAAAGCACAAACTGCTTCCTGAAAAAGAACCTATCTGTTCATGCAGGGCATAACACTGTCGGTTTGTTGTATTCGTTTCGGTTGGTTTAACGCCATTTTTAAAGGATATTTCCCGGACTTAGCTAACTAAACCTTCCACAAGGAGCCGGCAATTTATTTTCTTGACCTGCTATGACCGGGATTCGGCATTTTAGTAAACATAGTATTTGTTCGATATTGAGGATGTCTATTATTTCTCGTGAATTATTTACATTTGATTATTAAAACGCACCACGAATGCTTATCAAAGTATTGATATAATGTATTAATTAAAGAGAGAAATGGAGGGAAATACAATTTGCTGATATGTCGGCTTAATCAACAAGTAATTAAACCTGATTGCTGAATCTCGATTACAAACGAGGACAAAAATTCTAGACGGGCTACTTTCGTTTTAAGATGACGCATGTTTAGACACTCTGCAGATTAAATGATTAATTTAGAAAAGGTCATGAAGGTCTATACTACTCGAAATTTTACAAAGATCACTTACTCAATGTTTGAATAGTCCTAACATACAAATATATTGTAATATGATGTATCCCTCCTATAATTCAACGGACGTAGGGTCACGGATACACATGACAAACAGTCATTATTATAGTCTTTGCTTTAAACACATACAATGTATATAAATATCTACTAAAATGCTGCAGCAAACTTGTAGGAAAATGTCAGTTTTATATCTATTACCTCAAATTAGTAGCGATTTTCACATAACTTCAATTTATTTACTTCCTTGTTATTTCCACGTGTATACATACCAAGTACGTAATCGCTAGTTACTACCCAGTCAGCATCACTACGTCGGCCCGACATCAAGCCGATATTGCCATCAATGTTGGCCCTACATCGGCATCTTGATCGTTCCGACATCGACCCGCCTCGAATTTGCAACGCGGCTCGATGTCGGCCCGACAGGATTTCCCCGACATTTATCCGATGTTCTGCTGATATTCCAAGAATCGCTTTAATGACCCCTAAAATACTGGTATAGACCTACTGCGAACAGAAGCTAGTAAGATAAATATTGAATAAACTCATACTTGTTCATACATGGATCATAGTCTGCTGTCATGTGAGGAAACAATCAAACTAGCCCGAGTTACAAAGCTACTACAAGTTATTTCATATATTTGTTAATTTCTAACAGGTCATCTTTCATTAAGATAACAAAATAAATAGAATGTTTTCTATATTTATTTAATCAACATCATGGTGATCATGTACATCTTATGATCTTATTTATGGGACTGGGCTCCAGATTAGTATTCCAAATCCAGACACTCCTTCCATGAAATAGAAATAATTTCAAAGTAAAATTTAAGGTTTAATACTAAGGATAGATTAATATTGCTCTCTTTCTTTAAAAAAAAACAACAAGTGCTTAATTGTTAAATTATGGGGCAAAATATAACAGGAGAAAAATGATATACATGAGTCTTAATGTAGCTCCTGAAAGTTCATAGGGTATGAACTGGAATAGAGTCCAAGACCCATTATGATAAAAAATATATTAAAATTCTAGCTATGTTTTCACTATCTAATGTATTTCATGTTATGACAATTAAGCTAAAATGAAACCCAAATACATGAAGAATGAAAAATACAATAAGAAATCAATATATAACTTAGATTTTCATTACTCTGGAAATCCTATGTTTAAAATATGAATGTGGTCAGTGATATTGTACTATTTGGCACTTCTAAATTTAATTATTCACACAATTAATCATACTCATACATAAACAAATGCAAAATTACTAATGCTAAGTAACAAATTAAAAATACACTGTATATATCTTCCAAAAGTCTTAACCAAAAACTTAAAAACACTATAAAAGTTCATGTTGGTCATTCATGTAATTGTTTATAGTAGATTAATATTATTTTTTGCTTCTTTTTCCACTATCCCTCGTCACTGTTGGTACATACTACATATGCACTGTCTCAACACCACCTTAACATCAGCTTCCTAAACACTTTGAAATGTCCTTTGTACAGCTTCAGCTACAATATAATTAATCAATAAATTGATAACACAGTATTTATAAACATACAATAAGCACAATTCATTTCCTTTAACTAATGCAATTAGCCAAATAGTTTCCTATTTCATGTAGATAATTAGGTTAAAATTAAATCATACTGCTGTAATAAGAGGAAAATAATGTACCCAATGTGAGGACTCAAACCCGCCACCTTCTGCTTGCAAGTCAGATACTCTACCGACTGAGCTTATCGGGCTGGTGAATATCTCATCCAGTTCATAAATACAATGTATTACTATTATGTATCACACCGCCACATTGCTCCTTCCTTTTTATTAAAAAAAGGATTTCGAGGCTAGTCTCATACTAACGGCATCAAATGTAATAGGGAGAGGAAAATAATGTACCCGATGCATGGCTCGAACCCGCGATCTCTTGCTTGCAAGTCAGATGCTCTACCAACTAAGCTGATCGGGCTGGTGAATATCCCAGCCAATTTACAAATTACAATATATCACACAGCAACTAAGAGTAATCAAGCTTAAAATCTTGAATATCTAATTGTGGTATACAAGATATATTTATATATATGATATATATGTGATAATAATTACATTTGTAACTTACAATGAATGTTACTAGTATATTGCAAACTTGCAACATAACCATTTATAGTCCGACACACTCTCTGGCGACTAACTACTAAATACATGTGTATGCCATGCTATGTCTTTGCTATCCTTCCCTGATAGTTGACCTGTAAAATATAAAATCAAATTCAAAAACAACATATTCATTGTATTTCAAACATGTACCTTATAACAATCTATGGTATCTAGTCATACTAAAAAATTAACAACATTAACAGAACAATGACATGATTTATACTTGTATACTCCTATATAATAGAGTATAGGTAGATCTTATTTCCATCAATATATATTATTTCAAAATATTATATATAATTAGAACTTTTTAGAATAATTATTTATGCATTCATTAATTATACAGAATAAATTAATATGAGCAGTTGAAAGTTCAATGTCTAATTGATATAAATTTACCATACAAACCCCACATACATGTCATTTAATAAAAGTTGTAATTCCTTGAATCTTCTAAGTGCATAATTTTCTCCAATCAATCATGTTTAATATATTATTTAGCAACTTAGTGCACTTTCTGTACTTTAAAAACCAATTCTGCTTCATCTTTTTTATACTGTATAGTTGTACAAATCTGCTGGTCTGGAGCTAAAACAAGAGACAAATGGAAATAAGAGTAATTTTACACAAAGATTATAGAAATAATTTTGAATTTAATTATTAGACTGAGTACATACTGGTCATTGGACTTTGGTGTAAATAAACAATTATGGTAAAACAATGAAATCAAATGAATAACATAAAATTCCTTGAATGTAGATATTCTCCATAAACATGAAATTAGTAACATAAGCAATTTTCTTTTGTTATAGACAGTCGCGAAAACATATGACAATAAAGCAACAAGCTAAAATAAGTTCCCAAGATAATTACTTTACTGTCAATATCCACCCGCTGTTGTTGATGTATGCCTTTTAAAGTAATTTTCCAAACTCACTGATATGTTTCTTGCAACGAAAACTTGTTATTTTCATGAAATCTATCCGACCTGCTGCTGACACTAGTTCAAGAAATTCAAATATGGCGGTCAGCACTAAATGACTAATGCAGGCGGTTGACCTAGATACTTAAATCTTGTTAAAAGTTATCTTAGATTTCAAAATGTAAATGAATACTTACATTATAATGCAAAATTAACGTTTTGCTTCTTCACTTCTTTCATTCGCCTCATTGATTATGTAAAAACAGTTAACTCATTAATGACAAAATACATTCGTCTACATCGGCCCTACATCAATCCGACATCTACTAGACATTGAAATTTGAACGAATGTAAAGAGTCAGATTCATCGTGTTTATCATTTATATTTTACATATTCATGTCTACAGAATAGGTTAGAACTTAAATAAGTTAACATCAAGTGTAATACACACTTTTTATAAAATCCACCTACGTCGGCCCTATGTCGGATTGACGTTGACAAATATTGTCGATATTCCGCTTTTTAGCCGTCGTCGGGCCGACATAGTGATGCTGGCTGGGTAACGTGTGACGTTTAACAGGAAGGGATAAATTCCGTTCCAAAAACGGTTTATGTAAGACTGCTATAGATATTATGCAATGTTGTACCCGATGCGGGACTCGAACCGGCGACCTCCTGCGTACAGGTCAGATGCTCTACACTGAGCTTATCGGGCTGTTAATATTACAGACAATTCGCCGGTTATTATTTTATTGTTATTATCATTTAGTTCAGTATAAAAAGCATATAAAACATGGTACATATATAACAGACATTAGATTGCCAAAAATGAAAACATATAGAACTGTTAAATGAATATAAGTCTAAAGATATTGTAATTAATATAAATATCATCAATTTTTACTCTAAAAGAAAAAACTCAAATTTAATAAATAGAGGTATCCATGATTGTCAACCTTACATACAGAGGATGACACAAAAAAGGGGAAACCCCTTATTTCCATTGTGGTCCTTCTAAATGGGATTTGACCGAGAGAGGCAAATGCAGATATCTATTAATTTTAGATAAGCTATTATAACAACAACTATTTATAAACATATTATCAAAAATAAAAATGTGGATATATTAACTAACAAGAGGGACAAGATGGCATTAGGTGACTAGGTCGCTCACCTGAGAACAAAGACACTACAATTGATGACCAGTTAATCTAGATTTAATCTCGTATAACTCGTTTTTACATAGATTTTGATCAAAACTAACATTGAAGGTGCTATAATAGCGTTAAACAATCTTAAACGTAGCAAATTTTCTATTCCAAGAGCCCATAATTCTTGAAGTTGTGGTCCTATTTCACCCATAACTAAACTTGTCCAAGACCTTAAGGTAGTTCGCGGTGTTGCTCGGCAAAAAAGAAAGTTTGTTAGAATGGCATGAAATTTGGAGGAATTATACCCAAAGTAGCAGCACTTACGAAAATATTGTTCTTTTTACAGTTTGGCGTCGGTAACCTAGCAACTAAACGACGTTAAAACGCCATCTAGCGGCACAAGCTATGTGAACGACTCGTTGTACTTTTCCCCTGGTAGCTTTGCTATAAATTGTCATAAATTGAAAATTCGAACTTTGCGGATGAGCGAATGCTGAGGTCTAACGAGAGATCATCAACAATACTTTGAATATCCATGACCGCCCGGCGTGTCGGAAATAAAACGACGTCAAAACGTCATTATTGGGACGTTTTTTCGACGTAAAATATTCAGATAAATGCAAATGTAGCTAAAACGCCGTGGTAGAAGTCTTTCCAAAATTAACATTACGTAAAACATTTATTTATCTACACATTAAGCGAAAAATTATATACCTCTTCAGGCTACTTTTTTCAGTATCGTAACGTTTCCTAAAGTCATACCATGCCAAAATGACGTTACTCATTGTGCACATAAAGACAACGTTTGTTTGGAGCAATATTCATCAAATTTGGTTGTTTTATCTAAGGGTTGATCGTCTAATTTATACTATAACTTGACGATGAAGACATCGATGCACGAAAACTATTATTGTGAAGAGAAAAAATCCGAAACACTGTATGTTCGAAGACGTACATGTTCGTTTTTGTTTAAATTTGTACACGCCACAAGGTCAGGATGAATGCACATACAAATATGCAATTTACAAATAGTTACTGCGTTATGACACGAATGTAATGCACATAAGATGTTACTAACGTATTTTTCATTCTGACTGAGTTTATATAGACAAAATGCGGGTGTGCGTAAATGGAAAGTTACGGTTTGAAAAAATATCTCGCGACTCTCGAACTCGCCTATTACCAAATGATCGGGGGGTAACTTGTGAAGGTCGGTTGAATCTGATTATAAGTTTCAGACTATAAACCTATCCTTTTACTTCTTACATTTTTACCTATAATCGCTCACAAGAAGAAAAGACTATTGTCAATAAAAAAAATTGACCCCGGGACATCATTTGAACAAACTTGGTAAATGTCTGCTAGACAATGTTTCACGCAAAATATCATAACTCAAGGACTTGCTTCGGACAAAAAGATTTCATATATTTATGATTGTGTGTAAAATCAAGTAACCCTCCGGGCGGGATCAATTTTTACCACCATGACCATAATTTGAATAAACCTGGTAGAAACCAATTACGCACTTTCTGATGCTCCAACATGAGAGGACTTTATTATGTTTGTCCTGGATGTTGAGAAGAAATACAGGTTTCAGTGAGAATAAAGTCGTTGTGAAGTTGCAAAAGTCTTTTACGAAAAACAAAAGTGTCACCGGCGCAAAGGTTATTACTACATATTGCGGAGCAAGGCTTACATGTCAACCATATAAATCTGACATTAGGTCGTCATGGCATTGATGGACCAAGCCAAGATATCGCGTGATACTTGTACTCTGCTAACTGTACGTGGTTGAACGTGTCATATTCAGTATATCAACCGATTATTATGTATTGTAAAATACATATTACTTACAGCATAGTTTTTATTGTGGTGTGAAAAATGTATGTAACGAATCAATACCGGTACTATATATTTATTGATTGTAAAAAATAATTATCATGAAATTTTGTTATCTTTAAAATATAAACAAAAGAGTAAACATAGAAACATTGTTATTTTAATATTATGGCAACATATCGACGTTAATATTTTTATGACTGCATACGTAACGTTACAACTTCCTAAAAGAAGACCATAGACTTGTGCTGATCTTAATTCGGCAAAAGCATGTATTGCTTTTAAAAAAAGTATATTACGTTCCTGACTATAATTCTTGGAATTATTAAAAGTCTAAAAAAATCTATTATGGAAACATAAGATTAACATGCGCTTAAAATAAACCTTGTATAAAGCGCGATAATGGCCTAAATAATGACACAATGACGCCGTGTTTTCATTTCAAGTCGTGCAGGAAACGTTACGATACTGAAAAAAGTAGCCTGAAGCGGTATATAATTTTTCGCTTAATGCGTAGATAAATAAATGTTTTACGTAATGTTAATTTTGGAAAAACTTCTCCCACGGCGTTTTAGCTACATTTGCATTTATCTGAATATTTTACGTCGAAAAAACGTCCCAAAAATGACGTTTTGACGTCGTTTTATTTCCGACACTCCGGTCGGTCATGGATATTAAAAGTACTGTTGATGATCACTCGGTAGACCACAGCATTCGCTAATCCGCAAAGTTCGAATTTTCAATTTATGACAATTTATAGCAAAGCTACAAGGGGGAAAGTACAACGAGTCGTTCACATAGCTGGTGCCGCTAGATGGCGTTTTAACGTCGTTTAGTTGCTAGGTTACCGACGTCAAACTGAAAAAAGAACAATATTTTCGTAAGTGCTGCTTCTTTGGGTATAATTCCTCCAAATTTCATGCCATTCTAACAAGCTTTCTTTTTTGCCGAGCAACACCGCGAACTACCTTAAGGTCATACACATTCATTGTTAATATGAATAGGATCGGTGTATAAATGAAGGCGCTAGAGTGTAAACAAGCAAATTTTCTAAGTCAAGGGCCCATATCTCTTGAAGTCCTAGTCCGATTTCTTTAGGTCATACACATTCACTGAAACTATGATCAGGATTGGTGAAGAAATAACGGCGCTAGAGTGTAAACAAACTCAAATATAGCAAATTTTCAAAGTCAATGGCCCATAACTCTTGAAGTTCTGGACCGATTCCGCCCATAACCGAACTTGTTCAAGATCTTTTGGCCATACACATTTATTGAAAATATGATCAGGATTGGTGAAGAAATGAAGGCGCTAGAGTGTAAACAAGCTACATACAGCAAATTTTCTAAGTCAAGGGCACATAACTTTTGAAGTCCTTGTCCGATTTCACCCATAACTAACCTTGTCCTAGACCTTTAGGTCATACACATTCCCTGAAAATATTATCAGGATTGCATTTCTTTCCAGTTTAGCGCTCCCTTGCGGTACATTGCTATATAGGAAAACAAGATGACTGCGTGTTGGATCATGTTGAAAGCAACTGGACATAGTTAAGTTTTATCATCTATAAAGGAATTTCAAACAAGGTGGAAATTGATCAAAAATACTCGATCTCAAACGTAATCGTTTGCTAAAAATACAGAAACTTTACCCTTATGGGTATATATGTTAAATTTACCATCATATTTTTAAACGTGATATCGCATACACATTTATATAAAGCGTGTTAAATGATTAGATTTTTGCTGAGAAAAAACCGGAGATAACAAACTCCGGGCAGTGGTTATTTCCTTTGATTAATTATAGTAGCAATACGATACGTAATCGGTGCGAGGAGTTTGTGGAGATAGGTGGACGATCTGATTTACAACTGGTGGATATGTATATAGGGAGGTTTGTGATAATGATGATTTTTTCAATATATTTGTGATTTCTGTCGTAAATGTGAATTTAACCTAGTACGTTGACTTGTGATTTTAAGTAGAATAAGTAACTATTTATGATAAACTCTTTTCAATCATTGAAATACTAGAAAACACGGTCCCGAGCGTTTGATGGATATTTTGACAGATTTTAAGGTTGTATATACTTCTCAAAATTTTATTAGGATCACTTGCGATATTACTTGTATTGTTTGCTTCATAAGTTTAATACTACTATTTATTATATGCAAGCATCATACACCAGTGCAAAAATTTAAACAAACGATGTTCATGGAAGCATATCCGTGTATTACATTATTTGCATACATGTACGGACTATTCAAACATTGAGTAAGTGACCCTTATCAAAGTTTCAGTAGTTATTATCTAACATGATACATTTAGTTAGTGATAGAGCTTTCATCTGGTCAATTACACATCATAATATTCAGACGTGTCTAAAATCTTTATCATCTTGAAACGAAAGTAGATTATGTCCTCGTTTGCAACCTGGTAAAATTCAGCCATCAGGTTAATTGGTTGTTGATTAAGATCCTATATCGGCAAAGGATATTTACCCTATTTCTCTATGTAACCAATACACTAATAATAACAGTTTAATAAAAATTCGTGGGTGGGTTTTCATAATCGAAAGTACACCATTCACATCAAATGAATGAGCCATCAATATCGAATAAATACTTTTGTAACAATTATATTTACTAAAATGCTAAATTTGAATTAATGAAATGTCTTGATTTTCTCTGGAATCAGATGAGCTCGTTAAATCCAATATTCAAACACTTGACATGGTAACATGTCAAGAGGCCATGGCCTTGGTCCACTGGTTAGTGTGCTGGACTTGTAACCGGTGGTCCGGGTTCGAATCCATTTCGATTTTTCTTCATATTTGGAGAAGTTGCCGGCTCCTTGTGGAAGGGCAAGCTAATAGTAGTTAAAATACAGTCCAGGAAAACTGGTTAGGTATATAACTGAAATATCGTTGAAAAGTGGCGTTAAATCCCCTGAAACGAATATAACATAATCATACAGTGTTATATCAGTATAAACAGATGGGTGCTTTTCTGCAATCAAGTTATGTTTTCACTATAATATTTTTATCTATATGGTGAAGTTTCGGGTATGACTACTTCTAGGAACAATGAAAACTTGTCTTTATATTCAAGTTGTGTCATCATCAAATTCAATGACAGAAGAAAAATCATTAAAAAACATCAGACAATAAGATGCTGCTGAATGTACGCACATATGAAATAGTTTCTGTTTCTTGTGGTATATTTACTATCAATTTGTAATGAAATATTTCAATATTATCAGTATTTGCCAGCAATATAGATTTAGATTTCTGTGTTATTAGGATTAAAGATTTACTTGTCAACATTATATATCTTGGATTCAAATCTATTTCCCGATGAATAATTAATCGAATGCAGTTAAAAATCCTATCTGTGGATCACTTGTCCCTTCAGCACATGAGCCAAGGGGCCATTTCAGAGACATATTCGGCTTAGACAGTAATTATAAATCAAATCATATGTAATGGTTGTATTCCGAATCTTTTATCAGTTGTTAATGGTAAGTCTGAAATGTATACCACCAGTGCTCATGTTTTTTGAGTTTGTGAACTACTGTCTAAGACATGCCTATAGAAGGCATCCACAATGTTATCGCTTTTGTATATGTTTTTATAAATAACACACACTCTAACCTTGGTTACCTATAATAATAATCTCAACACCCTGTATACCTATCATACATTATATGACTGTGTGTTATGGTAATATCATGTACGATACAGAATTTATGAAATTTTGTAATTTGCCATATAAAATTCCTTTTTATTGGAATGTTAAAATAATGTTATTGTTTATATTAATTTTATTGATTTTTAAAGGAATGGCAACAAAGGAAGAAAACTCGATATTTCAAGGTCCAGGAATTGGGAGGTAATGCAAATTAATTGATTGCACCATTTATTTAATCTTATTATTGTTTTATATAGAGTAGCTTTCGATTATCTCCAATGCTCGGCTACATAGGTTTGTGTGCAGTAATAATTATATTGTCTTATCTTAGCAAAGTGTAAATGAACATTCAGTGAGCAATTCAATTCAAACGCGTTATAAGTTAGCCTAAGTATCATGTCTATAAGATGAACACAAACCAATATATAGCAATATTGATAATAAACATTGTGTCCAGTACACTGACTAAAATGTATTTCAAAATTGTATGTACATATCATGAATATATTATAATGTTATATATATAGTTGTTATCAATTTAAGTTAGCTCTGTACATGTTTATGGTGCATCTAGATGATAACGTTCCTCACAAAAGTATCTTACTGATAACTGTAAAGTTTCTAGCACATATATATGCATTTCTCTATTCAATACTCGATAACAGTATATTTGTCGTCAAAAATATTATTTCACTGTAGTTTTTTCTCCGAGTTGAAATTGATGTGAATACAATTTACATATTTCGTATTAACATTTTTCAATGGGCTTGTTATAGCTTTTTGCTGTTTGTGTTACATTACAAGAGTATTTATAACGTTAAATTGTTCACTCAAGTTGTTCATTGCAACTTAAATTGGCGAGCACTAAGCAATCTTCTTTTGTTTAGATAACAAATTCAAATAAAACACTAAAATCATTTCCGATAGATCACCTTCCTTAATTAGTAACTTACACTATTCTTCAAGTATACAACAATCTTTATTCATGCAGCATTTCAGCAATATTGTGGTATATAATCTATGTCGACAATGCTGAGCCAATAGTTGACTCAGCGATAAGATGTATAATGCTTAAACTGAATAAACTGTTCTGTATTATGTTAATTAATTGTACATTCACCACATTTATCTACTAACGAAAATTATCATTTCTCTAAACAGCCATTATTCAGGGGAAGTAGATGGTTTTGTAACACAAACAACAGAGGTAGATGGTGCTGTGGCACAAACAACAGAGGTAGATGGGGTTGTGGTAGAAACAACATGCGAGGAAATTACCAGTTTCACCGCTCAGTACGTCTTCATCTGCACTCTATATTTCTTGTTTTAAAACAAAAAGAACAAACTGATAATTCGAGGGTCATTCAATATACAATGCGAACTACCACATATTTTCTTTACTGGAGGAAGAATTGTTATAACATTGTCAGAATCCTTCAAAGTAACATCCGTTTTGATCTATGACCGACTTCCATCTGTTCGGTTATTTTTATATTCCCTAACACGTTTGGCCACGGCAGTATCGATGTCATTTAGGTCGACAAATCGAATACCCCTTCTATTTTATTTTAGTCTAGAGAATAGGTCGTAATCACAGTGGCTTATGTCAGATGAGTATAGTGGATGATTAAGCATTTCTCACTTGTAATCTGCAATCAATGACGTCACGCTCTGTGAGGTGTGAGGGGTTTAGGCGTTGACAGATGTCAGACGAAGAGGCATATATCGCGCGGAAACCTTGCGCATGTTTAACTTGTTCCTTAAAAATGTATGAATTGATAAAATACTATTTTTGTCTCCACACATGTAAATCTTCTGTCTGTGTTCATTAACTCTCTCACTTTTTCTACACTGTATGTGGCCGTAGCACTAGTTTTCCGTCAAGTACGTTGGTGATATTCCATCAATGCTCTGCCGTTCTTAAATTCATTTACCCATCTCGCTACTTGAGAATATGAAAGACGACATTCGCTTCGTGTAAGGCATTAAAAATTGTCTTTGCACCTTAAGTTAAAACGGCACTCGATTATGATTTTACTATGTTGCTTATGAGACGTTACCTCGTCCATGTTGTTTAGAGTGACGTCAAGGAAATGCGCACGCTGATGACGTCATCGACGTTAATGTCTTAAAATTTCGCGATAAAAACGAAATTGAATTATTGGATATATTGACAAAGTTTCGTTGAGAAGTCATTTCTATTTTCTGAGATAATTGATAGTTCGCATTATATATTGAATAACATGTTCATCATACAACACCGTGGCCGCGATCCGGTGGTTAATGCGCTGTATTCGTAACCCTGCGATTCGGGTTTGATTCTCAGTTGCGGCAGATCATACCCTTCCATGAAAATTTGACAACAATGTCAATTTTCCTCTACATGTGAAGAAGTTCCTGTAGCTAGTAGAAGGGTAAGTTAGTATTGGATAGAATACGGTCCAGGAAAACTTGTTAGGCGATTTGGTCACCGTATAAAACTGTAAAATGTTGAAAACCGGCGTTAAACTAAAACAAAAACATTACAAATAAAATGAAATCAAATCAATTGTCTGTACAATTTCATGGCACATGTTTCCGTATTCTCCTTCTGTATATTTTGGATAAAATAAATGCACAAGGTCAAATCCGAATTGAATTTCGAGTTCAGCAGCTTTCTTGAAAACATTACCATCATGATTAAAATGTAATCTATGTAATTGTACATGTATATACACATTTCTAGCCATCTCAGACCCTAAGCAAAAAGGTTCTGATTTATAAAATTACGTGTACCACTTATATTTTTTTTAAAGCAAAGAAGACACACAGACAGCGGTGCTCGCGGAGGAATTTGAGAAAAGGTATAGCTTACATTATAATTACAGTTGACTTTTGTAAGTAATTGGTGAAATTAAGTACATCTTTGATAATAAGAACATCTTTGGTAGTAAAGATACTCTGTTGACATTCAATCGCCCGATTATCTTGATCGGTTGAGCTTTAGGGCTTCTGATCGTAGTAGATGTCTACATGGCGTTGAATAGTACTACGTTGAAGTTGAAGTTGAAGTTAGGTTTATGGCTTTGAATCCTAGAGTAGACCTTGTGCATGTTCTCTGTTATGATTTGGTTGATGACATTTTGTCCATGCCCATTATTTCTCCATTGTTCTTTCATGTATAGAAAAATTGGCAGTGACTTGCGCTGGTGGAGAGCAAGATTTGCACTTGTAAATAATCCATTAATACTGGCTTGGTTAACTGCCCGCAGGTATATGATCAAGACACTATTGAAAACAGACCAAAAGCCCGAAAAAGTGATTTCATTATCAAGTCATTATTGTTGAAATAATTATGCAGGAAATATTGATAACTGTTCCGGAAATAAATCATAACGTGTTAGTCTCAATATTGAAGTGGTCGCTAAGTGAGGATTTACTGTATTGTATTATAGTAGACGTTTATTTATTAGAATATAGTTGTTTCATTTCAGCTAACTTCTTTTAATGTGTAATATTAAATTTCCGGACAAGTTTAAAAGACCAATGGGCGTCTGACACAATTAATACATTCATCCATACACTATTCCAACCTACATGATTATCGAGCTTGTTTGATTCAAGCAATATTGAGTTTTTTTGCAAGCATATTGCAGCAGTATTTTCACCTTCGTGTCATTTTCACTTTCGTTCTATCGTGTCAGACATGTTTACAACAGTTTCAGCCGGTTCCGTTCATATCATTTTATACAAGTCATTTAAAGTCCTATAAGCTTACAAATGTATCGGTCGTAATAGTTCCTGTTTGTTCTATAACAGAGGAATCCGGTGTGTTTTCCTCCCGTGCATACTTTATAGCAAGAAAACATGTTTCCGAAACCACTATCGTATTGTTTTCAATACCATGTCACGCGCTCTCTATATTTCAAGTTTACAAAAGCAAAATTCACAGGTAAATGAGTGTTTTTAGAAGAAAAATTACTCGTTTCGTCGGTAATCATTATCTTGGGATTATATCAGCAATTATTTTTTTTGCATATATTTTTTATAGGACTTTGATTTATTCATAACATGATTTTACTTGTTATTGATATCCTCTGTGCATTGTATAGATTGGGTAACGAAGTAAAGTAGTTTATTGAAGAGTTAAAACAACTGGAAAATGAACAAAAAAGGTAATTGTTTGTATTGCTACATCAGAGATCATCACGTGTATAATGATAACGGATTCTATAATAAAAAATGAACAAAGAAGTAATTGTTTGTACATTTGAGAGCATTACATGTTTAATGAAAGCGGATTTTATAATACAAAAATATAATTAGATTTCTACAGGGTTCGTCTGAATTTCATTGTATTTATACTTACTTGTAATCATGTAACAATTAACATATTACAGAGTCTACACATTTTGTGAATATTATGACTGTTTATTTGTTGCATTGTATATCTCTAATTATGCTAAGAAACATGCAGCTATTGTGTATGAAATTAACAAATGGATTTTATTCTTACATGTGTATTTACAGGGCAATAAAGTCCGTAGAGGAACGAATGAAGAAAGCTATAGAAGACAAGGATAAAGAAATAGAATGTTTGGAAGACAAGACAAGTGATTATCAGAATGACATTAAGGGGCTCAAAGTAAAATGTACCGTTTTAGAAGAAAAGTATGCCACACTTCCTTAAATTTCAAACTAAGTCAAGCATCATATTAATTGAAGTAAAACAGTTTGCATTATGTAAATAAGTTTTAAGAGTCCCTGTATATCGATTGTACATTACTTCGAATGCTACACGTGATATTCTATTCATTATTACAAACAATGATATGAATCGTTCTAAACATGTACAAACAATTGTGTTCTTTAAAATTAATGTTGATTTTTATTATTCAGCATCCAGTCCACTAAGTTCTTGTCATAGATAATGAATGATAACAGCAGGTCGCTTACATTATTTTTTCGTGTCATTGACTATTGTTTTCATAACTGTCAGTCGGTTGTGATTTTGATATGAGTAAACTTAAACAAGTATTTGTTTTCGGAAAATACTTGTAAAATATGAAGTACGTTTTTGCAATGATATATTGAAAAGGAATGGAAAAAAATATTAGATTGTGTTCAGCAAACTAACGTTAAAGTAAGTCAAGTCAAGAAAAATAAAGTAAGTATAGAAAATTTGATGAAATAAAATACATTTTTGTTAGTGTGAATATATTATGGTACATATATCTGTACTTTAGCTGTATCATTATAGGTATCGTGCCCAAACTAAATACGTTGAAGATGTTGTGATGAAACGCATGGCTGTATCTGAATTAAACGACGTGTTAAAAAGGTAACTTATGTCATCAGTATAAACTTAATTTGATTTTAAAAGTGATTCATTTAAAAAACAAACGTGATAGTATTTACTTTATTTTCATGGTAAGGTTTACATTGTCTCCCATAATGTTCAATGTACACGTAAACAAAACATATTCATTAAACACTTATGAACTTTGCATAAAAATATATTCAAATCCAGTCACTTCCGTATTCCGTACTGTCGTATAATTCGAACTATTTGAGTATGCTGTTATGACAACAGTACTAAATACCTTGTTGATTGTTGTTCTGATTGAAAGAAATGTTCTATACACAAAATACCATACTTTTTCTTTTCTGATCAGCCAAAAGGCAGAATTGCAAAGGGAAGTTGACAATCTGAAGGAAATAGAGAGAAGGTAATTTATGAACAAGTGAAGAAGAGGTCAATTTTGACTATTTGTATACACACATCTTTATTATTTATTTTAGGCAAATATGAGATCTTGTCAGGTGGCCTTAATCAAAGCAAAGAATTGAATTGCATATTCGTATATTAATAATGTATTCGTATCAAATTAACTACGAGTTGAATAACGAATTGCATGTTTAGCCTTTATTCTACAGCATTGTTATTTGCCAACGAACTCTGGTGACCGCCTATACGTTTGTCTGATATGATGAATCAAATATCTGGTGGAATGTGTTTATATAGACAATATTGATGACAAATCAACAATGAAAGTTTTATCATTTTAAATACAAAATACTATCATTCTGTTTTCTTTCCATTGCATATTTGGCATACTTGCATGCTTGATAAAATGATTCATTGTATTCAATGGAATATTGCTATTGGACACGACTCAAAAAGTCATTCTTATTATTTTCGTATGCTGTACTTTATGAGCTAAGAAATACTGATAGTTCATTGAAAAAAGTACAAAATGTGTAGATATATGGGACACCTCCATTATTTGTTTATTGTCTTCGATCATAGATTTCATAGAATGAAGAAAACTGCAGAGGAAAAGGAGTCTGATATATTAAGCTATCTAAATGTAATTGACAAAAAGAACGAAGAGCTTAAACGGTAAGCAATCGAAATATTGTCCTTAGATGACGAGAGGTCAACGCCTGTAACTCGATCAGTATACCGCGGTGTTGTTGACGGCGGTATGGAAAGTTAGAGAGCATGACAAAGTGCAGTAACCTTTGCTGCACAGCAAATGTTTAAATGCGGTACCGCTCTGATGATTTAGTGTGTGTTGTATTCCATTTTGGCATGTGTTTATGTGTTTGATGGGTTTTGGATATGATGGGCCTGTATGCTTCCTATACATGTATGATTCCCTATGAAAGTTTTATGTAAATACATCAGCCTAACTTAATTTGTTTGTATCTGTATTACTTCGGAGTAAAATTATATGTGTCTACCCTGTTAGCTTTTAACTTACAATTCGGATATCTTAGTACATAGTATTTAACTTATGTGTCACAATAAGATGCCTTGAAATAATACGAGTAATGAAAAGTGATGTTCCAAACAGTCTATCGAACAAGAAATGGGAAATTTCTTTATGGGACACTGCAGAGAAAGACGAGGAGAAATTACATGTCAGAAAATATTGGAATGGTAATACAATGCAGTTTCTTTATTTCATCACAGGGCTGTAGAATCCGAACAAACAATGGAAAAGAAACTCAAGACGCTTCAGACAGATTTTGAAGAGAAAGACAGAGAAGTAAATTCAATACAAAAGATCAACCAGGCACTGAATGAAAAAATGAAACAGATTGAAGAAAAGTATGATACAGCTTTATCTTAATATAGAGTTTATTTCATTAAGTACCGACATATATATATTAAACAGTCTTTTTTACATTTCAATTACAGTAAGTACTTGTTATTACAGTTTATAACACTCCACATTCAAGGACACCCAACTGATGAAGAACATAAGTAAAAGGACAAACTAGCATGCACACTTTGTTCTTCGCATTATGTACACTCTGCTATTTTGTTACAGAAATAAATAGGTGTTCTCTATTTGCTATACAGAGATGTCATAAAAGTAATAGACTAAGTACTTACTTAACGCTTGCTACAACCATTTTGAATGACGAAAATATTTTTTCCTTTTTCTTAAAACTAGCGAAAACAACAACATTGGAAGCAAAGCCTAACTAAAAACGTCAATATTGTAGTCTACAATTACAAATCGTATTGAGTACGATAATCATTTTTAAAACATTGTGCAAAAAGACCCCCATCGTGCATCTAAGTTGGCATAACCAATAGAAAATCTTCACGCACGAAGATGATTAAAAACGTCCAATACGCCGGTCGTATGTTTTCTCTGTGGTTAAACGTCGTACCAACAGTCAAGGTCATTGGGCGAACCTTGGATAAATACCAACTTTCCGCACATGTGAAACTGTTTTAGTTCCTGGTGGGATTTCAACTCACAGTGTTGATGGGCTAGTGCTAACCAGTAAGAGAAAAATAACAACTCGACCACGGAGACCGCATTCGCTTGTAATTTATTGAACGTATTTCGCGATGATCTGACTTATTTCCTTATTACCATATTAAGAGTTGATTGCTATTGTCCCGTATAAAGGGTTATTATGTAAATATCATTTACATTAAATCAAACAAAATGTGTAGTGTGATTATACACCATCTCCTTCCATATGACACATGCTTTTGATATTATTCTGCAAGTGTTTCAGTAAATGGATGCAGTGGTTAAAAAATAGGAATACACTTAAATTACAATACCACCAAATGAAAACAAATAAGTTAACTAATTACGAAAATTATAGCATAACTCTTGAGATTAGCCCATTTAATTGATATATGACAAATAATGCATAACACACATGACTTTTAAATCATGATGAAGAATTTTCCATAGTACTTTTTCCTGATAACATGATAGTTATGAACTAAATTGTAGATATCGTATGCAGTCAGGATACATTGAGAAGAAAAGCATGTCTTTAGCTAATGAAAACAGTCAGTTAGAACGGTAATTATCAAACTACTTTCAATAGTACTTAAATTTACTCGTTATTACCACAAAAAAGTATTAATATATTATTTGTGTATTTATTAGGTACGTTTACTTTTCCGCCCGAAATATCGTAAACATACGAGCGTACAATAATTACCATCTTCCTGACTGTGTTCTTCGCATAAAATTTTACTTAATCCAGCAACATGTCCTGTATGATTCGAACAAGTATGTATCATCGTATGACAACAATGACAGCACTGATGATTTACGTGAACATTTGTTTGTATATATCTATAAGGATATTTATCTCTTTAAGAGCATGGCTTTTATTTGGAAAATATACAGTTTTGTGAAATACTATTTTCATCAATCTATGTTACACAGACAATGATAGTAAGTGTAAAACTATCGAAACCGAAGGACACTAACGAAAACAGCAACAATCGAGAAAAAAAACTGACAAAAAGACATTAATCTGTAAAATCCACCGCCACACATCTAATGTTTTACAATTTTATAACTATTCGTGCCAACTGACTACCGCTGCACACGGCTCTATGCGAACGAACGTTCAAAATGTGGACATCCAGATACCAATTTTTAAGCTGAAATTATTGTAACAGTTGCAAAAACTCGCTTTACCTCAAATGTAACCATGGATCAGTTTGGAAGTCGGAAGCGTCACTATATTTCAGATGTAAGTTGGGCCTACATGTATTCCAAATATCAGCGATCGAGGAAGTATCTCAGGACCCTAAGTGTGGGTACAATAATATGTAAAATTATTGAAAAACTTGTTGCAAGATGATAATGACCCTCCTCTTATGTGTTGTAAGTTCAATAATTGACTTAAGATATCTGAGCTTGTTAGTATTTAATCTTACAATTTTTTTTTTGTCTTTCTCCTGCATTTGGTTTCAATTTCAAGTTAAAAAACAGAAGAGTGTCTGACAATGTTTATACTATGTTGTCAATGTCAAACTCACGTTGGTAAAAACAAGAGTGACATAGGCAGTCGTATTTAGTACAAAGCTCATTTTTGCCATGAGTTCATAAAATGATACACTTAATGGTGTGTTGTGTAATATGTTTGTAAGTGTTCAATACTGTATAGCACCGCGTACCATTTTACTAGTTTAATATTTTAGAAAAAAAAACTGAGGTCTTCCACCACGACTTAGGGGAAAGTAATTCATGGATATACCATTTCAAAATTCATTATCGTTGTCTACAAAGCTATTAGAATATTCACAGTTTTTACTAGATATATTAGGTATACACTAAAATTAGTTCATAATTTTTGTTTTTATTATATAGATTAGGTGATGTATTAAGGAGTCTGAAAGAAGGACTTTTAAACCTGAAAGATTACAGCATAAGGTATACATGTTCTCTTAAGTTTCTCTAAGCTAATAAGTACACGTGAATGGCTTCGTAGACGCTTACTTTTGAGTATGCAATGTTAAGACGATATATTAAGTGCGAGAATATGTTTTATCCGGTTTCTAAAATGTTTTTAGACCTAATAAAGCAATGACTGGATAAACCTGGCTTTATTCTGTCACTTGATCACGTGGTCTGCTTTATTTCGTCACTCTGTATTCTTACGCGCCGTAGTCCACTCGTTATACAACAAACCGTGCTTTTTCTATTACAAAAGGATACAATTATATATAAATAAAATGTTTAAATTTACAACGTATTCTGAGAGTTTTTATTCCAAATAGCGTGACCATTGTACGGCACTATTTAATAGTCGCGTCAGGTTGCTGAACGGTTATGACGCTGTTAAAGAAAGGTATGATGTGAGTTTTTTAATCCAAATAAATAAAGTTTTGTGACTTATTTCGTTTTGGAAACATATATTTTGTTGTAGAAACAGGATAAATCGAATACATGGTTGGTGCCGAGATGGAGAAAATTTATCCGGTTCGGCACGAAAGCTAAAAGGGGCTCGCCAGAGGCTCGCCCATTACAGCTTTCGAAGTCTCACCGGATAAGCCTTCCCATCGCGGCACCAACTATGTATTCTCTATATCTAGCTACATATTTTAACTAGTACAACATCACATTGAATATGAGATGCTATGGAGCAGTTTGTACACGATACCGACTGAAAACTCGCGTCAATTTATTTTATGAGAATAATTACACATCAGTTTCGAATTGTTCAACAAATGAAACTTAACAAACCAATTTCATTTTATCAGTTTTGTATTTTGTTTGCTGTAAATTACAGTGAAATAAAAAACCTTGAGGAGCATATGGAGAATTCTCTGAGAAAAGCCTTCGAAGACACATCTAATGAAATAAAGAGTCTGGAAGAGATAAAATGCTGTTATGAGAAGGATATTAAGAAGCTCAAAAGTGATAATACTTCACTAGAAGAAAAGTAAGATACTGCTTCTTTAGATTTCTTGTATTTTTGTAGGACATTGTTAGGAATCAGGTAACAATGAAACGAAATGAATGGCGTAGTTATATAACAGCATGTATCTAATATGCATTGAAAGACTACAGAAATCAGAATGTATTGGCATCTATAATGTATTATATTTGATGTGGAATTTGTGTTTATAGAAACTTTCTTTGATTGATGAATGATATTAGGACATTGAGGACAAATCCTAATACATCAAATTTCGATCTGACAACTTTACATCTTTAACAAACATTTTATACATCGTAAACAATAAGACAAACTAATTATATTCGCGACCAAAAGCAATTATGTCATATTATCGTATGTGCAAACAATCTTCTTTAAATCACTTAGTGCCTAAGACCTAAGCCTGAATAAGTTGTATAAATATTTGAATGTTTTCATCCAAAACAGTATCAAAACTGTAGCGTTTAAAGTATACTAAAATGCAAAAACGAGATGAATATTAAAACATGTATTACATGTAGCATATTATTACACCGAGGTTTGTTGTCATCGAGGTACGGGGTTGTCTGAACTGTTAAGAATAGTCTTGTCCAGATTGACGAAAGAAATAATAATGATGAAAAATACATACATCCACTTATAGGGTTTTAAATAGTATTATGTTGATATTTTTATGAAAAATAAATGAGATTACTTTTAAATTCGAACTTCATTATAATTAAGATATCAAGTTCATCTATTTGACCGTCTCAAGCCAGTGTTTCAGTAAATGAACGCAGCATTTGAAATTTTGAATGGTGAAATCGAACGAGTTCATGAGCATGGATATGAAGACTAACCTATTCAATTGACGTGTAACAAACAAACCCTTATAGTGGCATAACACAAGGAACTGAGGATTTTTAAAGTTTGATGACAGAAAAAAACTTTCGCTTAGCGCAAATAGTTAAATGCTCAATTCTTATGAAAAAACATCATTTCAGGCATCAAACGCAATCTACATTCATTGACGATACAGTGAAGAAACACATGACTTTGGCTAATTATAACAGCCGATTGAAAAGGTAATTATAAAACTACACTGTACTTATAAAAGTACTTACATTGACTTTATTGATATATTATTTTAATAATTGTTATTTGAATTATATTCATTGGGTATTAATATTAATTAATCAGGTTCCGTTCGAGCTGTTAAGTGTATTTATCAACATTATATAATTACCTTCAGTGTGTTTATTTCATATAAAACAGTCACATGCTCAGTATGACAACAATAGATAATGTTTAGAATACTACTACTTAGAATGCTATTCTGGGCAAACAAAAATGTACGGTCCATTTTTTTTTCAGCCGAGTCTCAAATTTGCAAAGAAAAATAGATGATTTAAACGATGTAGAGAAAAGGTAACACTTAATAAGAATGAATAATATCCATGATGTACTAATATGCAAATTCTTGTTTGTAAACATTCATATGGATTGATTTTAATCTTTTTTCTAAGAGTATGACTTGATTTAGATTACAGTACATGTAGTCAATGGTTTTCGAATGGGTTATATACTACTTTCATTATTCTAGGTTACACACGGACGTGGAAAACCAGTGTAAAATTATCAATGCCCATCGCACAGAGCTTGAAAAAATGAATTCAAAGTAAGCAAACATTATTCAGTAAAGCACAAACAAAGTAAAAGTTGTTCTAAAAATTTCAAAGGAACATTTTTCGTAAAAAAATACAAAAATACAAAATAGAAGTATTTTTGATTACATCACACACTTTATTTAACGAACGTTAATTACGTTCTGCCTGCAATAATCTATTCTATCGTCATGAAGACGAACGCATTCATTATCGCGAAGTTCTATCATTTTAACTGCATCAGGTCATCTCATATTGGATTTACTGTGAAAGTATAAATGCTTATGGAAAAGGCAATATTCAAAACGAATATCAACACAACATTCATCATGTAACAAGTTGAGTTTCATTTCGACCAATGAATGGGTAGTGCCAATTTTTATACAAGTTGAATACCGAGTTTACCTCCTACTTACTTGATAATGATTCTATTAAACCCTAAAGTAAACATTACTATGAATTGTGATATAATCTAATTGTGTTAAAGGTCGATTGATGTTTGACAGTTGCATATCATGTCTTATTTAAATGCACATATATACTAATATAATTCTATTTTAGTTTAAAATATGTATCAAATGATAAATGAGTTTGGCACGAAAGTCATTCGTCATTTCTTAGTTAACAATACAACCTGAATAACGCCATGGATGTTAAATCATTATTCTTCTCCTGTATTATCTGCCTCATAACTCCGAGATAGTGTGTGTAAGGAATGCATTAAAAAACAAGCAAGACTAACAGACATGTGGTAGACAAACTACTAGTATAATCAGGATTGTGTATTATATATTTTCCCCTAAAAATACGTAATATGTTGAACATTTTTCTGTAAAATGTTAATGGAAGCTAATCAAATTGGTCTCATTTTTTGGGTAAGTGTCGAAATGTGCCCTATTGACAAGTCAAACCCGTGACAGACAATCAATAGTTTCGTGAAATTGAAGATGTATTTCATTAGTATTTAATGGTATGGTTACTTCTTTTTCAAGGCTCAAAGGAAACGAAGAAAAATATAATACAGCTAAAACGAAACATAAGAACGATATAAAAGCTGAGAAAGACAAGTAAGTAAATTCCTGTGTTTAGTGCAAGTGTGTGTACAGAAGTGTATCTTTTGTGATCGCTTATGCACAATACCTTCAATCAACATTAATTTCCGAAATAAAGGAGACGACAATTTCAAGAACCGATTGGAGATTACATATATGATCATCAATAATCCAAACATTACATCCTTTCCCGAGAATATTTCACGGTACGGTGACATTTGTGTTTTACAATGTTTGTCATCGCAGTGTTCAATTTATATGTGCCTGTGGTTGCCCGTTTTTCGCATTCTTCTTTGTAGTAATGTTTAATGTAACTTCATTAATACTAAGTGTCCTCAAGGAAGGGGCTTATAGTCTTAATATCGTGAAATGTGTATATGATCGTCTCATGTATCACGAGTACATGAAATACTTTCTTTCTCTAGGTTAAAACGAGAAAAAGATGAACATGAGACAACCAAAAAGAATCATAAAGCCTTTATAAAATCTGAGATAGACAAGTAAGTACACGTGTTTTCTTGAGTCTTATGAAATGATGAAAACACATAATTATGACTTGTTTATGATTCGTAGATTTGTATTTTAGCGTTAACAATGTTGCTTAAAACTGAATGGCGAAGAAACATTGGTTTACTATTTTAGCATTATTTATTTTAACTCTTTCAAGCATGGAATCCAATGTATTCCATACAGTTTCTACACAAGTAGAAAGTATGCACAACACTCACAATAGACAATCTAAGAAAATATTATATATTTGTACAAGTGTGTCCAGTCATAGTGATTTAATTGGTTACTTATACATTACAGACACGAGAAGGCAATGAAAGACGTAAAAAAACGCCATTCAGACGAGTTGTCATCACAGAAAGATAAGTATGTAAATCATGGATGTTCATACGTATTAATTTCTTAGGATTTAACGCCATTTTCGACATTATGCCAGTTATATGGAGGCGGGAAGTTTTCCTAAACAGCTTCCATGGACTCCATTTAGGTCTTAACCAGTACTAACCAGATTATATCCACAAGTTACTACCAAGCTACCCATCATGATTCAGAGGTAAAGGACAATTTAACAGAACAGAACATTTATTTAGACTTGTACATCAGTACATCATCATAAATATTACAAAATATAATACAGGTATTAATTACACGAAAAGGTGAAAAGGAAAACATGAAACATAATATTCGGACAATACAGAAAATATAAATATACATATAACAACAGTGTATGTAATATGTTTAGCCAAAATTGTAACGGAAAGTGTGATCGGGCGAGCTGATATCCATACGTGTGATTGGTTCGATGCAGCATCTTTTCCATTTTATTTGAATATATAATTCACAGATTTTAAATCTCTGTATTTCTATGATTTAGCGATATGGAACGTTGTTTTGGTTATACGTAAAAATATTTATCAGACGATATTTTCTTTGTTTTATAACGGAATGGTGTTTATTCCATTTTGTTACTTATCTGTCGTATTAAAGTGTTGAATGTTTTATTTTTTTATGTAGAGCTTCAATTAAAGGACAAAAAAAACATCATGATAGTTTTATCGATTTAGAAACATTCTTGGTATCCTTAGCATGATTCTTTCTGTCAAGTGCCGAGAACGAAGAACCATTTTGTCATTTTATACGGTAAACAATATTCTCTACTAACAATATGTCACACGATGACCGTTTCAAACATGCCTGTCTGAATGACATACACTATCTGCTGATTTTGGCATATTTTCTAAGAATTCAATTTGTGTCGTTATATTAATAAGATGTGTTTGGCGGACATCAAATTATAACACGTTTGGTTTAAACAGGGCAAACAATGAGAAAGAAAGATTACAAAATCAACTAACCAGACAATGGCAAACAGAGCGTGCCGGGTAAGTACCCAGTACTTTTCTATGTTAATATTGTCCTATAACACAAATGTTTTTAAAATGTTATTCCAGAAACAACAGTTTAATAAAGCAAGAAAAAATATCCAACCTACATATTACTATTTATGATTCGGAAAGAGAAGGCAAAACATGTGAATATTGACAACTTACATACGAAACAAGGAGAAAATGTGAGGAGGCATTATTTGCATGTGACCTTTCCAGGGAATCTTTAGTTTTCATTTTATTCGTTATTGAGACACAAAGTGTATTATATATATAGTTTGTTCCATTTTTATAATCTTGTACTAAATATTTGAATATTTATATATAGCATGTTATCTGATAAATGACACACTTTCACATACAAGTTATAAATTTGTAGACTGCACAGTCAAATCAGAGACCTGAATTCAAAATTAACTCAGTGGAATCGTGCATATGAAAACGCAACGTTGGAAATCTCCCGCTTAGAGTCACAGTTGCATCAACAACGTCAGAACAATGATATATAAGTGTTTCATGGTAAAAGTTTGTTGTCGTATCATCTGTTATAAATATTCAGTTATATATTTTGTGCGCTGGTTTGTATAAAATCACATTTAATTGATATCCATTCAATGAATTTATATTGAAGGCTGAGCAAGATTGCTGGAGCGAAATTACCTTACAACAACCCTAACATAGCTGACCTCAGTGGCGAGAAACGTCCGACTAAGTTGGCTAGGGAGTTTTCCGACCTTTACGACAATGAACGGACAGATGCGTTTGAAGTGGTTGATGGTAATGATGATGAACAGAAGATTGGTGTCTTGTACGACATTCTTAAAGTAAGTTAGCCACGGCCGTGGTTCAGTAGTTAGTGCGCTGGATTTGTAATTCAGTTATCTAGATTTGATTCCCGGTCGCGGTAGGTCATACCTTTCCATGAATAATTGACAACAGTGTCAATTTTCCACATTTGGAGAGGTTGCCGTTTCCTAGTGGAAGGGAAAGTTGGTAATGGTTTGAATATACATTTGTAGTTAATGAAAATTAGAACCGACAGCCGTATATAACTAAGTATAATGTAAGTAAGTTGTTTGCCATAAATGTATTGACTGCATTTTAAAGCTTACTGAAAATTGGATCTGAACAGATACTGGAAAAGAAAGTAAATGTTAGATATTTTTAATTATTGTACGGGGTTAGAAGCTTGATTAATGATAACATTAACTTTACATGATTTATCTTATCGTCAGGTGATAAGTTCGCTGATCTGTTTTCAGTATTATGTTAAAATTCTGTGGTAATGAATACGTAAAATTCTTAAAACTAAGTTATTATCACGAGTGATGAACAATATAGACTGTTGTACTAAGCAATTATACAAATCTAGCATTTGTCCATCTCACTTTCGTCCGATTTTAATCGATGTAGCATGCAAATGAATATTGTGAGAGCCTTTCAAGAGGACATGATGAGTCAATTGAGAGAAGTTTTACAACACTTGAATATGTTAGAAGATTGCCTGACAGATATTCAACAGATACAGACATTCCTAGAACAAATGAACCAAAACAGAAGCTGAATAAAAGAACAGGCGTTGAGACAGATCAACGTGACATTCTGGCGAGCCAGGATGCATCTACACCTTTGAAAAGGGACACTGCAACGGTAATTCACACTTCATGTAGTTTTCTGTAACATACGTACAAATATCGCAGAATAAATCTAGCGTTAGCATCAATTGGTAGTTGTAAATGATTGTTTTGTGGTAATGAAATCAAATAATTCTGCATAACACTAAACTTTTAAAGACCATTATCTGCTATTTCATCTGTTTTATAGCAAAATCAGGTTGAGCAAGACAGCGCCGGAGAGGATGAATTTGTGATTCAGAACAAAAGCCGTTAATGTAAATTCCGCTTCAAGTATTCAAACTGCAGTTTCCTATTACTCGTTCTTTGTAATGAAATCGAACTGGCAGAAAATAGAGACGAAAAGGAACCTTTTGAAGAAACGGATGGAGACAAACCTGAATTCACAACTGATGAAGGCGGGAAACGTTCAGAAACATTGAACCCAGAAAGAAAGAACAACTTCGAAAATTCTGAGACTGGCGAGGATGTAAATTTTGTAACTGCAAATAGTAAAGGTGGTGAAAGCGAGCGTCCACAGGCTGCCGGGAATATTGAATCCATGTACGAAGGTAAATGCAAGAATAGCAATACCGCATCAGATTCTCAAGAGGTAAGTTATGTCCAAAACACTATAAATGAAACAAATGATGAAAACAGCATGCCAGAGAAAAATGTGGACGATGAGCACCACGAAATAGCAGATGGTAAAGGTGTCGAACCGAGAGGATCAGAAGCTAAAGCGGACAGTACATCTGACCATAATGACCAACTTACAATCCAAGACAACAAACCAAATATGGAACAACACATCCCCAGTAAAATAAATGATGACGAAAAAGAAAATGCGGATATCAAGAAAACATCTGAGATGGATAGCGATGGTGGAAATTTTAATGCGTCGGAAGGTACGAATAACAAAAGTGATAATTCAGTGATTGAAAAGGACAATCAATCATCCGTTATATCAGATCGTAGTCGAGGGAAACAAGATGGCAAATCAATAATTGGAAAAGATATAGCATCAAAAACCGATGGAACTAACTCAGAAAATAAAGATGATGAACAGACTGACAGTAACCAACAATCAGATGACCATATTACCAAACCAGTTATTTATGCTACGATATATATTACATTTTAACTAGATTCCTATTTTTCCTCAGGTCTCAAAACTCGACTTTAAAATGGATATGTTCACCACTGAACAAAAGAAAACTATCATGGATATGAAGAAAACGTGTGAGGACATGCAAACCCTTGATGTGGTCGAGGTAATTATGAATCTTTGAATTTCATTTCATCAAATTGTTAACAAAAATTGTATACATATATTATGACACAAGTCCATATGTATTCAATTACTCTTTTTATATATTAGCACATTTTTTGGAAACAAAATCTCAATATTGAGAAGGCCAATTTATCAAGCTGAAATATTGAGGTTTTATTGAATGAGGTATACATCGTGGTAATATATTAAGTTGTTTTATGGAAATAGGGAAATAAATGTCTATCTTGAATTCTAACAGCTTATAAAATAGATGTGTAACATGCAATTTATAATTACAATAAGTCCGACTTATCGATAGTGCATACTCTTTTTACAGACTGGAACGAAAATAATTGCTGAAGAGATGAACATAAAACCAGAATTAAATGAAGAAATGAAATACATTTCAAAATGTATTGAAGTCTGTTGGTCGATGTATCGCCATGTTCCACCTGTACATATCAACTTCCCTACTAATATTGCTGGTACATGTTTGGATAAGAATGAATACAGACCGTACACAAAGTCTGGAAAAAACATAAAATTTGTAGTTTGGCCTGCGGTATACTTACATGAAGGTGGAGCATTGTTGGCTAAAGGTGTTGCTCAGGGAAGAGATTAATATTTTTTTCAGATAAACAGTAATGTTAAACACGTAGTCGGACGATTTTTGTATGTATATATATCTATGTTTGTCAATGGATAATGAGCACTAAACACTTGATTATTGCAATTGTGTAATCATTAGCGTTTTAAATTTTAAAATTGTATTACGTTTATCAAAGATTCATGTATATTATGTGTTGTTTGTGATTATCATTATTTAAAACTAAAGCTTGTCTATGCTGCAATTAAATGATTTCTGTTATATGTGTTTAATATAATTGGTTAAAGTATAATCATTATTGTGGTTGTATATCTTGAATCTAATATTTTCATTTTTGTTTGTTGTACACTGTCGTTTAAAATGATGTTTTTGCAGATGGACATAGAAATGTCAGAGGACTTCTCTTAAACCTGACACTGAGTTTTTGTTATGTAATTCTATTTAGTCAAATAAATACTGTTACGTAAAACGTGTAGCTTGTTTTCCCTTTTATACCATGCAACCAGGATTGTTTATTCTACGTTACCTGTTGTATAATGAGGTATGTTTTCTTCTACCTGGCACATTTTTACTGTCAGTGTATATGGTATGTTTCTATATTTGGTCTGTGATAGTATATGGTCTGTTTCTATATTTAGTCTGTAATTCTACGTGATATGTTATCTTATGGGGTCTGTTGTTGTATGTGGCACATTACTCTGTATGGTCTGTTATTATATCTGGTACGTTACTTAGTGTGATCTGTTATTATATGTGGTACGTTTCTTTGTGTGGTATCTTATTCTACGTGGTCTGTTATTCTATGTGTTCTGTTTCTGTACATGATCTGTCATTTTATGTTGTCTGTTACTTTATGTGGTCTATTACACAAGCAGTAATCTATGTTAGATATACACAAACTGCCCAAAAAGGTCAGATATTGAATTCTCTTATTACGTTTTTTTTTATATTGGACTTATTAACTAACTACCTCCAAGCACTTATCCATCGTCGTTCAAGTCATCGTGGTAGTCAAATTATTACAGGTTTACTTCAGGTAGGAGGTTGGAAAAAATAAAACCATTACAACGGTTGATGTACCACATTCATACATCCCTTTACACCCATAGGTAACTGTACCAAGGATTGATTATAAAAATATGAAGAAAAAAATATAAAAAAAACACTATTTATTAATATGTTAACAAGGTATATTTCAACGAAAATTCTCTGGACGATCACTGAGGAGACTTTTGTTTTTCAATATCATCAAGGATTCCGGTGAATTAATGCAAATGAATATACTTTTTACGGCCGTAACTGAACAAAAACATATTCCTGCATTGAACGCTTACATTATTTTACCTTCATAACATGTAATTCAACGTTTAAATTTCGATTTTATCTTTATCAACGTAAAAACTTCATTCTGTCATTGTGACCTCGATGACTCTAGAGAAATCCCAATGTATTTTGTAACGTTCGTTTTCATTGGCCGGGAACCAAATAAATTATTGTACATACGTCATTTCGCCTGGGGAAACTCCTTTGAACGTAAATTGACAAATCAATGTCAACCTCGGCTAATGCCTCGGTCGACATTACATGTCTCGGGTGAACATTGCGTTTTATCACCCTATGTGGGATGTGATATTTATATAAAAGTGTACTGTCTTACTGTTCTGACAGAAACCCGTCCAAGTTCCCCATGTACAAAATGGATTCCTTACATTTTTTTTGTCAAATTAAATTGAATATGTACATTTTCAATGGTATTGGCACGAAAATAAACACTACACTTTACTATCATAATTGAGGTTGGGAGAAATTAATCTATCAAATAAATGTGACAGTTTGGTCAGTAAAATAATAGAAATATTTGTTCATCGTATAAATTTCTTTTAAGGCTTGACCAGGTAGGGTAGATTGTCCTTCAGGATAAGAGCCACCTGTTGTGAAAACAAGTCCTAAATATGCTAATCTGTTCACAATCTCAAGTACCTCATTTCTATATCTAAACTGCTTATTTTATGGTAACCTTCAATCTTTCTTGAAAACTTTCATTATAAAAAGGATCATTTTCAAATTATAAATACATGTATACATAAGATTTCAAAGTAATTAAATGTTCAACACAATCGATAAATATTCATTAAATTTAGGTTTCAATAGCTGCATAAATATACTTGTAATTTAGTTGATCTTCAAAGATGAAAAAAACATGCCTTACATAATACAACATTGATATACACATAGTGTTTATGTTCAATATGAATGTGTAAAGACTGTCAAGAACAAACGCAGCAGTTATCCAGTCCTGCAATATAAATCAAAACTGTAACCCTAGTTACTTGCCAAAATGTGTAGGTATATATGTAAGACTATTGCACACTTTTTACACTGTCAATCTCTAAATCATTTCACGGGTTTAAATCTTTACTGTACCCGTTTTTAGTAGTTAATCCTTCACCTCAAAAACACCTTTTTCCAAGTTCTACCATCCATTGCGTTGGTGTACGAAACATAGAAATATGTACAAGAGTCTTCCAACTACTAACTATCTGTTTATAATTACTGTTAAATTTTCATTTGGAAAGTGTTAATCTCTCCCCTGAGCAACACCTTTACCCAATAATATTCCACCTTCATGTAAGTATACTGCAGGCCAAACTACAAATTTTATGTGTTTTCCAGACTTTGTGTACGGTCTGTATACATTCTTATCCAAACATGTACCAGCTAGATCAGTAGGGAAGTTGATATGTACAGGTGGAACATGGCGATACATCGACCAACAGACTTCAATACATTTTGATATGTATTTCATTACTTCATTTAATTCTGGTTTTATGTTCATCTCATCGGCAATTATTTTGGTTCCAGTCTGTAATAAGATCAATAGGACTAATTGTCATATATATAATGCTTGTTGCACATCTATGTTATTAACTATTTGAAATCTAGAAATATATTTAATTCCCTACTACCATACACACATGTTAAGTTACATCTATGACAATGTAAAAACCACTTCTTGTTCGAACTGACCCCAATAAAACCTCAATATTTCAACTTGATAAATTGTCCATCTCAATATTGAGATTTTGTTTACCAAAAAGGTGCTGATATAGATCTGTATTAATTTGGAATTATAATAAAACAGTCCGATATTTGATGAAATGAAATTCAAAGAACTACAATTACCTCGATCACATCTTGGGTCTGCATGTACTCGCACGTTTTTTTCATATCCATGATAGTTTTCCTTTGTTCAGTGGTGAACATATCCATTTTAAAGTCGAGTTTTGAGATCTGAGTTGTAAAAAGGAATCTAGTTGAAATTGTTTACCTATATCGTAGCATAAATAACTAGCGCAAAATACGGTTTTAACGAGAATATAATTCTTTATGTCGGTCAGCTGTACCTTTTAATTACTGCTGTTCTGTGAAAGATACTTAAGTATTTGAAGTGACAGCTAATAAAGATTCATCATTATGTTGTTCTGGATTTTAGTTCCATTAATAATTTCTGCCTACCAGCCATAGATCACGAATGAAATATCATTAATATTTTTGTTTGTATCAGTACATGTGAAATTTAATTACATATTCGTATCTAATCGTCTCAGAAACGCTGTCATTCTTTTTGTCGCTTCCTCTATCCTTTGGTTTGGTAGGTTTGTCATCTGATTGTTCGTAGAAGTCAGTCTGTTCACCATCTTCATTTTCTGAATTAGGTTCTCCGGTTTTTGAGCTCCCGTCTTTTCCGAACGTGGGTTTTCCGTCGTGTTCCGCTTGACCATCTGATGTAACGGTTTTAGTAATAATATGAATGGCCGCGTATGTTAAATCTCTGTCAGGCAATCGTCTAGCATATTCAAGTGTTGTAAAACTTCTCTCAATTGACTCATCGTGTCGTCTTGACAGGCTCCCAAAATATTCATTTGCATGCTACATCGTATAAAATCGAACGAAAGTGGGTAGACAGATGTTAAGATTTGTATAATTGCTAAGTACATGTATAACCATCTAAATTGTTCATCTCGTGTTATATTAGTTCTAAGAATTGTGCGTATTCAATGCCATAGAATATTAACATGATACTGAAAACGGATCAGACGATAAGATAAATCCTGTGAAGTTAATGTTATCATTAATCAAGCTTCTAGCCCGACACATTTTTTAGAATTAACTAATATTATACTAAATTACCCTTCCAGTAGGAACCGGCAAATTCTCCACATGTGAAGGGAAATAGATATTGTTGTCAAATTTTCATGGACAGGTATGACCAGGCCCGACTGGGAATCGAACCAAGATCACCGGGTTACAAATCCAACGCACTAACTACTGGACCACGACCGTGGCTAACTTACTTTAAGAATGTCGTACAAGACACCAATCTTCTGTTCATCATCATTACCATCAACCATTTCAAATGCATCTGTCCATTCATTGTCATAAAGTTCAGAATAATCCTCAGCCAACTGAGTCGGACGTTTCTCGCCACCGAAGCCAGCTATGTTGGGGTTGTTGTAAGTTAATTTCGCTCCGTCAATCTTGCTCAGCCTTCAAATATTTACATAGAATACATATTATTTAAAAATAACTTCAAAATCAAAATAAGTAATGGAATATTTTTAACAGATGATACGACAACAAAATTTTACCTATAAATCATTTATTTATCATTGGTTGATTTAAGTATCATACCGTAACAGTAATTCTTCTTTTTCAGCCTCCAGCTCGGAATTGTCCTTATGTTGTTGATGCAACTGTGACTCTAAGCGGGAGATTTCAAATGTTGCGTTTTCATATGCACGATTCAGTTTTCTGTCCTGTCTACAAATTTATAACTTGTTTGTAAAACTGTGCCATTTATCAGTATGGAATTGATTTACTCGTACATGTTAGATATACGGGTACAGTTTTGTGCATTTACGTATAATATTAATAAGAATGGAATAAAACAATACATATTATTATTGTGTCTCAATAATGAATAAAATGAAAACTACAGATTCCCTGGAAATGCCACATGTATCGTATGTAAGTTAATAGTCATTATCCCCGTGTTTTGTAAACAATACCCTATATGTTGGAATGCTTGTTCTTTTTATTAATCTACAGTAAACGTCACTAAACCAAGTTTGGTATAGAAAAGTGTTCACACAGTGAAGTTCCGGTGTACTTACCTTGCTAACTCAGCTTGACATTGTCTGATTATGTGATTTCGCAATTTTTCTTTCTCCTTGTTTGCTCTGTTATAAAACCAAACGAGTTGCAATTAAATGTTCGTCAAACACATTTATATTACACTATAATACAGTTCTTATGAAATATACACAAGTTGCCAGATAGTGTATTTCTCCCACTTTTACTCATGTAAGATAGGTTTTCAGCTCATATAAGAAAATCCTATCTTACATTAGCAACATCTTTCTTACATGAGCGACCACCGCACGTGAATTCATTCCGACCTTCACGGGACTACTTTTACTACCACTACGTCTGCATAGTAAACACGCATTAGTGGATTTTTATATTCTCCCACTTTTACTCATGTAAGATAGTTTTCAGTATTACGTATCCACCCTCCACAAGCTCTATTGATCCAATGAATCAGGTTAAATTACATCGTGAACAAGTTCGTTCTCCATCTAGGCCGAGAGAAATGCAGGTTCGTCCAAACATGCGTTCACAATCAGTCTTGTAAAATGAAAATAAAACACAAGTGTCGTTGAAGGCATGTTCGCCGGCAGTATGATGAAGAACTGCACATTTAACATTAACTTCTACAGTCAACCTAATCCGAAACGACGAAGAATAATTGTGTCAAGCGACTCTGATTCTGAGTGAAAGTCGCACGCCCGTTAAACTTTTGTGACTTGTTACGCATTCATAGTGAAGAAGACTGTCGCGTTATCAAATAGTTCCTAACTGTTGCAGTTAACTGTTCAATATTCAAAACACATGTTGTTTTATTGATTTAAATACTGTTTTATTGGATGTGTCTCATGACATAAATAGTTACACAATAAATGTATATTGTTTACATTGTCGTTTATTCAATATTTGTTTACACTTTGTGTATTCATACACTCGTGATGACGAAATGCGACCTTCACATTTTTAAACTATAAATTAATTCAACCACACTGGAGAAGGCTGTACGCGGCGAAATTGTTTGGTACATACTTTTAAAATACCGTTCTCTTCAGCTGTGCAACTTTTGAATGTGATAAACGATAAGGTAAAAAAGTAGATTTTTACCAATTTTGTCGATGTTGTCATGAGGGTTTTGTATTTTCTCAAAATGAGTGGGAGAAAAATAATCCACCATGAGACAGTCTATGTAGGATAAGGATATCTCACCCTCGGGGTCGGAATTTTAACAAGGGAACTCGGCAAGCCTCGTCCCTGGTTAAAATCCGACCCCTCGGGTGAGATATCCTTATCCTACATAGAAGCTCATGGTGGATTCTTATAGTCATTACTTCATGTTCAGATAAGCATGTAAGAAATGACCAACGTGTGACATATTGTCAGTAGAGAATATTGTTTATCGTATAAAGGTTCTACATTCATAAATGACAAAATCGTTTGCTCTTGCCACTTGTCAGTTCACTAAGATACAAACAATACATTCATTTAAACCAGTAATAAACTTACTTTCTTGGTTATTGTGATACGAAAAAGAATTCTGTAGCTGAATGAAATTTTATTGTCCTATTTTGGTATTATCACTTGGCAGCTTAAAGTTGAAAAAAACTTTGAAAAAGCTGTGTGTGGGGTAGATATGGTTTGTGATTTCTAGAAATGCCTTTTGTCAAAACAATGACATGACTTCTAGTTATAATAACCACACGTATGTATCGCCTTATTAAAACACTACATTGAAATATTTATTAAATCGAAATCATCGTTCATAAAGTTGTTGTACGATTAAACAAGTCATATTACGGAAATTTACTACGCAAAATGTTAACTTTTTATATGTGTATATAAAACGATCATATGTCCGTAACGAAAACAAAACACTGTTCGGACACAACAGTCTCAATTAACTCGTTATTCTAGGAGTTTTATTATTATTGATAATTATTGGAGTACGTATGTACACATCTATAAAATTATTTTGTCTTTAAAATTTCCACTGTAGCTGTGATTTATTCATACTTATTATTTGAGTAGAAACTGTGTGGAATACATTATATTCTAATATTTCAGGATATAACTGATATTGCTAAAATGGCAAATCGATGTGTTTTCTAATTCAGTTTTTTAACTTTTTCAACATCGTAATTGTCAAAAATAAAAGACAGGTGTACCAAATTCAATAATGTACTCACTTGTCTTTCTCGACTTTTAAAACGTCGTTATGATTCCTTTTGGTTTTCTCATGTTCAGCTTTTTCTTGTATTAACCTTGGAAATAAATGAGTGTTATGTAATTAGTGTATGTGATACAAGAAATAAACAAATTCTTATTTCACAGATAAAATAAGATTACAGATAATAATGCCGTACACCAGGGGGCAACTGGTATCATTGTATTTTGACAATTATTAATAAAAGAGAGATTAACGGGGAGCATCATGGAGGACACATGGAAAATCAGTTAACCGATAGGGATTACAAACATTACATGTCACATCAAATCTCAACGTTCCTTGAATGTTTTATCGGGAAGGGGTGTAACTATTGGTTATTGATGAACCTATTCAATCTAGTACATTTTTAACGTTCGTTAGCTTATAAAGCCGTGTACAGTGGTAGTCAATTTTGCACGACACATCCCCACATATTGGCAAACTTTTCTGTCCTCCCATAAATGACAAAGTTACTGAGCGGACACGAAATAAAGCAACTAATGTTTACTTTTAACTTCTATGTGTGACCTTGACCTTGAATCTACAGCCATTGGATTTGCGTGCGATACATCTTCTGGTGATTGTTTACATTTTTTGTAAGATAATCTCAAAATCATCCGATGAATGAAAACGTTACAAAGTCATGTACACGCCAAACACGCCAAATGTGTTATCCTTGGGCCCTATGTGCGACCTTGGCCTTGGAGCTGCAGCCATTGGACTTGCGTGCGACACATCGTTTAATAATGGTTAACATTTGTGGAAACTCATTCCAAGACCCTCCGATAAATGACAAAGTTACTTCCCGGACATGCTTCGGGACATACAGATCGACAGACAATGTGACTCCTAAATAGCCCCACAATTTTATAGCGGGGGTATACAAATTCAAATGGAAGTTAGTAATTAGTTAATTAAGTATAATGATATACACATACGATTATGTATGTATGAATCTGCTAAATGAATACACAGAGTGTTCATAACGCGTAGAACACAAATACATGTATGTACATGCTACTTTGTTATTTACATGTTCTAATTAGCCGGATGAACTTAACCGAAGAGCGTCCAATCGAAAAGTTTCTACGTACTGCACGCATCTATAAACTAAAAGTAAAAACCTTTTTGAACTATAACATAACATCAAGTAGTATCTTACTGAAATTCAGTCTGTCTCAACTTTTCATCCAGAGCCGTGTTGTTCTTTTGTATTGATTTTAATTCTCTTTCTTTCTCTTCAAAATCTCTTTGAAGTGTCTTAAGTTCCTTTACAATTAGTTGTTTGGATTCAATAGCCCTGTGATGTAATACAGAAACAACGAGTATACGAACATTATGATTCCAATAATTTTAGACGACTATTTCTTACTTCTTTTTACTTTACTATTCCATGTAGGTGTTCCTTTCTATGTTCAATAATTGTTTAATATTACATTCCTGTTTCGTAAATAATATCATCTTATTACTTCATAACATATTATAAGAAAGATCTATTAGAAACATGACTTCGAGTTTATCCTTATTGCCACTGATATTCGATAGGCATGCACATGTTGTTTGATACTGTGGAATCTCAATTTTCGTTGGGGATTTAATTTCGTGGATTTCGTGGGTCGGCTCATCCACGACATCAAATCCCCAAGAACATAAATGCCGAGATTTCAGCCAACCGTCCGAAAAATTGTATTATCCCAATATGGGCTACTTACAATACAACTCTCGGTTTATACTGGAACTGACAAAAACAATCGATCTTCGACAATGTATAAATGTTTGAGTAAACATTATATCTACCATATTCAATAAAAAAAGATTCAGGTCTCAGTTTATGTTTAATGATAATTGATTCTCAATGATTATTTATATATCTATACATTAAACGTATCTGCATTAGGATCTGGAGACCGGGAGAAGACGGGACAGAAATATGAAGGTCATGCTGAAATAATGTTGACATAATGGACTCGATGTCGATAGAAAGGTGTGAACACGAATGGTCCCTTGAAAGTTTGCGCGTCCATCTACTTTCTTTACTAAATTCAAATATGGTCATTTTATTGAGGAAAACGACAGAAAACGATATGGATTTTTTTCCAAAATTGAAAATCCACGAATTTACGTCCCCACGAAATAGCCAGTTTAGTAAAAACCACGAAAATTGAGCCCAATGAAAATAGATGAAACCACAGTATTGAACCAAAATGACATCGGCACAAATCACGCTAGAACTTCAATCCTAGTAACATCAACACACATAAGAACATTCAAATGTATCCGGAGCATACCATTTTGGGAAGTTGTGTAATAAAACCTTACAGGACTTTTAAAGGGTCGTTTGAAAGGACCCAAACCCATTCATACCCCCGTATCTAACAGCTGGCATGAATCTAAGAATAAATCGACAACTTCTGCATCTGACTTACAATTAGAGGAACAAAGGAAGAGGTTAATGGCATTATGATCACCTGTCAAAATGTACGATAATCTTATTTCATGTCATGCTCTTAGAAGTGGAGATAAATATCCATAAAAATAGAATGGAAATATACTCAATGGTAGTATACTAGTCATCAGCTGATCTATCCCGGGGTTTTTATCAATTTGTAGTTATAATCTTTGATAAAAGCCTTAAAACGGAATTATGTTGTTTTTTTGTCTGTATGTTTGTAGCAAATGTCCGAGTGGGACCGTTTAGAAAAATACTTTATCCCGTTTTCACGCCTAGATGAGACATTAACATCATGAACTGTTTTCACGATTCTTTTAGTTACAATAGCCATTCCTTGTTTTGGTGGGCTATATTGTTTTCCTTTATATTTACGAGTTCTTATAATAAGAACAGAATTCATATTAGAAGCGTCAGGTGCGCGATGATGTAGTGTACTACCATTGATACTGGCAAATCATATTTACGTTCGTTAAACATAGTGTATGATGCAGTCAAAAAGTAAGCATTAAAGGGCGCCGAAAAATAATTTAGTCACATCATATTTTAGAATCTATTATTACGTATTAATAGTGTATTATAAATGTGAAGTTCCTTGATCTAGAAAACAACATGTTGACAGCCCATATAGTAGACGACCTTTTTTTAATTCACCAACCATAATGAATGTACCCCTGTAAAACTTGATGTAATAATACACGACTGGGAACACTTCAATCTCTTCAAAGTTAAAAAATTAAATTTAGAACCATCACAATTAACACAGATGAGTCTGATCCGAATTTCGTGAACTTATGAAATAAAATGAGGCTGTGCCGTCTATAATGTGATTATATCAGTTCATACAAAACTCAATAATATACATATACGTACTTGTCATTCTCAGTTCTTATAAAATCTTGATGAGCCTTTTTGATTTTCTCATGTTCATCTTTTTCTCGTTTTAACCTTGGAAATAAAAGAAAGTCTTAGTATGCCATTTATTATTATGTTATACACGAAACCATCATACACATTTCACGGTATCAAATACGCTTCTACCTCGAGGACAGGACACTAAGTATCAATATCTTTTTATTATACCTCATGTTAATCTGCCATAAGACACCGTGACATATACGTACTGTCAGACACAGCGGGAAATAATTTACTGTCAGAAAAATACTGTCTCCCGCTACCATGGATACGGAATGTTCGAAAATTATACTGTACTGTTCTCACATGCGCAATATCTATTTTTGCATTTCCGTTGTAAACTGAAAAATTAATGTGGATTTCACAACAGAAGACACATCAATTTTCGAACTGTGTTATTTCTTCATTAGTCAACGTTTCGGCGCAACTGCCTTTATCAAGACATAACAATAAAATAACGGACGTAAAGGTCATAATAAATGTCATATCAAGCGTAACGTAAAAAGGCGGGAATGCGTGCAGTACAATAACAAAATGCAATTAGTACTTTTTATATCGTTGTAAACAGACAAATAAAGATTGAATTACGTTGCTCATGATTTGAATAGTTTTTCGGTATAATAAATTATAATTAAACATTATTTCAACGAAGAATGCGAAAATCCGGCAACGACAGGCACATGGACATTGAGTTGAATATTTCGATGACAAACGTCATAAACCACAAACTGTCAAAGTATCGTGGACTATTTCTCGAGAAAGGATATAATTATTGAATTATTGATGAATCCATTCTTTATCAATCGATTCTTGAAATTGTCAGTTTCCTTCATTTCGGCAATTCATGTTAACTGAAGGTATTGTGCATAATAATGCAAGTGCGATAAATTACTGTACTTACACATGCACCAAACACAAAACATGTACGTACTTGTCTTTCTCGGCTCTTATTTCGTCTTTATATTTCTTTATAGCTGTATCATACTCTTCTTTGTTTCTCTTAAACCTTGAAAAATGAAAACTTGCCGTTTAATGCCAGTGAAATACATATTCAGTTCCTAGAATCCATTGATAAAATGCCTTAGAGTTAACATAGCAAGAGGGAGAGAGAGCATTTCTACACTTACCGAGCACCAGAGACTCTTGCAACCTTCAGTGGTAAATATTTAATATATGACGAGGACATTTTTGTATACGCACTTGATAGAGGGTGGAAATTTGAGGAAGGTGGAATGTTATGTATATTCTTTTCCTAGGAATCCTTTTTTACCTCTCTTATGTTAACTCGTTTATATTTTGCTAATGGGGTTTGAAAAAAATATGTCAAAATATTGTGTAAGTTGATTTTTGAACATCATGTAAGGGGTCTAGATAAACCATTGTCCAGTGGCTTGTAACCCGACGATTCGATCCGAATTCCAGTTGCGACAGGTCATACCCTTCTTTGACATTAATTTTCCTCCATATGTGGAGAAGCTTTGGCTTTTTGTGTAAGTTTAGAAATATATCCTTGTATATGATGTCCATTAAATCTAATATCGATTTGTTTTAAAGCGCTCTACTGCGACAGATACGAAAACAACAAAAGTGCCGTGAAAAACGTGCAGACGTAAATTGAAAACAGTAAAAATAATACAAGACTTTAGTGTAGTTCAGACATACACTGACCTGAAAAACATAAAATGGATAGATTAGCAATCACCGACAGAGGTATAGCCGTCAGACTTACTAGTAATCAGGCGGGTGTGTAAAAAAACAAGAGGTAGGTCTACATTTTTCATTATTTCTTACAAACGGCTTTTCTGAATTCATTTATTTTTACACATTATCTGTATAAATAACTATTTTATAATGTAAAATAGTATAAATATTATTTTGACAAATAGTTTTCCCGTCATATTCTCATTTATCCGTCTATCTTTCAATGAGATGTTCGAAAATATATTTGTCTGTATTATTCTGAAATGGACTGCGTTAAGAATTAATTAATATTTATTCAAACCAATCTTGAGTATTTTCTTACCATACCTCTAACAATATCACTCTTGTTACCTGTTTTTACCTTATTTGTATGCATTAAAACTACCGCAGTGTAATAAATTCGTCAACAAGTTTGTCAATAATAAATCGGTATTTAACATTTTAGGTTGGTAGAAGAATGGGCGTCCATAGGAACAACATTCGACACCATTTCTTCAACAATTATGTTGTGTCATTGATGGTAAGATATCTAGCTGTAATACGTGCTTATGGGGGTCATACCCTAACTGTGTAGTGCACAAACAAGTATTCAATAAAATGAAGAACAACTGTGTTGTTTGTTTTTTATTTGTTGTTTTAATTTTTAGGAAATTCACTGCAAATATGTTTTCACGAAAACGAGCAATACTTATCTTATTTAATTCATCTAAAACTGTACCTATAGACCATAGAACTATATAATAGATTTGTGTATTTACACTTGCACCAAACACAGGTTATGTACTTACTTGTCTTTCTGAACTTTTATGTCGTTTTTATGTTTCTTTACAGTCGCATCATATTCTTCTTTGTTTCTTTTTAGCCTTGAAAATATTGAAAACATGCTTTCACCAGTAAAATTTTCAATTTCAAGAAACGTTTGATTAACTGTCCAAGGTTTGACCTTGCAAGAGGAGCATTTCTACACTAATTTCTTTACGAACAGTTCTTGCAAGCCTTTCTGTGGTCAATAAAAAGGAGAACGTTTTGATTAACTATCATTTACAATTTACAGAAAAATATATCTCATAATGAGCATTTTAGGTGAAAATATACAAAGCAAACAAGTGTGTCTATCACATGTCTGTTATTCTTGCTTGTGCTTTATGCATTGCTCCCTACCTCAGAGAAGAAGAATAATTAATCGTTTTTCAAGTTGTATTATATAAACATTACATTTCTTAGAAATTATTAAAAATGATCAGCGCGAGAAAATAGTGTTGACCGAGGCAGCGTCGAGGGCTGGCGATTTTTAATAACGCCCTCTCAGAAATGTGATATTTACTTAATTATACCGAAGATTTCATACAAATATATAAAGAAAAATATGAAGTCATAATATTTTAATAAGCAGTGACATTACATAGACAATCAAGCTTTTGCTAGCGCTTCAAATTCAGTAGACGAAATTTTGGTCTAATTTAAAGTATTTTCTAGCAGAATGTACAATCTAAAACAGATTTTATTATGAATAACTCGACAAACAAATGGAAATGATTTAATAAGCGAAAATATGTTTGAAGTGTACGCGCATTATTTCTGCGCATGTGTTATTACTATGTGTTATTAAAAATTAATACCCGTTCAGGCATAGGTATAATAATGTTAATTAGCAAATGATGCACGAAGTTTGTGCCAAACTCACGAAAAGTTCATTTTTATATTTTTTCTGAAATAGAAATTATATTAGTATGTACTTTTGAATTAGTCATAATATGCAACTGTCAAACACACATCGACCTGTAAAAATATAGCATTGTATTACCATTTATATATCATATATCATCTTCATGACGGTAGAATAGAATATTGCTGGCAGAACGTATTAATTAACGTTCGTTAAACAAAGTGTGTGATGTAGTAAAAACTATTTCTATTTTGGGGCAATTTTGTATTAAACGTTTTACTTTGGAATGCTAGGAACAACTTTACCAGATTTTAAGTGTTCTATTGAATAATGTTTGCTTACTTTGAATTCAGATTTTCAAGCTCATTGCGATGGGCATTGATAGTTTTACACTGTTTTTCGATGTCCGTGTGTAACCTAGAATAATGAAAATAATATAAAACCTGTTCTTACTGACACAATGTACGATAATCTAAACCAAGTCATGCTCTTAAATAAAAAAGATACATATCCGTATAGATATTTACATAATTTACAAACAAGACTTCGAGTACACGAGTGTTATTCATTTGCATAAGAGTTACATTTTGTACTACCTTTTCTCTATGTCACGTAAGTCGTCTATCGTTCTTTGCAAATTTGAGATTTGGCTGAAATAGAAAATAATGCACACTATTTTTATTTCCGATAGACTAAAATATAAATCTGTTGTATTATTTTTATCACACCATCTTAGTCCGAAGTATACAGAACATGTTGATGGGTTTAAGTAGAGTTTTGTGCGAAGTACACATGAGAATGGTAATTATTGTACACTCGTGTTTTATAAATGCTTTTAATATTTCGAGCGGAACAGTAAACCTACCTAATAAATGTAAACATAATATAATACTTTTTGTGATAATAACAAGCTTAAAAACAATGTATCTATGAAGTCAATTTAAGTACTATTGAACATAGTTTGATAATTACCTTTCTAATTGACGGTTTTCATTTGCTAAAGACATATGTTTCTTCACTGTATCTTCAATGAATCCAGTTTGTGTACGATTTCTATAATTTATTTCTTGAAGATCATGTTATCAGGAAAAGTACTATGGAAAATACTTTATCATGGTTTAAAAGTAATGTGTGTTATGAATTATTTGTTATATATCAATTGAATGGGCTAATCTCAACGGTTATGTTATACATGACTTATTAGTTGACTTATTTGTTTTCATTTGATGGTATTGTAATTCAGGTGCATTTTATGTTTTTAAACGACGTATCCATTTACTGAAACACTTACGGAATAATATCAATAGCGTCAGTCATATGGAAGAAGATGGTGTACAATAATACTACAATTATGATATAAGTTAATGTCAACGAAATATTTACACAATCACCATTTATATTTATTTATACGGGAAAATAACAATAGACCCTTGATATGGCAATAGGGAAATAAGTTAGATCAACACGAAATACGTTCAATAAATTACAACCGAATGCGATCTCTGTGGTCGAGTTCTTATTGTCTTTTGCTAGTTATCACAAGCCCATCACCACTGTGAGTTGGTAAACCACCAGGAACCAGAAACAGTTTCACATGTGGGGAAGCTGTCCAGCTGGCTTGCAGAATGTTGGTATTTTTCTAAGGTTCACCCAATGACCTCAGTGATTGTTGGTGCGACGTAAAGAGAAAACATTCAACTGGCGTTTTGGAAGTTTTAATCATCTTCTTCGTAAAGATTTTCTATACGTCAATTTGGTTTAGAAATCTACTGCTCGAGATTACAGAAATATAAAGGTATTACAGGTAGGCTAAGAAAACACTGTACTTTAAATTATAGTTGATGGAAAATAAACATTAAAGCATAAGGCACATAATCTTGACATTATAAAAAACAACTGATGATGTTGATGAACTTTGGTCTATTTTTCCAATTTTTAATGATTAGACAGAATTTACCTTTGGTATAGCAGGATTGCTACAAAATTGAGTGGACAGAATGGACAGCTTAAAAAGCATTAATACTTGTAGTGTTTTGTTTTGAAATTGTAATATTAATCTTCCCATTTTCAAATTATACCACAATTTCAATCTTTAAGTTTTATTATTTACAGAGCTACTCGTATTTTGTGAAGGATACCATTTATTGTAACACATATAACAAAGAACGGGTTATAAATCAGACAAAACGGTCAGATCTTTCCTGCCACAATAATTATCGAATGACTTTGCACTAGCTTATACCCCAGGGTCTTGAAAGAACGTTTTTGAAAGATGTTTTTTGAGATTATAGCATTTGAAAATTTCTGATGAACTTTGCACTCAATGTGGTTGTGTTCGTTAGTGTTAACAACAGAAATTATTCAGGCTGGAAGAAATCATTTCGCCATTCAAAGTGGTTATAGCGAGCGTTAAGTGATAATTTAGTCCATCAGTTACATGACATTTACGTTCTTCACCAGATGGATGTTCGTAACTGCGGAGTGTTATAAACTGGAATTACAACTGCTACTTACTGTAATTGAAATGTGAAAAAAACATTGTTATGTAACATAAAGCTGTATCTTACTTTTCTTCAATATTTTTCATATTTTCATTCAGAGACTGGTTGGTCTTTTGTATTGATTTTACTTCCCTGTCTTTCTCTTCAAAATCTGTTTGAAGTGTCTTGAGTTTCTTTTCCATAAGTTGTTCGGATTCTATAGCCCTGTGATGTAATAAGGAAATAAATTGTATTACCTTTCCAATAATTTCCGACAAGTATATCTTTGTCTTTGTCTTTCTCTGCAATATATGTAATGGTGTTTCCATTTCATGTGCGATAGACTGTTTGGAACATCACTTTTCATTAATAGGGTCATTTTATTTATTTCAAAGCATCTTATAGTGACTAATAAGTTCAATGCTACGTACTGAGCTTACCCGAATTGTCAGTTGACAGGTTAGACATGTTACATTGTTTTGCTCCGAAGTGATGAAAAAACAAATAAAATAAATTTGTCTGATGTATTTTTCATTAAATTTCCATAGCGGAACTATACAGGCCCGCCATGCACAAACCCATCTAACACATTGACACAATATAGGGTATAAAACACTACACTCTTGAGGGTGCCGCTTTTGAACAATCGTTTTGCTGCAAAAGCTACAAGAACTTTGTTCGGCTCCCAATTCTTCTATTATACCATCAACGACACCGCTGTCTACCGATCGAGTTACAGGCGCTGAACACAATTATATTTCAATTGCTTACCGTTTAATCTCTTCGTTCTTTTTGTCAATGACATTTAGATAGTTTAATATATCAGACTCCTTTTCATCTGCAGTTTTCTTAAGTCTATGAAATATAAGATCGAAGAGAATAAACATATAATAGAGGTGTTCCAATTACATATTCATCAATATTAGTACATAGCTCATAAAGTAGTACACCATACGAAAAGAATGACTATTTGAGCCGTTTCCAATGACAATATTTCTTTGAATACAATGGATCATTTTATCAAACATGCAAGCTCATGATTATGGCAAACATGGAATAGATCGAAAACAGACTGATAGTATTTAGTTTCAAATTATCATCGCCCAAAATGAAAAAAAACTTTCATTGTTGATTTGTCATCAATATTCTTATCCTGACCGCTATGTTCAGCTATGTTTCTCTATATACACACATTCCACCAGATATGTGATTGATCATACTAGACATACATATCGGCGCTCACTCAGAGTTCGTTGGCATATAAAAATGCTGTAGAATAAAGGCTAAACATACAAGTCGTTATTCAACTCGTATTTAATTTGGTACGAATACATTGTTAATATACGAATATGCAATTAAAAGTTTTGATTTAGGCACACAACGACAATCCCTAACTCGCCTCAAAATGATAAAGATACACGCATACAAATATGCAATACATTGACTTCTATTTCCATTTGTTCATGAATTACCTTCCCACGACTTCCTTCAGATTGTAAACTTCTCTTTGCAATTCTGCCTTTTGGCTGAAACAGAAAATATATTGTTTTGTGTGTAGAACATTCACGCCGATCAGTCAGAACAACGTAGTGCTGTTGTCATAACATCATACTCAAAACCTGTAGTTCTAATCATGCAGAATGAGTGACAGGATTTGAGCAGACTTGTATACAAAATTCTCATCCCAGGTGTATGATGATTAGTTTTGGTTTATGTGTACATTGCACATTGCGGGAGACAATGTAAACCTTGCCATATAAAAACAGTAAAAATATCACAATAATATCACTTTTAATATTTGGGTTTTTTTTAATCATTTTAAGTTTATACTCAGTCTGGTTTTATAACTTACCTTGTCAATATGTCGTTTACTTCAGATATAGCCATGCGTTTCATCACAACATCTTCAACATATTTAGTTTGGGCGCAATACCTATAATGATGTTTTGTGACCAGTTATAATGCTGATATATGTACCATAAAATATTCACACTAACACAAATACCTTCTATTTCATCAAACATTACAACAGAATGTTCGGCAATTATATATTATCAGTGTTATCTATATTTACTTTATTTTATTTGACTTTGCTTAACATTAATTTGCTCAATACAATCTAAACTATATTTTATCCATTTCATTCAAATATATCGTTGAAAAAATATAGTTCGTATTTCACAAGTATTACGCGAAAGAAAATTACTTGTTTAAGTTTACACATAACAAAATAACAACCGACTAACAGTAACTGTTATGAAAACAGTCCGACAATAGTCAATGACACAAAACTATAATGTAAGCGACCAGCTGTTGTTATTCAGTATCCATAGTAGAAACAATATTACGTATTTTGTCCAAGATCGTTTGTCTTGTAATGCCAAGAAGTTAGACAGCGTATCATGCTAAAGAAGGATCCATACCAATTCTTGTAATATTGAATAGAGTTTCCTGTGTAGCATTTGAATGTACCATCAATATGCATAATACTTGTACTTATATTTACATTATGCAAAAAGTTCGGCATCATTTAATCTGATTCTTTATTTAGTTTGATATTTAAGAAACAGAAACTGTGACATACTTTTCTTCTAAAATGGTACATTGTACTTTGAGCCCCTTAATGTCATTCCGATAATCACTTGTCTTGTATTCCAAACATTCTATTTCTTTATCCTTGTCTTCTATAGCTTTCTTCATTCTTTCCTCTACGGACTGTATTGCCCTGTAAATACAAATACACAAAATAATAAATCACAAGAATAAAATCCACTAGGTAATTTCATGAATACACAATAGCAGCAGGTTTCTTAGCATAATTAGAGTTATACGAGTACAATGCAATAAATGAGCAATCTACACGACCAAGATATAATACATTTTGTATAAAATTCTACAAAAAATGTCGACGCTATTATTATATTAATTGTAACATGACAAGATTAACGCATACTCAAAGTAAGTGTAAATACAGTGAAATTCAGATGAACCCAATAGAAATGTAATAAGATTTTCTATTTTATAGAATCAATTTACATTAAACATGTGATGCTTACTTTTTGTCCATTTTTATCATAGAATAATAGGGATGATCACTGGTGTACAAACAATTACCTGTTTTGTTCATTTTCCAGTTGTTTTAACTCTTCAACAAATTGCTTTACTTCGTTACCCAATCTATACAATGTATAGAGGATATAAATAACAAGTATTTAAAATTATATAATGAATATATAGAATGGGTTGTATAAAATGTTATGAATCACTGAGATGTTGAACCAGCGGAAACTTTTTTGAAATGTTAGACACGATAGAAAATACAGACACGGAAGTGAAAATACTATTGCAATCTGGTGCTTGCAAAAACTTAATATTGCTTGAATAAAACAAGTTCGATGATTATGTAGGCTGAAATAGTATATGTCAGACACTTATTAGTCCATTAAACTTGAAGCGAAATAAAACATAACGCATGAAAAGAAGTTAAACAATAAATTCTTATACTTTCGCGGATTAAAAAAACGCCAATTTTTGAACACCGCCAATATTGAACATTTCACAAACCGCCAAAATTTAGCCCCGGCAATTTAAAGACCTATGCAGTAATGTCTACTGTTATACAGTTCTGTACAGTTAAACGTCAAATAGCAATCATTTCAATATTAAGTCCTCCACGTAATGATTTTCCCTTATTTTCGGACCATTATTCAAATTTCCGCACATTCAAATTATGATTAATTGATAATGAAATCGCTTTTCAGGGCTTAACGCCAGAAATATTTCAAAAATGTTTCTACTGGAAGTTAACCATAAAGCTGGCTTTCATGGATTCTTTACCAATGCAAATCTTGCTTTCCGCAAGGAACTACCAACTTCTTTACATGAAAGAGCAATCATGGTGAATTAATGGGCACAGAACCAAATCATCACTGAGAACATGCACTGGGTCTAGGATTCAAAGTCACAAACCTCACTTCAAGTACTCTCGTAGTACTATTCAACGCCATGTAAACATCTACTAAGATCAGAAGCACTGACGCTCTACTGATCAAGTAATCGAGCGGTTGAATATAAGCACAGCATTTGTACACCCAATGATTCGTATTATCAATGTTTTAATTTATTTCACCAATGACTTACAGAAGTCAAATGTAAGCTATACCTTTTCTCAAATTCTTCCGCGAGCACCGCTGTCTGTGTTTCTTCTTTGCTTTAAGAAAATTATAGTGGTAGTTGATAAAATGGTTATTCAAATTAGATCTTATTTGCTCAGTGTCTGCGGTGGCAAGAAATGTGTATATACATGTACATGTACATATAAATAAATTGCATTTTAATCATGACAATAAAAGGTTGTTTTTTTAAAAAGCCACTAAACTCGAAATTCAATTCGGATTTAAGTTTGCGCATTTAGATAATCCACATGAAGAGACAGTAGGAGAGTACATTAAACATGTGCCACACAATTGTTAAGACAATTGATTTACTTGCATAATGATGTTTGTTTATTTGGGTTTAACGCCGTTCTCAACACTTTTCAGTTCTATTCTGGACGGTATTTTATCCAGTACTAACTTACCCTTCCACGACTAACAGATACTTCTTCACACGCGGGGGAAATCGACATTGTTGTCAAATTGTCATGGAAGGGTTTGACCTGCCGCGACCGGGAATCGAACCCGTATCGCAGGGTAACGACTCGAGCGCATAAACCACCGGACCACGGCCAGGATTTTGTACAAAGTGTCCCAAAAGAAAGGTAACACTTTCATACATGTTTAATTTCCATTTAAATTGCAGATGAATACATGATATTCATGTAGATATGTAGATCAAAGATGTAAGTTTTTTGTGTTAGAGAATCTTATGAATATATTCAGAATTTGCAATTTTATACAAATTTGAGAACAAAAGTGCATTTTTCATCATTGACATCGTTATAGTAATTTATGACGTCATTGATGTGACGACTTTTCATCCTCTGTTAAAACGAAGCGTATATGCAAGGTTTGTGTATTTAGTTATTACCAATTAGTTGATTATTAATTAAAGAAAAAAGAAATACAGAATGCAGATGAAGACTTACTGTGCGGTGAAAGTGGTGATTTCCTCGCAGGTTGTTTCTGCCACATAACTATCTACCTCTGTTGTTTGTGCCACAACACCATCTACTTCACCTGAATTATGGCTACATAGATAAATGATAATATCACGTTAGTTAATAAATGCGATGGATGTACCGTTAGTAAACTATGGGCTCAGTATGGTTGACATAGATCACAAGGTTGCTGAATCGCTACATGATTAAGTGATAGATATAAGCCGAAAACTGTCCATTATGTAAAATATTGGAGTGTTTGAGGCGCGTAGCGCCGAATACACTCCAATATTTTACATAATGGGCAGTTTTAGGTTTAAATGTAACTTAAATCATTTCGATAGGATTACACAATTCATTGACCATGACAATTTATCATTTTTAAAGTCATCCGTCAATACACTTTACTCATTAAAAGTCACTAAAGAAGGCTATTGGCTTTAGGATTCATTTTTCTTGCATTATTATGAACAGATAAATAGACAAGATAGCGTGTGAATTTAACTGCTTAAAAGCCGTTACGGTAGGTACCTTTAAATCAACTCTTTCAATCACACTGCACGGGTAGCACGGATAGTGTACATTTTATTCAAACCTGTTCGCATTGACTCAAGCCGTGTCATTTCTATGTATTCGTTTGTTGGGAATGGGTTTGTAAAACAGCGTGGAACATTGTGGAAGATGTGAATAGGAAAAAAATGTTTATGTAGGATATCCGTGTAACACTTTCGTTTGATTTGATTTGTAATATTTTAAGGTATGAATTGTATTGAAAATTTGTTCATAATGAGTATTATGAAATTTCATCAATTGATTCTTCATATACATGTATATTTTTGTTGTACACAATAAGCGGAATATAATGCAACCGGTGCGGGGCTTAACCCGCAATCTCCTGCTTGCAAGTCAGAAAGCTCTACCAACTGAGCTTATCGGGTTAACAATATTACAGCCAATTCATAAAAACAAGTACAATGTACAGTACTGCTAACTTCATCCTACTGTTTAATTCAAATTAATTTATCACGACAAGCAGAGGTTTTTTGACTAACCCAATCTTTGCTTCACCCTCAGTGTAGTATTCCAAGGTTGGTCTCACATTCATGGCACCAAAGGTAATAGGAAGAGGAAATTAATGTACCCGATGCGGGGCTCGAATCCGTGACCTACTTCTTGCAATCAGATGCTCTGCAAACTGAGCTAATCGGGCAGTTTATAGTACAGCCTGCTTATAAATACGAGTACATTGTACTATGATACAGTACTGCTGCATTTTCATTAAAAAATTAAAAAAGACCATGGACTTCTATACATATATACATGTCCTTGACAAGACTCGTAAGATATGTTTATTTTCAGATCATTACGTCATTCGATAATCTAACGCATGCATCGTTTTTAGTGTCCAAATTTGAGTTGCAGTCCAATATGTTGACTACACTCCAATATTACAAAAAATAACGGACAGCTGTCCATTGAGAGCGATCCATTCGTAAAATTATTGGACAGTGAGAACAAAAGGATGACGTCACAGGAATGATTTAAATGGTGTTACGGTGTTCTATACTTATTCTAAGAATAATGTAATTCGCGAATAAAGAAAGATTATCTATCGGACAAAATTTATTCAAATTTGTTATCTAAGAAAAAAGACAAATGTTCTGTCAGAGAGGAACAAATAAAGAGAAGCGCGGTTATTTGGGTTTAAAACTTAACAATTATCAGTTAGATAAGATAAGATACAAGTTTATTCCAAATTCAGTAAGCCATAGGCCCATGTGAACATACAAATAACACAATACTATTTTCAAATGGCAGTAACAACTAGCAAATATAGGCTTTAGTAACTATATTGTTATAAGAAAGGTAGATAGGCAAGTCAGTTTAGATAATGATTCATGTATTATAAATGTGAGAAGAAATCAAGAGAGACAACAGGGAAAAGGAGGACAGGACAGAATCTGGTGGAGAAGGTTTACAGTATGATATAAAGTTCATTGATAAGTCAACATACATCACAAAACCAAACATAAACATTTTCGTAACAATACAAAAATAAGCAATAAGCGAACAAAACACGTACGCACATGTATGTACATTCATTAATATATAAATGATAATAAACATATAATAGTTTAGATAAGAACCGATACTATTTATCGGACGAAATATGCTTGTTACTTTGCTCTAAACTAAAGTTAACTGACATAATGTGCAGCAGTATGTATACTGGTGTTATTAGTTATGCATTACGATAATTTCACGAATCATAATCACTCTTGTTCTATAACACTCTACTTCAGATACGTGTATACATTACGTTATCAACTAGGTGCAATATAAACATGTACAAGGCTAACCTAAGATGATAATTATTATGATAATTATTATAGCGTAATCATGATAAAGACAATCATAATAAACTTTTGACATACATTTTAGTACGTGTACTGATAACAATTTTTATTACAATTATTTGTGTAGACTAGTTTGTATTCAGCTTTGTGTACATGGCAGGCTAACCGTAGAATACACCTCTAACGTGTTTGGATTGCTCCATTGCAATCTTACTGAATGTTCATTTACACTTCACTTGAATAAGACAAAATATCGTACATAAAATAAATAATCGAATTACCTCCCCTTCCTATGACCTTGTAATATCGAGTGTTTTGCCTTTGTCGCCATTCCTTTAAAATGAAATGAAATCAATATTTAAAATAATGTCTTGGACAGTAGTTTACAGACTTAAAAAAAACTTTGCCGATGGTATACATTTCACACTTACCATCCACAACTGGTAATAGATTAGAAAACAACCAGAACATTATATTATGCATACAGTGAGTTGCAAGAAATATGATTGCTATCTAAGCCTTCATGTTTTTGAAATGGTCCCAATATGTTTGTGCTGAAGGGAAAAGTGATCCAATGATAAGATTTGTAACTACCTTCGATTCATTATTCATCGGGTAATAGGTTTGAATCCCAAACATATAATATAAATATTACATAAAACACGTGACAAGTTTAAATCTATATTTCTGACAAATACTGATAATATTGAAAAATGTCTTTACAAATTGATAGTAAACAGAAACTATGTTATAATACATTATGTGCATACATTCCACGGCATCTTTAAAGGCTCACTTAATGTTTGAATAGTCCGTACATACAAATCACTACAAGCAATATCGCAAGTGATCTTATAACATTTTGAGAAGTATATATCCTTTATGTCTGTCCAATTTTACATCAAATGCTACCGTGTTTTCTAGTGTCTCAATTATAGAAAGGTTTATATCATAAATAGTTTCATAATCTATTTTAAACTCTAAAACTTCATCTCAAAGTCAATGAAAAACGTGCTATATTAATTTACTACTTACGACAGAAATCACAAATATACGAATATATAGAAAAAATAACATTATCACAAACCTCCCTATATACAGATCTGCCAGCCTGTAAATCAGATCGTCCGCCTATCTCCATAAACTCCTCGCACCGGTACGTCACGTGTTGCTACTAGAAGTAACTGCTGCCGGGAGTTTGCTAAGCTGATTCCCGTTGACTTGTATGTACAAAGCCACTGCAACACGGAACGGGGACCAGTTTAGGAGTTTGCTATCCCGGTGTTTTTTTCTGGCGATAATCTAATCATTTTTTTTTTTATAATTGTGTATGCAATATCACTTAAAAGTTAAAGGGACATGCCCTGGAACTTAAAGCGTCTCGAATAGCAATCAAATTGGTATAATTTTAATGCCTAAATCAATTAATGAAAGCCCTGTAAAGTATTTATGAAATATCCCGCTAGTTTACTCAAAATACACATTTCAAGATTTACCAAACCTGCCGATTTTGGGCCTCAGAAATTATTCGTCATTTTCACAACTCGACCCTTTTGGTATCTCTCAAAACCGAAAACATCGTGGACAAAATGTCAACAAACTAAAATTGTAAGTATTGCTCATATTAAGTTCACATGAAAGGCAGCGCACATGCTCAGTTAAACTCTCAGACGAATCGGAAATATCGTTGTCATACAAATACCGACGCACGCGTTATAGGGTCATTTTTGAACGCACATTCTTCTTTGACTTTTCGGTAATAATTGGTTTTACAAGTGACAAACGCATTTTTGGTGTACGAAAAGCAAGACACAGCAGTTCCTGGGCATGCCCCTTTAAATGGATAGTTTAACATATATACCCCTAAGGATTTAGTTTCGGTATTTTCCGTAAATTATTCTGTTAAAAATCGAGTATTTCCGATCAATTTCTAGCTTGTTTGAAATACCTTTATAGATACACTAAATACTTTATTATTCTGTAAAGAAATAATGACAATAATTAACATTTTATTTTAAAGAATTTAATGAAAGGTTTTTAAATAAAAATGGAATTTCCCAAATCATGCAATATATTGGGAGTTCCCGTACACTGCTTTCACTTTGGTAATGTTTTGTTTATTAAAGAACAAGAACTATGTACCCATAATTGCCAGCACGTTATCAACTGTTGAAAAAAAAACAGATAGATAAATGCTATTTCGATTGTAACTCGAATGCAAAGGCGACTTTATTTGATGCTACATAGTTTTTATCCTTTTTTTTTCAAGAAGTAACGTGCAAAAATAAGAATAGTTCTTGATGTGGAGGAATCTTTCCAGTGCTTTGATTTCTTTTTCGTCAATTGCGTTTTTTAATCATGTCCTACATTTTTATTTTATTGATCTGATCACTGACTAGGTCAGGGGAATACGATATTATAACGTGGGACAAGCTTCAATTAATACGCTTTTTCACTATGAACTGTCACTGTGATATCAGAAATGAAGTACTTTTTACTTGGAGCTGTGATTTAGTTCCAAAATAATCAAAATGGTGTTGCTAAAAGACATCCATCCGATATGTTCGCATATCGACATTTTGTTTTACTTCTTTGAAATGCATTTAATATGGATGGTAATTTCTTGAAAGAAAATCCGCATAGAAAACTTGACTTCATAATTATACTAATCGCGTTTTGAGACTCAATTCCAAAGATAACGGAAATAACATTTAAAACTATTAGTTATACACTATGAATTAAACATTTTATCATAATCCTCACTAAAATGGCCATTGCATGTACTGAATACTGAGATAAAACGAAATAAATGGAAAGTGCGAACTTTTCAACGGAGTATCCACGTTTCTTCCTGAGAATCAAACTGGACTGCAACAATTTAAGTACATGTACCAACAAGTAAAATAAATCAAGACAAGCGTTAAAATTAACAAAAGTAGTGTCCATATCTCCAGTTAGTACAAGTAAATAGTAATGATAGACTACTTTATAACATTACATAATACAACTTTTAGTTGTTCATAGTAGTAAAATAGACAAAATTAATAAAACTATCCAAGTTTTCTGAAGACTCTTGGGAGTTAATTTCGAAGTACATAGATACCAAAAAACGAGTAAGAATCTGAATAAATAGACATTTTGATTGTATTCAATCCCTTGTCAACAACATCAACAGGGGAAGTAACTCGTGTAATGTATAATAATGATAACAAGGGATGCAACTATATGGTGGACTGAAATGGCCTTCGATATTTCGGTTGATTTCACTTAATAATCATTGGATGTTTTAAATACATTAAGAAAAAGTTCGCAATAACATTGTTCTTATTAAGAAATATAATGAAGGTTGCTACAGGAATCAACTATCGAATCTGTAGTGCACATCCATCCAGCCTTATCAATACTTACACCGTACAATGCCTCGGGTTGTTCTTATGATCGAGTTCACAATGAAATACCGTTGAAACTTATCAGTCCGAACCTGTACTGACTTCCTTAGATATTCTGATTAGAGAGGTTTTCGGATTAGACAGTATTTCGCTCTTGGTGACGTAAGCATTTGTATTTGTTAAGTTTGTGTTAATTTTTTATGTGTGTCACTCTATTGTCTGGTTGCCGAGGAAACAGTTATAAACACCTCCAGAACACATAATTAGACCGATTGAAATGTTATTTTGGATAGTTTTCTGAGACAACATGTAAATCGGTAAATGGAACTTCTTCCAACAACTATTAGAGGGGAATCTATGGTCCAGTAGTTATTGTCTTTGACTAGTAATCGCTACACCCTCATCGCTGTGTGCTCCAATCCAACATAGAATCAAAGTTTTAAGTTCAAAATGTGAGGAAACAGTCCAGCTAGTTTACGGAAGAACGATGATTCTGCTGAGGTGCACGCGTGGGTCTACCTCCAAGCTTGATAAGTCGCCCAATGACCCTGACTCCAGTGAATTACATCACGGAGACATTTTATGTTCTTTCTGCTGGAAGGGGATATAGTTTCCCGCAAGTTATAAGATATGCACGTATCTAATGTACACCGCTAGAAAGGTTAATATATTCAAATAAATTACTAGTATAAATTGAATACCTAATTACAAAATAAACTTTAGCATGGAAATTTGTTTAGAAGGAAATTTACACAATTAGACATATCAACAATATATACCGATTCAAATTCAAACGAGTGCAATTGGAAGTGCTCACTTAATCTGTATTATGTCATTCAAATGTCAACACATTCATTTGGAACATGGCCGTGTTCACATATTCGAAGTATCTTCTTTTAATGTTATTGGGCGGAACATGCATATGCGATGGAATTAACTTATTTATTTCTAACAATACCAGTTGTGAAAAGGAGGTTTACAATAATACTGATAGGTACGATAATTCACCGTTTACTTTGATCGGACTTTACAACAACAGATCCTTGATCAAATCAATCAATGACTTACTTACAAATGGAGACAAAGTACGAATTTCTGGATATGCGGGTTTTTTACCAGTATATCGTTTCACTGATTGCTACGAAATTTTTGGTACGCAATGTTATGGATTAAATTGTTTTACAATCAAACTCCCGCAACCAGTATACAGATGTATGCAAGATTGTAATGAGTATATGAACATATCTTCAGTTCTGATAGCAAGTGACAAGTGTATATGCTGGCTAAGTGTTTTTGATTCTTTATTTTATCCAGCGACTTATTTCAGAATACCTTACTCCGGATGTGAAAATGAATACTTAAACTTGATGAATGAAAATAGCGCAATAATTCAAACTGATCAGGCAATATTGTTTACTTTTGACAAAATATGGACTCATCAAATTTACACGGGTATAAGTACCAATGAAAGACACTTGACAGTTAACTTGTTTGCAGTATATGATGAGACTGGAGATGTTACTTTTGAATATGCTTTGCCTGACGAATTTGAGAACGGTGTATCTCTGATTTGCCTAAGAGATAGTTACAGGGATTGGGATCCACTGACGTCAACTAGTGTCATAAACGCTATGACTAAATGCTGGAGACAAGGTGGCCTGGTAAGTTCGAAAGGCTTTTATTCTAATAATCAAATATCCAATGGCACAGTTTACTTGCTTAATGATGTACGTCATGTCAATATCTATGAATCACCAGGAGTCATTGGTACATCATGCGTCGCTTTAGAAAAGAAAGTTGGCAAAGTATTCATTAAACAAGATGACTGCAGTATTCAACGACCGTTACTATGTGAGGAAGGTACAAGGCATAGTAACCATGGCGAAGATTTGGCAATTCCCTATATTATGTTGATATCATGTTTGCTGATAGCATGTTTTGTATTTTGCATCCTGGCTGTGTGCGGAATACTCAGGGGCAAGATACAATTGAACTGTCTCCAATTTTCAAACAGAAATACGCGCAAAAATGACACTGACATTCAGGGTCACCCCAATAGTGGACCAAACAATACGAACAGAGCAGCTGTCCACGAGCCTTTGACCTACGGATCAGTTCCCGGAAAGATGAGAAATGATTATGTTTCCGGCCGGTTACATATTTCAAACCAAAACGACGGATCTGTTCCTGGGCGCGATAATTTGAATAAATTTTAGATTTGGAATATGATAGTATGTTCGTTACTTCAGGTTTTTTATCTGTAATGTCCAAAAGCATTACCTCAAAACGGAAGTTTTGAAACATTTCATAATTTTTCTGGGCTTCTTTGATAGAAAACAACATGCATTGACATTTAAAAAAAACTGTTAAACTCATTTGAGCTGTTGTCCCTTTAAGTCTGGGAGTAGCAGATTTATCAGTGATTAAAGACACTAAGGAGATCAATTTCAATAAAATTTCAGCTTAAAACACGGCTTCAGTCTAATTCAATGAAGAAAAGTGTAAGTAAACCTTTTAATGAATTAACACTTTTCCATTTTTCAACAACGACATCAGCTCACATATTTCTTTATGTTACATGGTCAGAAATACGAGTCCCGAGAGAAGTTGAGGTGTGTCGTAAACAAAAATTTGCGTGAGATGTCACGTGATTGCCTGCAGCACAAGTTCCACTCATGGGTTGAACGATGGAATAAAACTTTGCAAGGGACGTTACTTTTGAAAAGAAGTAGAGGTCAAAAGCATGTTGGATTACTTATACATGTGTCCCAAAATTAGTTCACGATATTATTGATGGCCCTCGTATGTAAACAAATAAATGCTCTAATCAATTGGCTATTGTACAGTGACAACAAGCTATTTTAGATGCTCAAATTGCTATTTTGGTAAATACGAAAATTTTAATAGATGAAAATTAATCATGAAGCAACCTTAATCCTTTTGTGTTCGTGCATGGCTTTCTGCAGAAAAAGTCTGTTTGTCTATCATGAAGAGTTAAAATAAATGAACACATGGTGAAGTATTCATATGGAGCCAGTAAACGCAATGGTGTTGCTATTAGCGCCCAGAGAGAGCGCAGTGCACTCTACATTGACGTAGTGAGCACGTAATTGGGACGTAGTATAAACGCAATGGACCTGGTGACAACGGGGAGCTGCACATATAATGTACTTACTAGGAACGTGATAGACGCAGTGAGAACCTGGCAAGGTCGTTGTAAGGACGTAGTGAGAACCTGGCAAGGTCGTTGTAAAGACGTAGTGAGAACCTGGCAAGGTCGTTGTAAGGACGTAGTGAGAACCTGAGGGCATCATTTCTTCGAGTTTGACCATGTGCCCGCCACGTCCATAAACATTTTCAGGACGTGATAGGAACTTTGCCAGGGTAGTGCGTACGTGCTCTGGTATGACGGGGGCATTTAGGGTAGTCCATGAATTGTACATGTACTATTGCTTGGATCTACATAGTGCACTTATGATGAATACATTGTTCATGTATATAATACAGAATAATAAGCCTTCCCCATATTGTAATGTTTAATTTATCATTGAATTGTATTCTATCATTGAATTGTATTCTTTCATTGAGTTGTATTTTATCATTTAATTGCATTATACCATCAAATTGTATTCTATCATTGAATTGTATTATATCATTGAATTACATTATGTCATTGAATTGTATCTTATAATTGAATTATATTCTATCATTGAATTGCATTTTATCATTTAATTGCATTACATCATTAAATTGTATTATATCATTGAATTGCATCATATCATTGAATTGCATTCCATCGTTGAATTGTATACTATCATTGAATTGTATCTTATAATTGAATTATATTCTATCATTGAATTGTAATATCTCATTGAATTGCATTATATCATTAAATTGTATTCTATCATTGAATTGCATTATATCATTTAACTGCATATCATCGTTGAATTGTATTCTATCATTGCATTGTATCTTATAATTGAATTATATTCTATCATTGAATTGTATTAAATCATTGAATTGCATTATATCATTGAATTGTATCTCATAATTGAATATAATCATTGAAGTGCATTTCATTATTTAATTGTATTCTATCATTAAATTGCATTATATCATTAAATTGTATTCTCTCATTGAATTGTATTCTATTATTTAAATTGTTTCTATCATTGGATTGTATTTTCGCATTAACTTTTATTACAATTCTACTATTAGAAGTCATATTTCATAGAATGTGTACTTGATCATCGAATCCTAATGGTTTTCAGTTCCTAACTAAGTATTTCAATGAATTATTTTAAGACTAAGAAGCATTTTTTGTCGTAACCACTCATTATCACCGCTTTTTATTTTGTTTGCTGTTTAACCCTTTACATTTCCCCCTATACCAAAATGACTTAGCAGAACCTTTTCGACCTTTGCTTATTCCATTGTTTTAAGTATAAGTGATGCGCGATATTACCGGTATACCGGTATATTGCAATACATTCCAAATGCAATACATACCGGTGTAACGTTTTCAAGCTCCCCCTTTTCAGGTTACCCCCCGGTAACTTAAAAACGTTTTCAAAGTACCGGCCCCGGTAACATTAAAACGTTTTCAAACTCCCTCCCCGTTTTAATAATCCCCCTCCCTATGTTGATTCTTTGTGACGTAAACGTTTATATTTCCGGTTATAATTCTTACTTAAATGATTCACAGTCAACATGGTTTATTGACATATAATTCCTGTATTTCTAAACTGAATATACGCAATAATTATATGAAGCTATGGAATCCTATCAGGGTCATGCAGAGTACGCGCCTTTATTCAAATATATTAAAGAAAATTGCAAGACATGGCATGTGCAATCCCACACTTACTTGTGTTCAGAAAACCAACAATAGTTAATTTTTTTATCTACTTTTTTGTCAATATATTTCAAGATTGCATTGGTATTAGCGCAATAACGCTCATAGGATTCCATAATGAAGGAATGGACTTGTCAGTATATGACACCATTTGATTTCGTCGTATGATTTCATCATTAGGACCGCGTGTTTAGTCTCATATAACTGTAATACATGTATGCATTTATGTGTTTGAAATTGTAATCTCCTTATCCATGTGAAAGCTCTCTTTTATTATGAATTTTCAAATTATTGCCCGTGGGTAATCTGAAAACGTTTTCAAAGCGCCCCAGGGGTAATCTGAAAACGTTTCCAAAGCGCCTCAGGGGTAATCTGAAAACGTTTTCAAAGCGCCCCGGGGTAACCTGAAAACGTTTTCAGATTACCGGGTAGGGCATTTGAAAAACGGAGGGGGTAATCTCAAAACGTTTTAATTTTACCCCTCCCGGTAACTTAAAAACGTTTTTAAATTACCGGGGGGTAATATGAAAACGTTTTTAAGTTACTGGGGGTAACCTGAAAAGGGAGGAGCTTGAAAACGGTACACCGGTACTGTTCCACCCAGTACCGCGATATTTTTAAAGTAAATTTATATTGACAACTTCAACATGTAGTGTATCAGCTGCAGACTAATTCGACAGGAAACAAAAGTCACAAATACTTTATTTGTGTAACTGTATTGGGACTGTATGTGTTTCATATGTACATTAGTGTTGTATACTACACAGCATGAAGTTTCATTCTAGTCCCCTGACATTTTCATTAGTTTCTTTCTGACAGCTTATATAAAGATACCATCATGCAAATGATTATTGAAACTACATATTTTCATTAAAATCCAAGCTTGAATACTTAATAAACCAAGAGTTTTAAACTCCCAATATATCGCAATTGCGTATCGCAGTTTATCGCGATACAAAATTTCCCGCAATACCAATCCCTAATGCTAATCTAAAAGTATGTAAGTGGGTACTTGTCACTTTGTATTCCCTTAAGTGTGACAATCCTTGCATTATATCAGAAATGTTGATTCAAAAATATATACATTCATATTGCAAACTCCCGTTATAAACCAATGCAATAATACATATTTACTAAATAACACCCCAGCGACGTTGGGTTGCGGATGCTTATTTTGTCCTCATAATCAAATAGAGTACATGTATATTGCATTTTTTTTAATAATTCGGAAATATTGGTTTTCTTTTTATTTACCTTGTAAATGCTTTGAAAAAGTGCTGGGTAATTAAATAAAAGTTTCATCTTCAAAAGAAAAGTCACAAATTGTAATGAAAATGTTGTTCTCTTTCAAAACCATAGAGACAAGGGCAGATTCACTTATTGGTTTATTATAATGAAATTTTAGAAAAATCTGTTCAGCACTCAAAAATATCACATCGCCTAGCAGAATATAACGAGTAATAATTTGTATTCCGTTATCGACAGTTGAATTATAAATGCTTATTTATACTACAAGCGCCGTGTCTGCCAACTTCCAACTGAATACGATCAATGGCCACAAATAGATTAGGATGCACTGTCTTCACTTAACTTGTTTATGACAGAAGCATACGTCTTAATTCCATGACCTAACGATTAACAGTCGTTATTGCGTTCTACCATAGCAAGTAAATGCGCACGGGATACTTTTTATGAAAAATTCATTCTAGATCACCTGTCCCTTACTGTTATACAACTTTTACTGTTGTCAACAAAAATAATCAAGCAGCAGGGGGGGGGGTTCTGATTTAAGTGTATGCTAATGTTGTAAATAAAGCTTACTCAGGCTATTAGGTTTTACTTCTTAGATAGTATTTAGATCCTTTGAAGTATGGGGGTCTCTTTAAAGGTAGTATCTTTATACTTTTGGAGACGGTTTCTCGTAGCAGTGGTATCTTGACGCTGTTCTTGAAACACTAATTTAAATGTATCTTTAGTAAACATTCAGTGAGGTTGTGTAGTGAACAGTGAACACCGGCTGGTGGAGTAATGCGCGTGTGGACTGGCCAAACAGCTTTCGAAGCCAACCGGACTTGAATCATTTTAGAATTAATGTGTACCTTACTTGTCTGCATAAATTAATGGTGGATTTGTTGACTTATAAATTTGTCCATATTTGTTTATATTTTACCCATATCATTTTTGACTAACATGTTTGTATTCATTACATATTGTTTTAACCATGTCGTAATCGTGATTGTACAGCACTTTTGAACGTGTAATTACATGAAAAAAGGGCTATATAAATATGGTATAATAATAAACAAATAATAATTGTGTAACCTTTGAAGAGTACGTTTTTCGGGCAATATATACATCAATGGTATCACTTTCAATAAAAATTCAGAAACGTTTGCGACTTCTCATATTGTACGAATCTTGATTCACAGTTATTGTATCCGGGAACAAAGAGAAGCGATAAGGATGTGAACATCCGGGTATACGCCTCCGTGATGAAGGTTGTGCAAGTGTTATCCGCTGTATCCCGGATCAGCAAATTTAAATTAGCGTCAACATCACCACGAATGATATAAAGATAAACACATTTTGCAGCAAAAGTTTAAACGATTTTCATATGGAAAACAATCCTTATGATAGCACTTAACTGACGAGAGAGTAGACGGATGTAGAACTTCAATATATTTCATTTTCTCATCAATTTTAATTGGAGCTAGTGTTATCCACTAATTAGCGGTGATTTGGATGTAAACTGTATTTTAATTGTTCAGCATCGCAAATCGCCTTTGACAGCCTTAAATTATTCTGTATTCTTAAATAGATTAGTTTTAATTCACTTCGTTTAACCTGTTAAAATGAATAGATCATTCGTAAATTAAAAGCAATGTCCCAGGAATAATTTCAATTTCTCAGATATTCAGTAATTATGAGCCGGTATAATAGCATATAATAGATAGATACATTTACGTTCTGTTCTATTTCTACCATATCTTTGACTTTCAATAGATAAATTATAATCTCCAATTCTTATTTTCGTAATACATGAACGTAGTTTAAAAGAGAACAATTTTGACATATAATGAGGAGTATTGAAATCAACATTAATATACATAATTATATAAAATACTCAACGTACAATTATTGTAGAAACATCGGAATACCATTTTTGAACAAAACAATCGAAACTGTTTTCTTGAATAATTGGATAAAATGATTAATTTTGGACACTATGGGGGTTTTCAAAAACATAATGTAAATCCATACTCGTCTAATAATGTTTTCACATTAGTTACCAAATTGATGGATCCATTTAAGTGATGATAAAAAGCATCAAGATAACAGTGGGTAATAAAGTAACGCGAAACATATAAGGTGTACCTTACCTAACTCTCAATAAATGGCCGAGTTAATACTTGCAGTTTGTTTAACACCTAACACAGATTTACAGTATTGTAAATGTATTCTTTCTAGATCTTTAGATTTCGTAAACCCCCATATTGTACACCCATAATTTAAAATAGAGCCAACGAATGAATCAAATAATTGCATAGCTACATGAGGTTGTACATAGCCTTCAAAGCTTTGGATATAATACATTTTGCGTTTAATACAAAAGAGCCTGTATAATTAAACCTTACCCCCAGATAGTTAAAGTCATTGACGGTATCTAAAGTTTTACCCATACTTCAGTATTTTTCAGTAATTTACCCCTCTTGCGAAAAACGATATTTTTGTTTTATTGGTGTTCACTTCTAGACCCAATTTTCCACTGTACTGATGAAAATAATCAAGGCTTTTTATGTCCAAAATCACAAAGCAAATCGTTTATATGTCTGACATCGGTACAATCACGTGATAATAAATGATTGAATTAATAATAGATGTACGAATTTGTTGTTTAAACTCCGCGTTCCATCTAAATGAATTGCGTTTACTGTAATCGCCGTCTGTATTGTGTTCGTTTGTTTTACAACGTATTGGGAATGTCTACGGTGTATGGTCGCTATAAATATTGAAGTTATTCACTGAAAAATCACCAATTAAATGAAAGGTGTTTTCATGTGCGAGTAAGTAGATAAATAAATGCATACCTCTAGTATTACATATTGTATCTTGAGAGGCCCTGACAGAGGACACATCTGGACAATAATCATCAGGGTCAATATCACATACATAATAATCACATTCAACATAATCAGCACTTTTACCGTTTCTTGAATAAAAATCGCCAGTAATCATTATACAACCTAATTGCTCAAAGCAAAACATGTCTTCTTGCCATACTTCAAGTATTAACACTAAATAGACATGACAGGTATTAACTCTACAGAAGCTTGACATGTTTTAACATCACAGAAATATGACATGTTTTAAAATTACATAAACAGTACATGTATTAACACTACAGAAACATGTTAATACGTATTTACGTTGCAGAAACATGACATGTATTAACATTACATAAACGTGACATGTATTAACATTACATAAACGTGACATGTATTATAATTACATATACATGACATGCATTAGCATTACAGAAACTTGATAGGTTTTAACACAACATAAACATGACATGTAAATTAAGATTACATAAACTTGACAGGTAGTAACATTGCATAAACATGACATATATTAACACTACATGAATAATACTTTTCTTTACATTGCAGTCTTGTAACAAGGTCATCATAGGAAACATTTCAAATGCTATTCCCTACTAGCAATATGCACAATGCACAAAGTAACCCATAACAGCTATTTACAAACACTTCATGGGTACTAAACGTATCCTGCTTCATTTCTTCGAAATGGCGATTTATCGTGAGTACATCTACTTCACGTGAAGTATGACACTTATGTTTTTATTGTAAATTCTACACAAACAAATATGAATATATCTTTAAAGGTTTGATACAGTTCAGGATTTTAACAATACATTACATGGTCAAAATAATCTACAACGCAATATTCAGAATGGCTTCTGTCGATTGTGCTTGTAATCGGAGAGGGCGAAATTCAACAAAAAGTTTGACACTGCAGATCTGATAGCCAACGATGCAACATAACGCGAGATTTGTAAATTTGGGTAGATCGAAATTATTAATAGATCGATATTATGAATACATGTATATTGATATAATGAATACTTTGTAGATGGAAATTAGGAAAAGATCGAAATTATGAATAGATCGAAACAGTGAACTGATTGGTCAGAATAATGATTTGATCATTGTAAGAATAAGACAATTGTTCATTTTCCTCTTTAATATCCTTACAATTTCGACATTGGCACTTTTTCATTTCGTCAGTAAATCTTCTAAAAATGCCTCGGTGATATTTTCTAAGTTGAGTTATTTGTTATGCTGCAATAATGTTCATTGAAATTATATAACGCATTCGAGCGCTTATTGTGACAAGACTGTCAAGCTAGTCTGTAGGTTACTTTTGTCATTTCGATTTCCATGTATCCGTTGCCCAAGATATAATGTTGCTGATATCGTTCACACAGACCCTATAGAAAAAATGACTCCACCCACCACGGTCGCTCTTACCACTATCAATGCATATAGAAAAGTAAAGATAACCAGCTCGAAAACGAAAGTAGAAAATATTTTCAGGTTTTTCAAACAAACAAAAGCTTAACTTACATTGGAATCCTGCTTTGCTTATCTATGCCAAGTTTGCCATACATGTAATAATTGAACCGTTTCTATGATTTGCAACATTTGTCATTTCTCGATTTTTTTCAAGACGAATATTGACTTGTCACAAGTCATGGAATCCAGACGAGATTTAAACCCGTGGCATCAGCATTAAGTCCCACCAAAATGAGCCAATTATACCTAGCATGACCACCAGCGAATGCCGCACGAATGCGTCTGTGCATTATCTTTATGAGATTTTCTTTGACGTATTTGAATGCTGTTCAGTTCACTATGGTTCATATGCGCGAAGATGACTTCTACCTAAATGCCTACCATGCAGGTTCTACTAGTGCTCAAATGGTGACAAACCAGGACTGAACGACGGCCAGGCCAGAGTATCAACGTTGTTTGCCTTCAGATAGTCGCTACAAATCCTTGCAAAATTAAAGCATACATTGTCATGATGTACATGTCATACCATGACTTAGAACGTACGGATCAACAAAGGATTGACGATGGTGATAATATACCTTAGTGCATTCAAAGCACCGTCGATGAATACAAGTTATGCCTTGTGCCTATCCACACCATGAATACACCACATCCAAATTAGCCGCGCTTTACTACACTTATACTACACTCGGTTTCGCCTTTCTGGATGTAAGGCGATGATTATGTAACCAGCTCATTTAACTTACACGTCTTTCTATTGGGACGATGCCAATCAAAAGTGTGGTTATTTAGCTCTAATACCAGCATCCCAATGACTATTTCATACTGTCAGCCCACTAGGTCTATTGTAATTTGGTCCTCGGAGAGAGAATCCTGGCAGTTTCAGCTTGGGTCTGGAATCTGTTACATATAGGTGTGAGAGGCAAATGAATGAACATCTTGATGTGAAATAATTCATCCACGGTGGACAGTCCATAGTTGAGTCTGTAGTTTGCAAACGCTGATACAACATAGATACCGCGCTTTATGCACTCTCAAATGATCGGTAAAGGGGCGCTGCAAACTTCCTTTCAGCAACATACAAACCGTCTTCAAAGTTGATTAGAGTAGCTCTAAATTGCGAACCCATCGTATATGCCTTTAACTTAAGCGATTGCTGAATAAACAGACATGAACATTTTATAGAATAACCTGTAGTCACGTGACTTGTGCTTTTCAATAACCACGTGCGACCCGTGTTATCGGTGGGGCTTCTAGGCACTCTGATATTGATGACGGAGAGCTATTTTAGGTAAGACAAGCAGAATATCTAAGACATAGATTGTTTGTATATGAATTAACCTAGATTTATAAAAGTCTTGTGTTTCAGTTTAAATGAGCATGTTTACAAATTATTTCAGACTGAATTATGATCAGTTTATTTTGTTAATTGAATTTGTGTTACTTCGACGATTAAACATGGCGATTTTAAATTTACTTAGCGTTAAACCAAATGAGCAGAAATTATGTGATCTACATTTTGTACAAACATACGTTTTACACGCCCTAAGTATGAAGTAATTTCAGATTTGCGGGGGGCTAATCTTAGATTTCAGATTTTTCCTTCAGCAGTGGATAGAATTAGTTAATAGTTATTGCCTTATTATAATTACCTTTACATCTCAAATTATTGGAAAAATCTGTCCCCCCCCCCCCCTCCAAACAG